>JAAONU010000017.1:41976419-42522444 GCA_012932295.1 Cyclina sinensis
TTCTCCGAATGGAACAAAATAAACTTAGTTCGTTTGAAAAACGAACTGCTTTAATATCTTCACTTATTTTGAGAGACAACCATTGGTATTTTAAAATATATATAGTAAAATATTGAAATGTTACGTTACAAAAGATATTTTAAAAGTCACACAATTAGAAGACTGGAACATGCAAATTTAACATAAAATAATTGTTCAAGCGATAACATATAGCAAACTAAAAGAAGTATAAGAATTTCCACTTCCAGGGCAAAACATATTGCTAATCAAAACATTAGTGATTTTATGACGATAGGACCTAGACTTGGCAAACTACTTAAACATCACGTTTCACTGCATTATAACATTTCGAAGTGCAGTTTTTGATCGGAAATCGTTTTTCTATTTTTAGTTAAAATGATCTTGACCTTGAACGCAGACACCCTAAACTCAGCCACGAGCGACAACTGTATACACGCCTTTTTAATACTACGAATCATTTCAATAACACAGGTGACCGAGGTGACGTTATTGATCGGACACCGTTTTTCTATTATTAGCACAAGTGTCCTTGACTTTGAACGCAGACACCCTAAAAGTAATCTCATTCTGTAAAACCAGCTACTTACACATAAAGTGCATCAATGTATGACATTCCGTTTTTTCTGTGTCATCTGGAATAAAAAAAAGTCCAACAGAATGACAGACCAACCGACCAACCGAGAACCTGACTCCTAAGTACCCCAAACTAAATTTTCCGGGATAATTACATTTGAATAGTAAATGATTTCATCTGAATTGTTGCCTGTTAATAATTCTAGAAAATATAAACGTACAAAAATATTAATACACATTGTAGAATTTAAATACATAAACGGCGATACATTAAACAACAGCGACAAACACTGTTCTTCTGAAGGTCTGAAGGCCCACATAAAAGCTAATCAGAGGCACCCTTAGATGATTAAATGTAATAAAAACACATAATTTCTAATTACTATTAACATAAACAGTTATTTCCAAGAATTGTATGTTTCTGTAAAGTCTGTTACTGTCAGACGCTTTTCCGGGATTCACATAAGACCACAAGAATAGGAGTACTTCTAGGACAAACGGAGACAAAACCTTCCTTAGTATGTCACTGATGAAAACAAATGGGCACCTATAATTATGATTTATTTTCCATATTTAGTAAAAACAATAGTCTCAGAGCCTTTACAGCATAGGAATTATTCCACGATAATCATATTTAATTCTTATCAGAAGACAATTATTCTAAATGCAATTTTATTTGTCATCTTTTTGACGCCCAATATTGTCTTGCTCCAAAGACACTTACTTATTTGCAAACACAAAAATTGAATGGTTGGCATAATGACTGTCCTTTCAAATTGCTACGTTCTTTGCAATTCTTTGAAATCTTTTCAAAATTCCAATTTGTGAAATCATTACATATGTTCATATCCATAAATGCAATACCAGACAATTGGTGGACATCATTTATCAACGCTGAAATCGCTTATTTTACTTGTATAGCAAACATGGGAAGCACAGAAATTCCATAAGCTTGAAAATCCAATTTGGAGGCATTTGTTAACAGACTATACATGACTGATTCCTTGTGGTTCCGTTGACAAATGCCACTTTTCTTTTTAGTCACAATTTTTATTTCGGCAGGTCAGAGCTTGAAAGGGCTTCTTACTCCCGAAGGTATGTTGCATTTAGGTATGCCATTGAGAAATTCAGCCTGAACATGTCACACTGTGTCATCGGACAAATATGGAACTGCTTTTAAATTAATTGACATTTGGAGCATTTGGTATGGCGGGAGTCGTTCTAGGACGACAATACTTGTACAATGATATGTCGTCATCTAGGGTTATCAAAACGTATACAGAGTGAAAGCTTCTTTCTTGAGAAACAACTACAAAAAGCATCTTGAATACAAATGTCTACACAGATGATTAATAAGTCGATTGCACGATTCTTTTTTAGTTTAAGACGCCCTTCCATAACATTTGGGTTACTGGACACGGCTAGTATAGCCGAGGGTCTTTACTGGTATGAGCAGTTGTCAGTACTCAGGACAAAACGAGCGCTTTTGTTAAGTGTAAATGAGAATTTAGCCACGTAAAATGCTTTACATTTATGTACATCCCTTAACAGGTACAGCCGGCCCAGCTTTCATTTTAATGGAGAGGGAAAAAACCACTCACGCTCAGCGCTTGCTTTAAAAATCAATATCTGACATTGGAAACAATTGCCAGAATAGACTGATTTGCTGGGTACCCGGACCTTAATCCCTACGGCTTAACATATATTGGACGAGCATCAAAATATATTGTATCTTGCTATCATGCTTAATAGGTGCCAGGTAAAGCCCTGCTGGATAAACTAATGCGGAGGAATATTAACCATTGTTACGGACTACATTAAACTGTTAATTTTTTATTACATTTTTACTCAGACATGCATAAACTAATTGTTTTGTGGAATTAAAGTCCTGTAATTGTTGAAAAATCGTTGATTTAACATTTTTTTATGGCGGAACAGTACATACATCAAATAGAGCAGTAATGCGGCTCACCTGAAAGCCCGTCTACATGCTTTTTATATAAAATAATTACAGTTAAATACATTAAATCGAGCTCAAAGCAGGATAAATTGAATACATGTTTTGTACCGAGGGTGAGAAGGTTTATCCGGATCGATGCGAAAGCGAATCTTGGCCATCGCTTATAGGATAAACCATCTCGGGACCAGCCATTTATTCGCTTTATCTTGCTCTGTAGGTGCGCTGATCTTCTGGTCGCGTTATAAGTGGAGTGGGCTAAAATTCCGTAATTCGAAATAATCCGGCTTATTTGTAGCAACACAGGCACTGTAAGGCGGCTTCGATTTGTGTCGATTGAAACCATACAAGTTTTCTTTCAGAATATCAAAAAAAGATCAATTATGACTGGCTTCCGTTAAATTTTTAAATTTTTTTCCGTTGAAGTTTTATTTCAAACGTGTTTATAGATATGTATATAACATTTTTCTTTTAAAAATTATTTTATGGCTTTTGAAATATACATCGATTTTTTGTAAGACATTGTTCAGACAGAAATACGTTTGAAGATGTTATCTTGATAAGAGAAATCATTACAGAAGAATGCTGTTCAACGTCTCTATTCATTTAGTTTTGTAAAATGAATTGAATAAGTAAAAAGGCCCTCTACACCCAAGACTGACCTCTTCGTAAGGAGGAAAATAGTGGAACAAACAAGGTTTGTTCAATGAAAAGATAACACCGCAAGGCCACAAACAACGATGACAAGTAATAAAAATGTCCAGAAGTGGCATGCGTAACTGAAGATTTTTTAAAACTCTTAACGAATGCTGAGATATTGATTTTGTTTCCTGAACCAAAGGCAAAAATGGACATGAGAGCAAACTTTAAAAGCAAAGTCAAGATGTCTGTCATTTTTTGCACAGATAACTAACGCCGAACAGAGTTTAATTCGCCGTATCTCTTTATCTCTACATAAGTTCTTATTCTTATATTTGCAAGATCCCACACTGTCAAATACTGCGGTAACGTAATCAACACCAATACTGCCTTCAAATTTTCAACAATTCTGCTGGACCTGAAAGCACCAATCTTCTGTGAAGATTGAGAGAACGTGTTAACAAGACCCAATAAATTATTCTGTTTATCGAATTCAATAAAAGGATAAATTTCTGGATATAGAGGAAATGAATACAAAATCAACCATTAAATATTCACAAGATCGTTTTTATGGAAATGAACGATTTTCAGAAATTCAAAGTGGAATCTTTCCTTCCATAAAATCACGCATGTTAAGCATTAACAAAATCGAGTGCTTGTCTGATTTTATATCATCCCATTTACGTATTCATATTTTTGTAATGAACCTCTTGGAGAAAACCAACGTTTTACGAGTTGTTGGTTGGAACCATATTATGATTTTAATCAAAGAACTTAATTGGCTTATTTTTACATTTAAAAACAAACGATAAAGTATGACTGAGTGAGTCCTTCTATAGCAATCACAAATGAATGTTTGGCGTAATTTTCCCTTTGGCGTTTAGAAACGACTGTCTTATCATAAATTAATCTATAATCATACATTGATTAGCTTCTGTTGCAATATATGCTCCAGTTCTGATGGACTTAGAAAGAGCTGTACAATTTCTGCGAAAGTACGAGGAATCACAGGTTCATTTAGTTGTCGTTTTTTTGATGTTAAAACTAATTACAAAACAGTATATCTGACGCATATAATTTTCACTAAGGAATAAGTAAAGATAAGTATCTGATTATTTCTAACACTTTTATCATAAATTGTTCAATTTGTTCTAGGATACATGCGCATGTTCAGAGCTCTAAGATCATGCCGCAAAAGAATAAGAAAAAAACAGTTAAGATAAAAACGTACTTTAAAGAATCTTTCAAGCACAAAGCAGTACATGGCATAGGCTCTAAATCTATGCTTCGAAAAGTGTTACAAAATGCAGATCAACACCTCCCTTTAACCTTTCCTTACGGTAGCTATGTCGTGGGACATAGCTAACTCGTCCCCACGAGTAAGTAAGTCGTTCCCTCGACATAGCTAACATGTACTATTCTTTTTTATCAAACACGAGTCCTTTTTTATAATGCGCTACTCTATTTTTTTCAAATGCAATACCTTTTTTTGAGATTTGCACTTCCCTTTTTCTTGTTATCACGACATACTAAGTCGTTCGCTCGAGTTAGTATCTCGTAGGAACAGAATAAAAAAAAGAGAAGTGCAAAATTTAAAAAAAAGAAGAGTTTTGGATGTCACCTCTGTGCCACCGTATTTCCTTCTTCGGTGATGTAAGCAAGATTTAGCGCCCGTCAGCCTTGTGCTTACATAATCCTTCTAAAAAACTTACATTTGCGTTCAAAGAAAAACGGACTGTTTTATGCCTTCAAATTTTCGTACTCAGGTGTTGATAATAATTAGGTAATAAATATGCGAAAAAAACATCGGCGATAAATACATTTTGTGCATAATTAGCGGCTATTGTATCCGGGGAACAGCTGCGTGGGGAGTTCGTATGCGCCAGATTACTCAGTTAAATTACATAAATTTAAAAATGTGGAAATGGAGCAGGTGTTGCTGAGATCACATGAGTTTCGGGGAAAAAATAAGACACTTGCCAAAAACGTTACAAAATGTTAAATTTTTAAGCATATCAAGACTAAAATTCAAAACCAGACTTGTTATTTACAACAGTATTGAAAGTTCACGTTAACCATTGCTTTAAAACTAACAGTTGTGCCAAACGTTTGACAATTTTTACAATTATTTTGGGGAAAAAATCTGAAATAGATTTTTTTTCAGACTTCCTTTCTGCTTATTTGAGTCAGGTACACTTCTTTTGAAGTAAACTAAAGGCGCCATTCCAAATCTAAAAAATCGATTGGTTGTAGATGTATAGTTGTGCAAACGTAACAATTATCTCATGTCAACTGTCTAACCCAGAGAATTAAAAAATGTTTCGTATTTAACAAAATGCAAATTATATACATCTACATGCTTCGGACAGCTTAAATTTTTTATCATAACATTCTAAATAATTCCACGTATTTGCTTTAAACTTTCAAATACGAACAGAAAACTATAAACAAGCAACAATAAACTATCGGAAAACATGAAACTGAAGTGACAAATTCAAGACTGGATATTACATTATTCCTTGATAAATCAATTCTGAAACTTTTAGCTACAAAAAAGGAAATATTCTTTCTGAAGACTTGTCTTAACCATTCCGTGCTTTGGTAATCATAAGTTCAGAAGTGTTTTTTTTTTTTGCGACTGAATTTGAATATGTTACAGAGCAATTTCTACAGATCGTTGGTAATTTAAGCTTGATATAAAACATAAATTTCGTCATTATGTCGTAACAAAGTCATAAAGCACCATTATCATCATTAAAGACCCATTATTTCAGCAATTTGGTGAAGGCAGATACGTTTTACAGTCAGCTGGTACAAATTTGCAGTAGATTCAAGTTTGAGAATATTTCAACAGTTGTACTGTCCAAAGTTTTCATGACTCTTGTGCGTGCTATAAAATAATATTTTCATAGCCGTGTAAAATTCTTGACTATTATCCGTCCTATTCTGTTTTACCAGTGGTTTGTAAGAATAGTGAATAATGAAAATCCCATACAATTTTACACGTTTGTTTGCAATTACATGTGTTTGCTCTTGATCTTTTTTGCTGACTCGACATTTTCATTTTTGGAACATTTTGCTGCATTTGGTTTGTTTATAAGAAATTGTACTATTTTATCGCATTCAAAATGAATATGATTATTAGTGTATCAACTAAAGAAAACATGATTGTTGGCAATCTTCTTGCTTAATTTAAACAACAACAGCAAAAGAACAAAAACAAAAACAAACAAAAACACACACACACTTTGTATTGTGTTTCAGAGTCCAAAGCAGAAATACTAAGTTATTTAGTGCATGAGTTATTTGATTATTATTGGTATAAAAGATAAAACATGGTAAAACATGGTTATATATAACTGGTATTTTTTCATTTCTATTCGTTTATCACAACGTTTTTGTTAGAGGATCATGCCGTTTCAGTAGCCACAGTACATATCATTGCCGCCATTTTACGGCATATTTCGTTATGGTGCAAGTACTCACTCTTGTGAGGCCGCAAGTATTCACTCTTGTAATGCTAATTCATTAGGTAATATGAATAAAAGCATATTATATCTCTATTGCAATAACTTGAGTACGAAACAATCTTTGATAAGAAAAGTAGTCTTAAGTAACATCGACTCTCAAACTTTCTAAAAGTATGACGCTTATAAATCATCTGACATGCCTTTTTACAGCCATTTCAGTATTCATTAAAGCATTTGCTTCAGTGACGGAATTTATAACAAACATTTGCATAAATTAAAAAAATCTGAATAAAAGAAACTTCCAAATCCGGTATATGCAACACTTGCGTGATTTTACTGGAGGAAAGATTTCAGTTTCAACACCGACACTCTTTCATTTCCATAAAAAACGACTTAATTTAATGTTTTTGCCTTTTGCTTAAAGCGTCTGACTCACAGAA
This sequence comes from Cyclina sinensis, assembly GCA_012932295.1. Lineage (NCBI taxonomy): Eukaryota > Metazoa > Mollusca > Bivalvia > Venerida > Veneridae > Cyclina > Cyclina sinensis. Next base: position 41,983,520 of record JAAONU010000017.1, read on the forward strand.
TTTAGCTAAAAAAATCTTTAAAATTTAAGAGAAGTTAATATACTATGGAAAAAAAACATAATGTTATGCTTCCTCCTAAACAGCATGAACACTTTGAAAAAAAAAAGATTTCACCAGGATTCGAACCCATTCCCTTTCCGTCAGTAAAATAATGAACTACGATCTACTGTACCACTGAGATAACGAGGCTAGTTTCAGAATACATAAAAATAAATGATATAACTAAAATATCTACCCCTTGACTAACGGGGGCAAATTTTTTTACCGATATAAAGGTGTAAATCTTTGTATTGTGATATATTTAAAAAAAAATATAAGTCAGTAACTTAGTTTAGATATGTTTTTCACAATTACAGCTAGAAATTTAAGATGTATAAACATTTTTCTTTTTTCTTTTTTTTTTCGTCGTCGGTTCATCTGTGAGTCAGTCACTTTAATTCAGTGTTAAGGCTTACTTGCTTCCATTCTTTATTATAAAGAAAATGTCAGTTTTGTTTGATTCTGGAAAATTCAGCAACATGATGTTAGTGTTGACATAATTGTGTAGCAATTATCTAAAATGTCTTTGATTTCTTACTAACAGTTAAATAAGAGGAGAAAAATAGAATGGCTGCACAATAAGCTATCAGTTAGTTGTACTCATATTTGATATCTATGATGAACTGTTAAATAATAAACGATTTACAAGATGGTCAAGAAATAAACAGAGAAATTTTGATAAATAATTCAAAAATTAAAATCGAATAAGACGTTAAAAGTTTTTATGCATTTTACATTCTTGGGTGAAATTGATTGATAAGGCAAGATATTTTGAAATAGTTTGTTTATAATACTGTTAAGAAAAAATAAAGAAAATTAAATCAAAGCTACGGAAATCGTTTAATGCTTTAGGGTCAGTTTAAGTGATGCAGACTTAAGTTGACTTAAACAAGTTTCAGTTACACAAAAGTAAATTATGCATGGTTTTAAACATGAAAATTGAATTTGTGTCAGAAACAAGTCATAAACATAAGTATTATCATTTCAAAACAATTGTTTCTGGAACAGTTTTATAGGTATCCATACTACGTGCTGCTCATTATTTGAAAAACGCAAGTTTTATTAGTTATACTGAAGCCAGGAATTCTTATTTTCGTATGTATGACACCTTAAAAAATGGTAGGCATGCGCATGGCACATTCTGCATGTCAATAGTCATTGATTGTTCATCCTCACCATAATATTTCTGAAAATATGTATTCGAATCAAATGAAAAGGAAAGCGTTGTGAACCGTTGCAGCGAAATTTGAGCAGATATAGGAGGTCTAGTTCAACAGCCCTACACAGAATTGGAGTCCTTCTCAGGATCACCTTCTGTAAACAGAAACCCAATCAATACTTGCATCTCCTTGTTTGCAATATATCAAGACAATATGCATCTACAATATTGATAAGCAGTTACAGACGCATGATTACTGCAAAACTTTTACAAAAATGTTTGACATTTGTAGTCTGTAATTATCATTTATTCCTAATTTAGTCCGTGGATTTCTTTTTGAAATTAATATCCAAATGATATAGATTAGCCATGTACCTTCAGAGTTACTTCCCCTACCATATCAGTAACCACTGCATACAAAAATACAAAAAAATTGTGCTGACGTACGTACATGTATAAACTATTTTCAAGAATATTTCTTTATCTCTGTCGTTTAATGCTACGACCAAATCGTATCACGTGACATGCGTGGTGGGTGTAAGGGTAGTATACCACTGCATAGAGTTTATTTATGTCCACGCCTTGTCCAACCAGACAAAGACAGTTATTCGCCCTTTAGATATGATTCACCCCCATCAATATCTTATCCGAAGAGTTGCTAAACTTTTATTAAACTCTGAATATATATAACAAAGGAACACATTTCATATTTCAGGTTAGTTCCCGTAGCAAAGGTGGGGGGAACTTGACTGATGTGAAATCAATTATGTATGGCGTAGACTAAGCATAAATAAATAAGTTGTTATGACACGAAGAGGGTGCACCTCATAAATCAAGTATTCTGACACGCTGTCAGTTGCAAGAATATGTAACCGGATATGTAGTCACATACTGTTTTAGTAACTATTTACGTCTCCCATAGAAATTTTAATACTTGATAAGTCAAGAAGTCACACTTCCTTTGATGAGTTATGACACTTCTCTGATGTAATACTGCTTGGAGTGTCTCCAGTGCTAGCATAAGGTAATGAGAATGATAAGAATGAATCTGTAACATAAGGATGTTGCCTTTCCAAATATAAAAGAGACATTTGGGAACAAAACAGCTTGCATCTCGTCTATTTATTACTAGAAGGAGTATTTAGCCTTATAAAACTTTCCTTCGTAAAAATGGAGGAATCGTCGTCTAAGTTGCGAAACTTAATCTTTATTTTTACTCTAATACTTAGTGTTTTTCAAACAACGAACATCTTCAAGCAAGTTCAGACTGGATAATACATTTGCTATATTTTGATATATCATATAATATCATTTTGTAACAGCATAACATTTTATTCAAAGTCACACAAGAAAATACTAGAAAACATTCTGAATTCACAAACCTTCAGACAGCATCCGGATCAAAACATGTTACTGCAGAACTATACACACTAGTCGGACCCTTGTCGCTGAAAAAAGGAGTTGAAACACTGAAGTAGCCGACTTTATTGTATATTCTGGTGTTGTTCTTGATTTTTTGATAACGGCTCGTGATTCATTGATAAATTAAGTAACAAATGAAAATAGTCAAACATCTTTTTTGGAACGCACGGTCATGAAATGAAATTAGATGTCCTTTTTCAAAATCTAAAAATTAGATGTACAAATAGAATTACAGTAAACTGAAAGATCTTTTGCTTATCAAAGAGGTAAAGAGTTACAGTAAACTGAAAGATCTTTTGCTTATCAAAGAGGTAAAGAGTTACAGTAAACTGAAAGATCTTTTGCTTATCAAAGAGGTAAAGAGTTACAGTAAACTGAAAGATCTTTTGCTTATCAAAGAGGTAAATAAATACATTTAAAATGTTTGGACAACTTAATGAACGATTTAGAGCTGCGATTTTTACAGTTTTACTGTCTCTGTAATTCTGATTTTATAACACACATAAAGATCCATCGATATACTTTATAGAGTATCATTACTTGTATTTTAGTTTCTGTTCAAATTTGAAACATCCGAAATTAGTTCCGGATGAGAGGAAAACAAACCTCTCTAATAAAATGCTGAAATAATGGGTCTTAAGTTATGAGTTAGTACTACGTTACTTGGTTACAACGTAACAACGAATTAAATGTATGATATCAAACTAAAATTACTACCAAAATGTTGAGTGGCTCTGTAACTTTATTCAAATTATGTCGGAATAATTTCCGTATGAACGATTATGAAAACGTGTGATGATTTAAACAGTTTTTGTCATAAATAAATTTCCAATTTCATTCTCATCAACAACATGGAAAGTTTCAAAATATGCCTTAAAGAAATGATTAACAATGTATGCTTACGGAGGCACGTGAATACGTTTTCCAAACACGGCAACTTGTTTTTTTTAAACGAAAGTCTGTTTAAATATCTCTATATAGTTATATTTTGCTAGATCCATATTCGATAGCGTTATGCCCTTTTTTACCACAAGTCATTCTTTAATGATGACTAGTTCTTTTGTCCGCCTTCTGTTAGAAGTTATTTGTTGAGCGTACTAGTAAACAAGTTTACTATCGAATCTGTTTTTAGCTCGACTATTCGAAGAATAAGGAGCGCTATAGTTCTTGCCATGGCGTCGGCTTTGGTTCAGGTTAAAGTTTTTGGGCAAGGTAACATTGTTCACCTAACCCTTGCAGGTATAGCCCTGAAACTTACAATACTTGTTTACCATCAAGAGCTTACTCTGCTTGAAAGAAGAGGTAACTCTGTCAAGCATTTTGTGTGAATTATGGCCTCTTTTCGACTTTCAAGAAGCTAGCACTAGTCACCTTTCCCTTGCAGATATAGCCCTGAAACTCAGAATACTTGTTTACCATCAAGAGCTTAGTCTGCTCACAAAAGGAGGTTAATGTGTCCAGCATTTTGTGTGAATTATGGCCACTTATCGACTTAGAAATTTGGTTAAAGTTTTTGGCAAGGTAACATTATTCACCTAATTCTTGCAGGTATAGCCCTGAAACTCAGAATACTTGTTTACCATCAAGAGCTTAGTCTGCTCACAAGAGAAAGTTACTGTGTCTAGCATTATGTGTGAATTATGGCCCCTTTTTCACTCAAAAATTTGGTTAAAGTTTTTGGCAAGGTAACATTATTCACCTAACCCTTGCAGGTATAGCCCTGAAACTTACAATACTTGTTTACCATCAAGAGCTTACTCTGCTTGAAAGAAGAGGTAACTCTGTCAAGCATTTTGTGTGAATTATGGCCTCTTTTCGACTTTCAAGAAGCTAGCACTAGTCACCTTTCCCTTGCAGATATAGCCCTGAAACTCAGAATACTTGTTTACCATCAAGAGCTTAGTCTGCTCACAAGAGGAGGTTAATGTGTCCAGCATTTTGTGTGAATTATGGCCACTTATCGACTTAGAAATTTGGTTAAAGTTTTTGGCAAGGTAACATTATTCACCTAATTCTTGCAGGTATAGCCCTGAAACTCAGAATACTTGTTTACCATCAAGAGCTTAGTCTGCTCACAAGAGAAAGTTACTGTGTCTAGCATTATGTGTGAATTATGGCCCCTTTTTCACTCAAAAATTTGGTTAAAGTTTTTGGCAAGGTAACATTATTCACCTAACCCTTGCAGGTATAGCCCTGAAACATACAATACTTGTTGACCATAAAGAGCTTACTCTGCTAACAGGAGGAGGTAACTGTGTCCAGCATTTTATAAGAATTATTGCCACTTATCGACTTAGAAATTTGGTTAAAGTTTTTCAAGAAGCTAGCACTAGTCACCTTTCCCTTGCAGATATAGCCCTGAAACTCAGAATACTTGTTTACCATCTAGGGCTTAGTCTGCTCACAAAAGTGGGTTACTGTGTCCAGCATTATGTGTGAATTATGGCCCCTTTTTGACTTAGAAATTTTGTCAAGGTAGCATTAGTCACCTTTCCCGTGCAGATTAACTTAAATCATTTTTTTATCATCATGGCTTTAGACTGCCACAAGAGGAGGTAACTTTGTCAAGGATTTTGTGTGATTTTGAGTTTATAACGTTTTATAACCCTTTAGTGTCAAGCACTGAGAATAGTCGAGCGTGCTGTCCTACAACAGCTCTTGTTTGTATATTTAAACAGAGTTTGGCATATCATTTTCTTCATAAAACCGCAGATAACTTTGACGACATCTGATTGGTTAAGACCCTCCGTATGGGATTATATCAGTCGGCTATGCAATTCCGCCAAGAATCTATATTTTTATACTTAAATGTCTTTAAATAAACGAGACTGAATAGAACAGAATCGAGTGGCATTTGTTCCTCAGGCGTCCAATGTTTTTTACTATTAGAGTAATAAAGAAAATTATATCTCTTCTATGAATAGTTCATTTATGATTAATTAAGGTATGCAGTGGTTTTCAATTGCTTTTGGAGATAGGATCATTATTTTGCAGGAATAATTAACGGTAATTAATGATCCAATATAAAAGTATTCGTAATGGTTCATTTTTATGATGTGCAGTACTTGGATCGTAATAAGACGAATGAAGACTTTGTAACTATACTAACCCTAGGTGATATATGTCAGTTTTTTCTGAAATTTATAAATTCTGAATACGACATGGATCAACTTAGCAAAAAGGTTGAATACAAAATGTAACGAAAGAGAGATGTATATGATTTTTTCCCGCAAAATGATAACACATCTTCTCGCACGTAAGAAAAATGTAACGAGGGAAGAGAGAGAGAGAGAGAGAAAAAAAAACATCCTAAGGAGTAGGGTTTGAGTTTAAATTAGTATTTTGTCTTTTGTACTCGATATTACGAAACGATTTTGTTAACGAAACTTAAGTACATATGTGCCTCTGAATTTTATGATTCTACGTATATTCCACAATGTTCTCAGAGTTAGAAGCTGTGTGTTAAAAGCTGTCAATTTGTATAACTGTACTAGCTATGTTAATCTATTTCTAAACACATCTGAACCAAAAAAAGGTTTTGTCAGCATATCTGATACACCGTTGATATTGTTTTTAACTCGATGTGACCGAAAATTTGTTCCGGATGGCTGTAAAACATATCTGCTTCAAACAATTGCTCAAGTAATGGGTGTTTAATGGTGATAATAGTACTTTATAACTTAGTTACGGAGTGTGAAATTTATGTTTAATATCAAGTTAAATTTGCCACCGACCTGTTGAAACTGCTTTGTAACTTCAAATAATGCCGTGATAACTTTTGAATAAGTGGTTATTACTACACAGGATGATTTATATAGCTCTTGATTATAAACGGGGTCTATTTTTTTTTTTTTTTTTTTTTTTATAAGGAATGTTGAAACTTTGAAATTTAAATAATGAAAGCGTATCTGTCAACCTGCTTTTGTCTGTACTCATTATTTGTGAAGAAATTGTAATGATTATTTAATACACAATTTCGGGGAATGTTTTAGAATTTTGGCATATGAACATTTTTATTCATTATCATTGCACTGTGATATTTTGTACACGTTCAGAAAGATTACAGTTATAATAAGGTATATCCTGTCTAGACAATATTTGTTTGTATTCTATGATTTTTGCCTCTTAGACCGTTTTGTTTTGGGTGTTCTTTGGTATCATACAATTTCAGTATATATATATTTTTTTATATTTACGTTTGTGTGTCTATATTTCAATTATATCTGTCTCCTTATTTCAGACCTTCGAACTTAGTGTATGATCCTTTCTATCCTTTTTCATTTATACTTTTAGCGAGCACACTTGATATAAGTGGTTATCGCTTTCTTCGAAGAGGTAAATCGTTCTGCAAAAAAAAAAATAAAATAAAAAATAATAATATTTAAGTACGTTCAGCAAAATGAGTAAATGATATCTAATGATTTCAAACTCGTTTCTAGAACGGTTTAGGTCAAAGGAGCATTCACTTAGAAAATGGTTTCGGCTCAATTACAGTACTACAACTTAATTCAGCATCCTTTTCACCGTGCTAAAAGTTAAGATCATTGTAATATTTAGTTAGAAACGGTCAATAATCAGTAACTTAAAAATCCTTAAGCATTTCGGAATGGTCGGTAATTGTAAGAAGCCGATTTCTGTAAATTTGGTAGACTCATGTATCTTAGGTCAATGACCGATACTGCTTAAAATATTTCACTTTAGCACAACAGAGCATAGGACCTTCAAACTTTATAGGAAGGTCGAATGACAGTTCTTGTTCCATTTCATTTTAATATTTTTAAAAGATATTAAAAGCAAATGTAGACAAGTCTTTAACATGTCTTAGAACTTTTTTGTAAAATTATTTAGACCTATTTTCGACAGTTTTAAACGATGTTATACCTTTACAGATGTGGCCCTGTTAGAATAAGCGATACTTACACACATTATGTATTTATTATTCCTATCTTTATAGCATAATTATTATCAACACCTGAGTACTAAATTTTGAAAGCAGTAAAACAGAGCGATTTGCATGAAACCAGATGTAAAAAAAGCATAGTTTCTATTTATGTTTTCAAAACCTATCTCTAACAGCTGCCGTCCGGTCCTCATTATTTCCATGAAACATGGTGTACAGTTGGCCGGTACATGAAACTGATGTGAGATGAATATCTGTACTATAGAATATTTTGCTGCTGTAATCTGTATCAATGAATCTTTAACGCATATCAACCAGTACAGCGTTAAAAGTTATCTGTTTCGCACTTTCATTTGGTTGTTATTTTGCCCCCATTAGGGAGACACTTATATTTGCTCTTGTCGGTCTGTCTGTCTGTCTGTGTCTCGCTCTTAGCCAATACTTTTACACTTAGGTTATGAAACTTCACAAGCATAAAGATCAGCAAGAGAAGTTGCGCACCTGGGGAGTTTGTCTCCCTCCATCCAGGGAAAGCAGAGTTGGGACCCCTAATTTAATCGTAAAAGCTACCTATAAGTTTTCGTCATGTTCTCAGCGTTGCACACAGGGCCATGAAACTGTACAGGAATATATTTTCAGCAAGTAAGATTGCCTATCTGGGTTTATTCATTTAATTTACAGAAACCATTACAACCCACGCCCCACCCCTTGCTTTGGGAACTGACCCGAGGGAAGGGGGCTCACACGTGTCTTCTGGGCTCATTTCTAGTTTTCTTTTATTGTTTTTCCGTGCTGTATTTCACTAAGTATTTTTGTGGGCAAGAAGACAATGTATTTACATCAGAGATGTACCGTGTATGAGAAGAGAAACATAACATCTACAAAAAAAAACAGAGAGAGAGAGAAGATTTATATTAAAGTGCATTTCGTCACAGTGTGTACCGTCACTGGTTTACTTCTTAAAAGTGAATTGTTAGAACGGACTCATATCTAGAGGTTCATCTCTGTCGCCATGTTGATTTAGTAGGTAGTGCTTTTGTTCGTACATAAACGCTTCCAATAACACCGTAGTTTCAACGACTCGTATTCTGCCCATGTCTATTCTATATACATTTCTAGTGTCGCGTTGCTTTTAGTTTAGATTGTTGTTGTTGTTTGTTGTTGTTGTTTTTTTGCATCATATCAATATATTTATGCCTATGTGCATACTATGTCATGATTTCACCGCCATGTTTTTTCTTCCAGACTGTGCGTAAGGTGTAATGGTTTAATAGTTTAAAATTCTTCTTTACTTCCGCAATGGATACCTGCCAAACACCTGGACTTGCCGTGTGCCATGAATTAAATTGATTTCTCAGATATTTATATTATTTTATTTATTTTATTTTTTTATTTTGATATATGCCTTTTGATTGGTAACATATTTGATTGTTCTGTGTGAATCATATCTAGACATGAGATTATTTTCAAGTTTGTTATAATTCCTTTTTTTTGCCTTTCTTTATTTGTTCTACTATTTTTCTACTTATACCCACATTGAAGATGTGGGGGCATATATCTTTCCTCATGTCAGTCATTCAAGTTCATACGGGCCTACACTATGATAAAAGGTTTCCAACCAACAACTTAAGAACAACTGAGCCAAATAGATTTTAACTCTACAGAATGGTTGGACAAAATGTATAGATGACCCCTCTTTTTGCTTTTTGTGTTAAATATCAAGCTTACAGGGGCTTCTACTTTGAAACCGGTTTCCAAGTAAACCTCACAGGATGGTTGGACATGATAAGTAGATCAGTTCTATAGAATTCGGACTCTCTGGTTCAAAGGTCAGGCAAGTCAGTATGTCAAGAAAAAATAAACACCAGATTCTCAAACTTTACATGATGGTTAGGCATAAAAATAATGACCCATCTGACATGTTTCACAAAAATCTCTTGTTTCCATAAAAGTATTGGCGAAAAAAAATCAAATAGTTTTAATCTATTTTATTTTTTTTTAAATGCCCTTTCTCCTGTGCTATTCGTTGTTGTTTTTTTATTACTTTAAAAATCATCCTTTTCACACACTTATAAGAGATAAAGTGTCCTTTATTTATAAAAAAACACTTATATCAAAGAGACAGCGTAATTTTCTCTATCATTTAAGAAAAGTTTAAATGTTTCTCTTCTCCGGATTTTTCTTTCCTTTTTAAAAAAATCAAAATTTAACAGACCGAAACACAGAATTAAATAAATGACTGAAACACATAATTAATTAAAGGACTGAAACATAGAATTAAAATTAATGACTGAAACACAGAATTAAATTAAGGACTGAAACACAGAATTAAATTAATGACTGAAACACATAATTAAATTAATGACTGAAACACAGAATTAAATTAATGACTGAAACACAGAATAAAATTAATTACTGAAACACAGAATTAAATTAATGACTGAAACACAGAATAAAATTAATGACTGAAACGCAAAATTAAATTAATGACTGAAACACAGAATTAAATTAAGCTGGTTCATTTCAGTCTTTTTATTTTTATATCATCACGTGTCTTAAAGTGAATAATAGATTATTTAATGAGAAAGGTATGTGATAGCTTCCAAGTGTTCATTATAATAGAAAATTAATTTGCAGGAATAATTACCCACACTCAAGTGCTCATAACTGATTAAATATTTGTTCATTTTCTCATAAATGCAAAATGGGTGGTATTGTAATAAAAGTACAATAAAACTCATTAAAGAGTCATGCATCATAAGATTCATGGTATGTCGGTTTTCTTGGCATTCTGTCACAGTACAGTACAGAGCAGAACAAAACGTAGTGAAATGGAATAGAACAGATCAGACCAGACCAGAACTAGTCAGAATAGAATAGAATATATTAGAAGATAAAATAAAATTAAGAAAAATGAAACAAAAGTATCTTTTTATATCATTTTTGGTTTTACATGCTAAGTTTTATTCTTTTTAAAATAATGTTTCAGATCTTCGTCTTACGTTTTATGTTTAATTTTGCATTGCCGATTTGATATACCATTAACAGCTAATATTTTTAGCCCGTATCTGTCAGTAGTAGCAAATATTTGTATCTGTTTCTAACTGAAAATCAAGCATATTCTTGTTATTTTCATGCACCCTGAAGGGTGAGCATATAGTGGCCTCTTTTCTGTCCATGTCCGTCTGTCTGTACGTCCATCCTCACTGCTTTCTTGTCCGAATCTTAACTTCAAGACCGTTGAAAATACTCTTGGAACTTCAAGTCTGGATGGACTTTACAAAGGATGAGTGCGTGGCGCATGGACGATAACTTTTCACTTCTTCGGTTATTTCCCTGTATCAATGTTCATAGTTTTTATAGATTTTGTATGAACCATAAATGAACTCAACCCTTCATTTATGAAGGTTGCAATTCTTGAGAGCAATAACGCCCCTTTTTGCTTTTTTGAGTATTTTCATTTTGAGCCCTTTGTGTATTTTCATATCTAATTTTAGTCCCTACCAATTTTGCATGACCTCTCGAAGATATACAGTTAACTTGAAACTTAAAACTTAATGATTATATGGATAGATCTCATAAAGAATCAGTGTACAGTGTATAAGAATCGTAACCGCTCTCAATTTTCTATTTTCGAGTTTATGTCCGGTGTTATTTTTTGTTTTTAATTTTTTCTGGACCATTTTTCGAAGACCCATGGAACTAAAGAGTTGAAACTTAATGTATGGGTAAAATTCATAAAGAAATAGTGCATTGCACAAGATCAACAACTCTCTATTTACTATTTTTACAGTAATTTCCCTTCGTTTACTGCCATATTAATTTATATGTGGACCATGATTCCAGGATCCCAAATTGGTATTTAAAGTATAGATAAATCTAGTATAGGAGGAATGCATAGAAACCATAACTCTTCAGATTTTCTTAAAGTCATTCCCCTTTTGTAATTTTATAGGTTTTCCCTGTTCCGTTACTCTTGGAAGCACCGACTTTGAGCATACTTTGATCTTCACTTACGCAGAGATCTTTTTGAGGAGAAGTGAACTGCTCAAAAATCGTAACTCTACGTTTCTTATTTTATAATTATTGCCCTTTGCTTATTCTTATATTTAATTTTTGTCCGACTAATAGCTCCAACACCCATGGAAGTAGCAACTTGAATCATCAGAATAATATACATTGATGTTATTTTCTTCCCAAAGGGGTGGGGGCGGGGAAATAGAAAAGTCTCTGGTATTTAACTTTAATACAGGTGTGTGCAGTTCTCTTGCATTCCAAGTATTCGAAAAAAATGTCGTTCGTTTGCCATTAGAATATCAACATTACTGTGTCCCTGGTTCATATCAAACCCTCTTTCTGTGTTTGCCATATCATACTCGTCTTGGTCACTATTGCGTAATTACCAGTGTTTGTATCATTATCCATTCATTCGAATGCACCTGGACTAAACATTGTGCACTCTCTGGAGCATAAGTTGTTTCTAACAATATCAATTTTATCTTCACAATACTACGTACTTGAATCTGATTTTTCCCCTGTGAACCAGGAAAAAACAACGTTTTATAGCGTAATGAATTCCTTCTGCGCTAGTGTTTGATGCTTCTGGAATACGTTCTCAACTGTGTGGACACTGGTTGGTGAACTATTTAAAAAATGGATACCGATGGCCTAAGGATTCGGCACCGAAGCATAATGCACGGGTAGGTTATAAATAACAGAAATAAAATGTTTTATCAACCTTTGCTGCTTGCTCGTAATGTCAGGATAAAGTAAGACTTAGCCTCCTTCTTGTGAAGGAACAGTTCAGAAACATAGTTTAACCTTCATGAAAGTAGATGTTGCAGAGAAACATACTCATCTACATGTATTTTCATTCCTGTAAGTAATATGTAAATTTCTCGAGTTTAATTCGTTCTTTAATTCGTTATTATTCAATTTTAATACATTTCTCATTTAATAATAAAATGAAATTGTATGCAAATACTTGTACACGTGTATAAATATTAGAGATATGCATAAGATTATTTTTTGTTTAAATCCTCTCTTCAATTTCAGACCTGAACTTGCATCAAATGGAGGATAAGAAAAGGATTTGGTTTGGTTTTATTGGGGTTTAACACCAGTTTTAACAGCTAAGGTCATATCCCCGCGATCAATCCATCTAACCAGGGTTCCTAGGTATCCAACTAGTTTACTAACCAATTTCTCCGCAAGTCACTGACTACTTCCCCACTGGCTTAAGAGGTGAGGGACAAATGACATATAGACGCATTGTCTGAGATCAATTATCACGGAGAAATTTTGCCGGTCCTGATGGCAATGTTTCACAATCCATTGCTCTACCGATTGAGCTAGCCGGGCCGACGGATAAGCAATGATAAGAAGAGGAGGAAAAATAGGATAATTTTATTCTAGTGCATTGTAGAATGTGTAGCCTGTACCTGCGACACAGACTCTGTAACGTGAGTTATAATACAACTCTCAAAGGTTTGAAATAAGCCATGTCCATGTAGAAAGATTCAAAAAATCGAATATCAAGTGTCAGAGCCCATTATAAAACTTATTCTCTTGACACATCACAGATGTTTTTTCTCCTTCTTTGTTTGGTTTATCTTTCTTTCTTTAAACTCAATTGCTTGTATCTTAGAAGAAGAAGAAGAATAAGAACAACAACAACAACAAAACAAACAACCCCGCGCAGATAAACGGGAAATGTCTAACTTTTAGTACTGAACCGAGTGTTTTAAGATCTGCATATCTTTCTTTTGTTCTAATTATCTGGTTCTTACTTGGCTTTCTTCAGGAAAAGTTAAGAAGTTTGTGCTCCAGAACACAGCTGTCATGTTACTCATCTTAGAGTAACGTTAAAAACATGCTAAAGTATAAATCGAATATTTCGTATATATTGTATACTTAAAATTTAATTTTAGTCTCTGACATTTTTAAATCGTGTGCGGGAAAACGGTTTTAAAAGATTAAGATGTTCATGTTTATATTAAAGCCTTGTAGTTGTAAATTTCTGAAAATGATATTTACTATTTAACAACAGTAGTTTCGTTTGCATTCTCTCCATTCGTTATTATTTGGTATGCTTTCATGTTTTGTAGTTTTGTCGCTTAACAGGATAGTATAAAACAAAATTGCCTGTGCGAAAATCTTGTAACAGTAATCTCTGGCTTACATTTAAATTACAGTTTATTATTTTCTGTCCGTCAGTATACATGTACTATATTTTTATAAACGAAACGTTTCTTTAAAAATATTTGACGACATGTATAAAACAACTGTGGTATTTGGTATTTCCAAAAGATAATTTGTTCCGGATGGCTTTAAAACATATCTGCCTCAAACAATTGCTAGGTAATTGGTATTTAATGATGGTAATGGTACTTTATGACTTGGTTACGACATAACGACGATATTTATGTCTTATATAAAGCTACTGTTATTATCTACTTGTTACAGTTGCCCTGTGTGCCTTTCTATTGAAATAAAGCTGGTATAACTCCATGTAAAGACAATTTTCTGTCGTATTTTTTTAAGTTTCCTGATTTCTAGACCTTCAAACTTAGCATCATTTACTGACCCACATGAATGTACTCACAAAAATAAAATATCATCTGTGTATTTGTGAAAAGTACTTTATTCAATCTGTGAATTTGGAAAAAAAAAACACTTTTGTCCTGCGTGCGTGTAGTTGCACTCAACATTTAGCAGTAAATTGCAAATATTTGAGAGACAAATTCAATATGGCTTCCATGCGCTTTTTAAATAAATATATACACGCATACTTTGAATATTTTAGGAAAAAACATTTTATTTCACGAACACCTGACTGTTTTCCCACATTTGAAACTATGTAATTTAACCAGGGGATCTGGCACAAATGAACTCCCCGCACAGGTGTTTCCCGGATACAATAACCCGTACTTACACACATTATATATTTATTGCCGATTTTTGTTCGCATATTTATTACCTAATTATTATCAACACCTGAGTACTAAAACTTGAAAGCAGTAAAACAGACCGTTTTCCCTTGAACGCAGATGTAAATACACAAAGTTTTTATTCGGAGTATATATAAAACAAGTCGCCGCCAGCTCTCATTGAGTGCTTATTATTTTCTTGCAACGTGAGGTGTAGCTGGCCGAAACATGAAAATAATTTTGACATGTGAGGCATATCTACCTTATTTTTTTAATGCATGTGCTATTTTGTTCTCTCGCCATTTCAGTTTATTTCCCCGTCAATTAGGAAACTGGTTCTTGGAATTAATTAATCCCGCCCGATTATTGCTGTTTTGAAATGCGGAAAGTCAGTAGAGTAAGAACGCCGGACTCCCGATACGGCGGCCGCTGGTTCGAATCCTGCTAGAGGTTAGATACTTCAGTGACATTTTGCATTCCACAATTTCGGCGCTACTATTGTTTTGAAACTTAGAAGCATTTATATAAAATGCAAAAACTTGTTCCAAAATCGATGCAATGTAAATAGATGTACACTGAAAACTTTTAGCCCTGGTGAAATTCAAACCTCCAGGTCAAGAATTTGGCGCCTTAACCCTCGACCATACCTTCTCCACTAAGCAATACGTTGTAAACTATGAGTTCGTGTTGTATTGCGATTCAGTTGTTAGAACTTCATAGCTCTGCACTTAGGAAACATCTTTAATTTCACTGTAACGATTTTTGTTTCTTTTGTCAGCAGAAGGTCTTGTACTATTTGTTATATTTCGAGTTGTTTTTTCCGCCTGTATGTATAGTTCTTTTGTCTAGTTACTGACCAGAGTTTTAGGTCAAACACAAGTCAACAGTATCCATATTTACTTAGATTGCTCTACTGAAAAGAAAAAATCGTTTTTGTAAGAAATGCAAATGATTGACTGTAGTTGTTATTGCTTTCTGTATATTGTGTTCCAGGGGTTATTGTGGTATTGGAAATGTAATATTTACGCTTTCATATGTTTCATATGTTTATATTTTCAGACTTTTATTTTCAAATAAATGTAAGTACTTATGCCCTGTAAAAACATTGTGTTCTATCTGATGGCATTTCTTTTTTGAGTTTTTAGCGATCAGTGTTTAAGTGTTAGATAACGTCCATTGTTGACCTAGTCTCTGTATTTTGTTACATTGAAGCCGCCGCCTATTGTGTAATTATCTATAAAACTTGTGAGAGTATGTCCTGCAGACTTTCAGGAGGGCGATCTAGAATTCAAACATAAGTTTGTATGAGTATGTCCTGCAGACTTTCAGGAGGGCGATCTAGAATTCAAACATAAGTTTGTATGAGTATGTCCTGCAGACTTTCAGGAGGGCGATCTAGAGTTCAAACATTAACTTCATCTTGAACACCTGATGGTATGTAGCACAATGAAACTTAGTGTAACAAACTTAGCAGATTTTGTAAAATGATCAAAAGAGCCATGATGGTTCTGCCTCGGCCACCTGAATAGATTCGCGCTAAATGACATGCATTATGTCATTAACACTAGTTTCCAACTGCCGAACTCGACTAAGGTCGACCAACTGCTAGATGAACCTTGAACACGACAACACGACTATTTTTCGACCACTTGTCGGTCGTACACAATCTCAGCAATATGTGTGAAGTTGGTCTGCAGTTCGCAGTTCGCAATTCGCGATTCGAATTGCGAACTGCAAACTGGCATGCAGTTCGCGATTCAAACTTGAAGCTTTTCAGAGTTCTTCGTGTGAAAATTTATTACTTACTAACTTCATAAACCAAAAAAGAAATAGTTCTAAGATAGAAAAAAAACATAAGTCAATTGCAAACTAGCATGCGGTTCGCGATTCGAATTGCAATTTGCAATTGCAATTGGACTTATGTTTTGTTCTCTATTTTAGAACTATTTCTTTTTGGTTTATTAAGTAAGAATTAAATTTTCATATAAGAACACTGAAAATCTTCAAATTGAATCGCAAACTGCAGACCAGTTTGCAGTTCGCAATTCGAATCGCGAACCTCAGGCTAGTTTGCAATTGGACTTAGAACTATTTGTTGTTTTTTTTCTCTATTTTAGAACCATTTCTTTTTGGTTTATGAAGTAAGTATGAAATAATAGAAGAACATTTTCACAAAAAGAACACTATAAATCTTCAAATTTGAATCGCGAACTGCATGCTAGTTTGCAGTTCGCAATTCGAATCGCGAAAAACGAACTGCGAACTACAGACTAGTTTGCAGTTCGCAATTCGAATCGCGAACCGCATGCTAGTTTGCAATTGGACTTATATTTTTTTTCTCTATTTTAGAACTATTTCTTTTTAGTTTAATTTTCCCAAGAAGAACACTGAAAATTTTCAAGTTTGAATTGCGAACTGCATGCCAGTTTGCAGTTCGCAATTCGAATCGCGAATTGCGAACTGCGAACTGCAGACTAGTTTGCAGTTCGCAATTCGAATCGCGAACCGCATGCTAGTTTGCAATTGACTTATGTTTTTTTTCTATCTTAGAACTATTTCTTTTTTGGTTTATGAAGTTAGTAAGTAATAAATTTTCACACGAAGAACTCTGAAAAGCTTCAAGTTTGAATCGCGAACTGCATGCTAGTTTGCAGTTCGCAATTCGAATCGCGAACCGCATGCTAGTTTGCAATTCGACTAAGAACTATTTCTTTTTGGTTTATGAAGTAAGTAAGTCATAAATTTTCCCTAGAAGAACACTGAAAAGCTTGAAATTTGAATCGCGAACTGCATGCCAGTTTGCAGTTCGCAATTCGAATCGCGTACCGCATGCTAGTTTGCAATTGGACTTATGTTTATTTTCTCTATCTTAGAACTATTTCTTTTTGGTTTATGAAGTTAGTAAGTAATAAATTTTCACAAGAAGAACTCTGAAAAGCTTCAAGTTTGAATCGCGAACTGCATGCCAGTTTGCAGTTCGCAATTCGAATCGCGAATTGCGAACTGCGAACTGCAGACCAGTTTGCAGTTCGCAATTCGAATCGCGAACAGCATGCTAGTTTGCAATTGGACTTAGAACTATTTCTTTTTGGTTTATGAAGTTAGTAAGTCATAAATTTTCCCAAGAAGAACACTGAAAATCTTCAAGTTTGAATCGCGAACTGCATGCCAGTTTGCAGTTCGCAATTCGAATCGCGAATTGCGAACTGCGAACTGCAGACCAACTTCACACATATATCTCAGCATGACCATTCATGACTCCACAGCGACTTCAATGTCAACTTCTCGTCTGTGTAAGTATTCTGGCATTAAGTTAGTTTTCAGTCATATCATATCTAGCGTAAATCGTGTAAATGGGTTTTAGGCAAGATTTGCAAGGCATATATTTGCTCAAAATAGCGAAAAGCAGGGTTCTTTTGAGTGCAACAACAGAAACAATCGCTTAGTACCTAATTATTGAAGTATGCTTTGTTATTTATACATGACAATGCAACGTCCCAACAATTTAGGCTAGCATAGGAAAAGATCGAAAAGTTTTTTGAAAAGACAAATAGATCGGTTGAAACTTTAAAATTTCGATTATTTACCACAAAAGCTCTCTCCCAGAAATTGTTTACATGTTGCTCGCAAGCAAATCGTTGCTTCTAACCACAAGATACATGTGTATTGTTTCGTACACCAAATCACATTTGGCTTTTCTCTTAGCATTATATACATTCATACATGTACAGTTTAATGATTTCGCCGCAACATTTTTTTCTAGACTGTACCTAAGCTGGAATGCTTTATAATGCTTCATTACCTCCGCGATGAAAACCTGCCAAACACCTGGACTTGCCGTGTGCCATGACTCGAATTAATTTCTCAGATAGCTATTTTATTTTTGTGTGTTATGTGCCTTTTGATTAGTAACAGATTTTGTCTATGTGAATCATTTGCAGACGTGAGATTATGTTCAGAAGATATAATTTCCAGTATGAGAAATTTATTTTTTTTTCTTCTTTTTCTAGATTGTTTTTGGTCATTATTTTTGCCACTGTTTTGAGGTTGAATTTTTGCTAAATAACTATCTGCGTTTTCTTTCTTCCTTTCTTTCTTCCGTACTTCTTTATTCTTTTCATATGTCTTACGTTGAAAAAGATCAACGACAGAAAATAATAAAAAATACAAGAAAAGATAAATAAACGATGTTTGCGAATTTTTCCACTTTTGTTTTACAAATGATACTGTTGAAAAAAAATTACGTGTGTAATGTTTAGTTTCATTCGTTTTACAAAACATTTTCTCACTTCTTTATTGCTTTGAAATCGGTTTGTTATAACTCTATAACTATATCCGTCGGGTTCAAAAGCAGTTCACGATATAGACAGTGTGCAGTGTCACTTTTTTTCTTGTTACTTCTTTATTATAAATACTGTTTGATTTCCCCTTCATGAAAAAAATCAACATAAGTTTGAGTGTAGCGGTATTACCCCGTTCCACTACAATTTTTTTTTCATTATAAGTATTGCTGTTTTTACAGTACCCTTAATTAATTTTTATTTTCTTAATCTTAAATTTTAATTTTTGTCGTGTTTTAACAATGTATATGTATCAGCATGAAAACAGTATAGTATTTACACATGCTGCATCTTATATATTATGTATGAAGAAGTGAAAATCTTCAGAACCAAATACTGTTTCTTATAAATGTACCAGCAAGTGAAAAGCCTTTGTACCAGTACTGTTTCTTTACACGTACCAGGATGTGTAGTACCATAATACTGTTCTGTTTCTCTTCTAGAAACAAACCGTTAAGTTTTCCAAACCATACCAAACGAAACTTATTAGAACATAACAGAATTTGTGCAGTGTGTCTTCTGCCATTGATAGAGTTATATATGTATCCGTTTCTTTGATTCTTTCCTATCTTATGTAGTGAGAATAGGTTTTTAGTAAATCGTTAATTAATGTATGCAGTTTATAAGTGTGCAACAGAAATATTAATTGATGGCAGTGATTAACTCTTAATTATACAAGTGTTGCGAGTTTAATGTAAAATAATTTGTGTTTCATCATTTATGACTGCAGATGGGTGGCACTGTACTAAAACTTAATGAAAATCAATTAAGTTATTACGTGTATGAGACGCCCCCTAGCAGTTGTCAAGTAAGAAGTAAGAAGACGGAATAGAATTGGAAGTGGAATGGAACAGAAAAGAGCTGTTAGACAGTGGAAAGGAGTAATTTCGTTTATTTCAGTTTATTTATTTTACATCGATTGTGATGCAAGTTTTTCCAACTTATATCAATCTCTCTCGATGACTGCTTTCCTGGGTTGAAATCAGTACTTGCACCGAAAATGAGGAATGTGGAATGTCACTGGAGACTCTCAACGCTGGTGGATTCGAACCAGCAACCTTCGGATCGGGAGTCCGGCACTCTAACCAATCGACTACTGCTCTTCATTTGGTAAGGACTGGGCTGAAATGACAAGAAATACGTTGCTATGCTATCGGACACGATAAGATACAATTCGAAACGACGCTGTACGGTCCGATACAATACGATCCGAAATTTAGATTAAAAATGTATGGGTTTTAAGTTATCATTTGTGTATACAATTGACAAAATTTGAAAAAAAGAAGAAAAAGAAAAACAATACAGTCTAGAATGCTAAGAAAAGCTTCCTTTTGTCTTCCAGTGCTGTACTGTGATAACAGTTGATAAGCCCAATTAATATAAATGCTTGAATGAGTGTGAGGTTTACACGAGAATTTCATGCGTCATGAAAATCACGATAAGATAGTCGTAATTTTGCGATACATTATTCGATAATCGTGCATGTGCGAGCATAAAGTTTGCATGTTTGTTAAAATGGTGAATACACTAGACCGGTACAGAACGTGTTCAGACTGCTAAAACTCTGTTTAAGAAAAAAACTGTTTCAGACTACGATCATTTAACAGCCATGTTCAGCAAAATATATCATTGAGAATTTATTGTTTAAATATTTAGGAAAGCATTTGTTAATTTTATTGTTTCAACTTTTTGGGGTGCAGACATTTTTCTCCTCGTCCGTGCGTGTGACGCCCTATACAGCTTACGCCGAATACTGCTAACGCGTGACCTATATTCGTTAATAGACAATGTATACAGCTTATACGGTAAGCTGTATCCGTGACCATGCAACGAATCAACTCACGTAGGCTGTATACGTTGGATATACACATATGCGTTTCATTCTTATTACAAAAACGTCTGTCGTCTTAACGTATATATCTCATATGGTCAGTGACCAGTATGAAACTGAATTCTGATCATACTTATCTCAAAATTACAAAATTTGCATTCGTCGTCAAAGATATCATCATCGGCATTGCGTCGTTGTCGTATTATTTTAGTAGTAGAGATTGTAAAGGTAGTATGATTGTATTAAAAGTAGTAATAGAAAAACTACACAGGGTTGTTAAAGCGCAGGCTATGCAGTCATGCTGAGAGAAAATTCTGTTCGTGTAAAATCGGTGAAAACAGTTATGGGCCTTGAAGTAGGGAAATTAGCTCTTTTCATCTCGTATCTTGTCTTATGTCTTCCTAAGTTCAGTTATTTGTGTGCAACGAGATAACAACACAGTTCCGCCCTAGAATAGGACAATAAGCATGTGGCCTTGATGGAATGTTAATAACTGTGTGGATTTGTGCTAAATGGATGTTCATTTTGTTAATATCGAACCGTTAAGAATGTTAGTGGCTATAGGATATGAAAAATAGCTTTTTTGTGCAGCTTACAGTTTTAATTTTCAGTTCTTATAATGCCAGTCCTAAATAAAACAACCAGTTACACAGTACTTCAGATCTTCTCAGAAGAGGGTGCATGTACAGTTTAAAAAAAAGCAAAGTATGCTAAGAACAGAACAGTTGGTTATAAACTATATACAGCGACACTATTGCTAACCGAAACCATTTTCTAATTAACCAGGGTTTAGGGTTAACTGGGATGAGGACATCTCGGCAAAATTCTAGTTCAGAATACCTTTGGATGTATTTTAAACTGCTGCATGTATCTGCAGTCAGATTTTAAAAGCAAAGATGAAAATGTTTCTGCATTACATTACAGACTCAAAAACAAAAAAAAAAGATTTGAAACATAATTATAGCATTGTACATAACGGTAATTGACAAATGATGTCGATTTTTTTATTTTCAATAATTCATTTTACAATATAGGCAGACTGTTGCACGTTCTTTGCAGAATATAATAAAGTATAAATTTTATCAAAATTACAGTGACTTCCTTAAATTATGCATTTACGAGCCATTTCCTTTTACAGAACGCTCTTTTCCCAAATTATCACTTACGTGAAATATTTCTCAATTACTTTTGAAATATAACAAGCATTATTTTGCACTTTCGTTATTATGGCAAACACATATTTCCTTTTGCAAAGGTCATTAGGCTATTACTTTAAACTTATACATTTTACACCTGTTGTACAAAGTTTTTTTCCACTGAAGTTAATAAGTTACTCAAAAATGGCTGCTAGTCTGGTTCCCGACTGTTTCGTACAGTACTTGCGCATTATGTGGGAAAAGTGGAAACGAGCTTGAAATCAGCAAATGGTACTCGAATCTAGATGCTTTAACAAGAAACAATACGTCATCTGGATCTATTTATTCATAGCTGGGATCAGTTACTCATGAGAGCAATGACCCAAGTTGTTTTATTTTATGTCCTTGGGATAAGTGTGCGATATAGAAAAAAAATTCCTGTTCCAGAGACATTTCTTGAATCTCTTATTTTCAGGTAATTGTAAGTTACAGATACACAGCCGAAAAAATCACAGTAGTTAGTTGGGAAACAGGATCGAGTCTGCATCATTGGACAGCGCACCAACTCACTATACCTTTTTAGTACTTCTGCATTAGTTTTGTGGCGTTATTTAGTATGTGCATGATTATGTTTTCTACTTTATGAGATAAGAAAAACGCGGCACTCGTATAATCCAGTACCTCATGGCGACGTTTAATGGGTGTCAGTCCGTGTATGTAATAGAACAAATAAAACCCAACTTCTAAAATTGGATTCTTTTGTGCAAAAGAGGCCTCATATTAGTCACTTGATCTGAGAAGAAAATATTGAATCAAGTAGGTAAACAGAATTTTGGACCATATGAACTAAAACAAATATTGTTAACACGTCAGGATTAAGTTTTTGTCACATAACTTGTTAACTGTTCAAAGCGTTGCAAGCACGTTTCGTTTACTTTAACAAAGCCATTTCCGATATTTTATACCATCACAAGCCTACTAAAAGTGGCAGTATAAATTATGATCGTGCTTGAGAGCTTAAAACTGTTACTGTAAACTCATTATGAAGAAAAAGATATGGCAAATGACAGCCATAGACTTGTTAAAATTGATCTTGTTCAAATTGTAATTCTTTCTTTTTTCTGTAAAAATATTTTACTGATAACCTAATGACAGAAATGGTCGCAGAAGCAGCCTGTGGTTGCTAAAATTTTGGAGACCCTAAAGAGGCATTACAGGTTACCCATTCTGGGCCGTCTGCATGGTGTGAAAGATTGATCTAAGTAATAATTCTGACACTTCTAAAAATATTAAACAACTGAAACGAGATAAAGATAAAGGGATTGAACTGGAGATTTATTTTTATAACAAAAGTCAAGAGAAATAAGTGCAAATATAAATACGCCCATGGTCTCCGCTCCTTTGACAGAGTGGAGACAAAATGAACCAAACATGAAAACGGGAACACTGAAATTGAAATTGAAAAAGGGTTGATATAAACTCTTGCTTTTTAATCGCAATGAATATTTCATTTGAGAGGAAGTCCTTCAGATGAAAATATTCATTCCGTACACATATGAGTCACTGCAGTCAAATTAAAGAAATGTTTAACTTAAAATTATCTGCAATCTAAACCTGTTATGCAACGAGGTTTAAACTATATTTATCGGAAATTGGTCATCCTCTTGAAATAAGGATTATTTGAAGGTGAAAACTTTCTTATTTCATTAAACACGGCGATTGAAAAATAACTCGACTCGAGTAGTTCTGAACAAACAAAATGTCTATTCAAATGAAATGTAAATATTTTAACTAGAAAGGTGAAAAGAAAATTCACAGCGATCTAACGAACTAATTATCGCGAACACCTGTAGGGCCGACGAAGCAAAGACGAAAATAAACGCGTCGGTGCAAAGATAAAGAGAACCAGTTAAAATTGCCCTGAATATTTGGTTGAACAAACCTGTTTTTTTTTTCTTTTTAAAAAATAGTAAATTTGCCTTACTTTCAATTTGAGAATTCGATTAAGAATAACGAATTAAACTATCTTAATGGAAAAAAATGAAATTGCTGTATTTTTTAATTTTCTTTTTTTCTTTTTTTTAAAACGAAGTCAAAAGTTTGTATGTCTGTTTTAGTCTTCCAGACTGTAAGCTTTACAAAGGATTGACTGTTAAAAGTACTAGAATAGGAAACCATTGAGAAATCAGATATGGGACAGGGTGTTCTTATGTTTAAGAAGAAATAACAACAAAATATGATTCTACGTAGCCATATGGTCTGTTAATTACAGAATGAAGGCCATGGATTCAAATCTACAATCAAACCTAGCGGTAACTGGTTGAATAGGTTTGAGTACCTGCATTTCAAGAGATTTATAAAGATAACCTCCGAAAGAATGGAAATACTGCTCAAAACGGGTTTTCACCCCAAGACCCCTTTTTCAAGGGAAAGAAAATTAATTTCATTTTTCCCATCTTTTTGCAGACTTGTAAGAAATGTTTGATTTATATGTTCAATAATTCTCTATTTCATAAGCAAAGAAATAACCCACAATTACTCCTCATCTTATCGGTTTATACAGAATAGCAAGCATGCGTTTAATTAATTCGCGGTGAAGTCAAATGAAATGCAAATTCTTTTCATCAAATTCTTTACAGTTTGCCCAAATGTAACCCATTCTCACTAGGTTCCGTGTTTCCAATAACACTTGAGCAATGACGAAACTATTTAACCCCCGCAGTTTTCTATTCAGCATTTCGATTTCTTTTTAATTTGTCTTCTCAAAAGTAGTTTCATTTTATTCAAAACCTTTCAAGCTGTTAATTGAATACGCAATGTATGAGTAGAACCAAAAATACAACGTATAAACATTCTTATATTTAAAAAGACACTTATAGGATTTTAAATTCAGAAAATTACTTTTCAATAATATCTAAGTGATTTTGTCGTTGTTATTTAAGGAGTAAAGGAACATTCTCACACGCAAATGTTTTATATACAGCCAGTGATTTCTACTTCTAAGTGCAAGTTGCTTTTAGTATCTTTCAACCTTTCAAGAGAGTCCAAGACGAACATTTAGTTTCAACACATGATGGCATTTGCCACCCCACACTTCAACATCCGGCCCTATCTGCGTACTTCTTGTAACTTCTTCTTTCTACTTGTACTCTTGCTGTTGTTTGTTTGTGTTTTCTTCACAAAATTGTTTTACTATGATAACGGTAAGCTCAGAATTCAGCCAAAAAATGCAACGGTTCTTCAACAATTCCCAATGACCATTAACCAAAACATACAAAGAAAAATACATCTGGGTATACATTTTAGACTTCGGTATTAAAGTATGTGACTGTTAGCCAATGTGAAAAATAGGCATCTATTTGTTATTAAGCTATAGTGCATACTATGAATATTTTATAAGGCTATGTCTGACCGAGTAAGGGTGATGTAATAACATACAATGGAGTTGATGAAATGATAATCGTGGATTCAATTTGCAGTTGTCTGCATTGCGCCTTATAACTGACTTATCACTGCTGGACCGTAAAATCGATATATGGTAAATATTTTCTTTTTTCATGTGCACCAAAATCGAAAGCTCAACATTTTTAGAGGATCCATATCATTCACACGTATCGATAATTGACGTATATAGAGCCGACTGGTACTTCTCCGATAGTGTCCAAAATCTGTATTTCATTGTCCGAAATTATTCTGGTTTGTCTTTTTGTCAAACATAGACGCCAATGTCCAGTGAATAATTTGTCTTTACGCAGGTAAAGTGAATGAACAAACCAAAGAATAAATAAATAAATAAATATACTGGTAAGCAGAAAGCTTCCCGATAAAATGTTACTATTCCTTAACCGATCATTTTCTGTTATCGCCAATTTAATCGATAATGGGCTTTGAGCAATGTTCACGTCAAGCACCGGTCACCCTTGATCAGGGGAAGTAACCGCTGCAAAGAGTTTGGTCAAGAAGATAATTACGAAGCTTGAAAATTGTAAACTCATTGCATTTTAGGAAAGTTATTTTGTACTAATAAATTTATCTGAATAATGCTCAAATGCAGGGATTCATAATAAATTAATTAGTCATTTTTTTCGGTCATACTGGAAATACACATACATGGTAAAAATGCATATATTGAAGAATAACCGGTTGTTGGGCACATTTTGATTCTTAAACAGAGGATTGGTTGAGTATGTCAGAAATGTTAGGAAAACTTGGTTAGCCTAAAGTTGTAAATTCGGTTTCTTTTCGCTAATTTTTATCCGAAGTGTTTCAAAGTTTTTCAATGAAAGATTCAGAGTTGGTAAATTTTGTGTCAACATTTTACCTAATATAGAATGTGTATTTTATCCGTCAGATTTAAATTGCCTTTAGAAGATTGAATAGTGTAGATTTCGCAGTTGTGTGTAACTTAAAATTGAAGTAAGAAGTCGGCAAGCAATTAGAAGAATCAGGGTAGGGGTGAGCATGTCGCAATATAAATGCAAATTTCAAATAACTATACGGCGTTTTCGTGAAAAATAACACTTACATATTCCAGTGGGGAACAAAAACTAAATAAACATTGAATGTGCACTGGGTACC
Source organism: Cyclina sinensis (assembly GCA_012932295.1). Classification (NCBI taxonomy): domain Eukaryota; kingdom Metazoa; phylum Mollusca; class Bivalvia; order Venerida; family Veneridae; genus Cyclina; species Cyclina sinensis. The sequence goes on from JAAONU010000017.1 coordinate 42,009,854, forward strand.
CAGCTGAACAAAGTTAGCGTGTTAAACGGGAGCACGGATATTGACTTACAAATTTTATACCAAATATGTAAACAATATGTGTATTTTATATCAATGGCGCAAAGTTTTATTACATCTGTATTTCAAACACGCACTTGAAATTCAAATATCAAAGTTTTTTTCTTTATTTAAACATGTCTAAATATTCTATCAAATTTCTGGGATTAAGTCTTGCCGTTAACGAATGGTTTAGTTGAAGTAAAATTGAGGTGGATTTGAATACGTCTGAATAGCGTTTCACGAAGTAAGATTTAAGTTGTCTAGTACGAACCTTTCATTTTTATTCGTCGGATCGCTTGGCGCATAGCAACAGTTAATTTAGTGTTAAAATCCGAGTGTCACATTTGCATTTCGCTTTACATCGAAAGGGATTTGTTGCGCGAATTTAGAGTGATTTTTTTTCCCATTTTATACGTCTGCAACAGGATTAATTCTTATTGTCGCAGACGACATCCAATGAATTTTTTCCCGCGCATGTGGTATTTACATTGCCTGTTAAGTGTTATAACAGGGGAATAATAGATAGGAAACTGTTTCATATTGATACAACTGTGAAATATAATGGTAGATATATAAATGCTAAGTTGTGTGCCACTCATTTTTAATATACACGTTGTTCTTGTTTGCTAGAGTGTGCACGGTATTTGTGGGACGTGCTTCATTTCGGATACGTGATTTTATACTATGATTAATGAATCTGTTCACACGCGCTGATAAATCGAAGATTCTTCAGATATTAAAGTTGTTAAGATTTTCAACGGGAGACTATGATGTATTGGAGATATTTTTTGGATTGAAATGACTGATAAAATATCGTGAGTATGACTTTTTATCTTTAATCCTGTTATTTCAATAAATATAATTTGACGTAAAATTAAATATAAATAACTAAAAAAATTTTTTTTTAATCTTACTTTGGTAAAACAAAATTGCATCTGATCTTGTTTAATTAGTCTTTTCATTTGTATAAGAAAGTCAAAAAGAAAATAATCTGATAAATTTATCGTACTTGGTCTTATTTCGCTGTTTTAGTTTATTTAGTATTATTTTATACTTCAAACTTAATGACTGACCAAATTGGTATTCATTCTATACTTAGAGCTTTGGTGATTTTGATGACTTTGACCTATGCACCCTGCTATCCAGTCAATATTGTTATCGTTTTTATTTTGTTTGTCTTGTTTGTTTGTTTCTTTCTGTCTTTTTTAAGTGTTGCCCTAATTTAACAATTACCATTGTAAAATAATCTAATATAGCGTTTATTTGTAAATTAAGTCTTTATTAAATTAAATTAAAAATGAATAAGATTAAATTTAATCAAATTGATTTTGACCCTTTTCATAATTGAAATAATTAATCTTTAGCTTGGTTATCTGATTTCCAATCACTCACTCACTCACTCACTCACTTACTCACATAATCACTCACTCATTCACTCACTCAATGACTCACATCATCACTCACTCATTCACTCACTCAGTCACTCACATAATCACTCACTCATTCAATCACTCACTTCCTCCACCTTCCCTCCCTCACTCTAAATCAATCATTCATACATATTGTCGATTTATCAGTCAAGCATACAGTAAGTCAGTCAATCAGAATCCATTAATAAACCAATCAATCAAGCAATCAGTGATATGTATCGGTTATCATTCAGTGTGTCTTTTTGTCTGTTCGGACGCCAGTCAATCAGTACAGTAAACGAAGGTCCTTCAAATATAAACACCTCTTTATATAAAAAATGTATGTGGTTTTGATGAGGCATGTGATAAGAGATGATGATAATATGTCAGTGATGATGTAATAAACAAACATCTTTCATGCACTATAAAGCGAGGGGTGGCGTGCTGTTTAATAGTGCATTATGCTGTTAACTTGTCATAAACGACTAGGTTTTTTTTATACCAGATTTAAGTGAAGACTTTCGAATGAAGTAAATCTTTGACACTTACTTATCAAAAATAAGTTAAATTTACAAATAGAAATTGAAATAATATCAGATTTGGAGTATAAGTTTATATAAGTGTCCTTAGAAATAAGACAGGAGACCTTTTTGACCTTGTATACAGAAAGATTACTGGTCGATCAATTTTTTATAACCAAAATTTGTTCTGTATTGTTCATAATTTCTTCATAACAAATCAGGGTAAATGGCCCAGAAGCTTAACGATGAAATAGATTGTCAGCAAACGTTATGGAAAGTTATATCTAAATGGCTTAAAAGGTGTCGGTGAATGATTCAGTTCGTCAGTGAAGAATCAAATAAAAGTCACGAAATATTTTGAAAGTAAACAGAAGTTGTCAAGGAAAAGTTACACCCGACTGACAAAGTAAGATAGATCTCCTCGATTTGGTTATTACCTTAAAATAGAATAACAATTAAATGAAGTATTTTTCAGAACTGCTTTAAATACGCGACGTCACTTCCTTCTTGGGCTTCTTCTTATTTTTTAAGAAAACTATAACAGATATTAAAAAACATGTATTTCTATGGTGCGAAATATCCTAAATTAACTTTTTGTGTAATGTGCTATCAAAAACTTCCTTTGTATTATTTGTACAAAAAATGTAAATTCAATATGATTTACACTATATCTGAGCTGAGTACCTCCTTGAAAAGCTTTTGCAATAAAAGTAACCAATCTTGTCTGTGTTATGAACCATCTAAAAACTTTTTCAACGATTACATAGCTTCTGTTTTATGATCAATGCAATGCAATCAGACTTTTTTATCGATGGTTCCCGGCGTCAGAAAGGTCGAGTTCAAGAAGACGCTTTCTAATAAATTAAAATGCGTTTTTAATCTGGGTATTACATAGTCTGGATTACCTGCCCCTGTTTACAATAGAAACCTGGAACCAGACTAGGTATTACAAAACGTGTCCTATGTTCATCGCTAAAAAATACAGATTTATAAAAGCAGTGTGATATCAAGAAAGGAATCCATATATTCGAATTGTTTGGTTCCCGGTTGTTTCTAGGTCTGTGGTATTAAGACGCTCTTTGGTAAATCAGTTCTATTCCTCTTCATACCATACGCGAAACATTAAGATACGTATTTCGCTCACTTAATATAGCCCTCAAAATTTGCATTGGTCTAGCCTTAAGTGGTACATCGTTTACAAGACTTAACGAATTTCATCCTAACATTTTCTTGTTGTATCTTTTACATACTTGAATTGAAATTGCTGTTTTTCTTTACTTGTTCAACTTCCTTTTCGATGAATTTAATCGTTTTTCTGTCATTTATGAATCTTGGTTGTTTCACAAATTTACGTTTAAAGCTTGACCATTCGATAGACTTGAAGTCATTTTTAAACATAACAATTGTCCCTTTTTTAGCAAATTTAAACCGATAGCCTTAATAATTGGTGATTTTTGTCTGAAATAATGATTTAACAATAAACTGGCTTTCTTATTTTATTTGTTCTTTAGAAAAAAAGTATTATTTCTTATCTGCCGATCCTTCAGAGTATGCGATAAGATTGCCGTCTGCCGAAGCAAAGAAGTGTCAATAGTTAGGCGAAACAATCGTATTGTTTTATTTTTCCGTCCGTACGTCTGTCTGTCTGTTGCCTGTGTGTTTTGTACACTTTCAGTCTTGTCATCCCGCCAAAACATTGATAAAAATATGACTGTGCTTTAAGGTTTAACAGATAACCCATTCAGGGTACTTGGTAGACTAAAACCCAAGTATGGAAAATTCCACACTTATTAATATACAAAAGTTATTGACAGGTTTCTTGGGTTCCTGTGATAAGAATGGGGAGGTATTAAATGTTTCCCATTTCATAAAAAAAACTTGCAGTGGCACGTGTTTGTTAATTAAATACAAAATCACATGTTTTATCGTTTGAGCAGTTTGTACGTAAGCAGACGTCTGCGAATATAAAAACGTTATAAACGTGTCCTGAAAAATCACATTCAAGTTTTCACGCCAGTTATCGCACATTAATATTACTATTATTATTATATAATTATGTATTGTAATCTGTGCATCTAATGCCTGAAAACTTACTATTCAAATGAGAAATGTTACAATTCAAGAAAAAAACAACAACTTTAAATTGTGTATAAAAATAAAATGTCAGGTTATTAGTTAGTGATAAAAGCGACGTTTTCACATGTTTTATATCATATATATGTAAATTCAATAACATAAAAAAAATACAATGCATGGGTGTAGCTATGGAGGCGATGAAGTTATGAAATGTATATTAAACTGCAACGCAAAGTTTGATTCCATACATATCTCTTGGCTGAAATGGAGTTTATTCTGTGCAGGATACAGTTTCTTTACTCTTACTAGACATAAAGAAGCTAGTCTGAAAACAACAGACGTCGGCTGGCTTTTCAACAATGTGCATTTATTTATCTAGTAATGTCATTCTATTTCAAGCCCAAGCGTTAACGATCAGGATTTAAACAACCAATGAAATCAGTGCATGTTAAATGTTTAAACATGTGTATATTTCACATTATTTGAATAGTAATCAATGTTGAATACAGTGCATTTTCTTCTTTTCTTTTATAAAAAAGGTTGGAAAAATGTCTTTAGCAAAACGTTCAGAGAGCGTCGTCATTGTGTCAAGTCCTTGCTTTTTGCACACTTTTATTTTTTATAGAAATGTTTGTTTCTAGGAAATACATGAAACTTACATTGCTGTTTTCACACATTAGAACTACTTTTTTGAGTGTTCATGCGCCAGATGTCTGTCTTACTTAACAAACAGTTATCAAAATCTCGTGAAACCCGTGAAAATAATAATCACGCAAATTGACGTTACAAGTTTGTCCTAATTTCTTTTCAATTCTTTCTGCAGCTCTGTACGATTTTGAATTTACTGCTCGAGAACAAACTGGCGCCATGCTGCAGCGTAGGTTCGATTTCACATTTCTATAACATGAAAATATTACTACGCTACATGGAATTATAATCCTGATATCTGCAAGAATCACTGAGTGAAAGTGTCTAGTAAAATGTAAAAGCGATCGTTTTATTGACTCTTTCCCCAAATTTGGCAAATGACGAATATTTCCATAATAGAGGCATCTGCTTGTAAAAAATTGATAATTTATGACTCAATGACAAGTGAGTCTTTCGAGACCTGTTAATAATTCTTCTCACAATGTGAAGAAATTGCCTCGATACCGTTTTCAAGAGAATGTTCTACTGTCTTATTCTTAAAGCTATAAAATTACGTTATGAACGCTTATGGAAACCAATTTACAGAGGAATAATTACGAGTTAAAATTTGCGAATAAAACCAATTCTCTTGAAATGAATAAAATACAAATTGAAAATACCATATGCGTGCAAATGCTCATACAAATTGCTTTTTAGATGTTGTAAGGGAAAAGATAAGAGGCAGAGGAAATGTTCTGAGGCCCGTCAGTGGGTGCGTCATTTTTTCTTAGGACTTGTATCTTATGACCTTGCTGTTTTTCATGATTGTTACCGGTTTTATCATGAATTCAATGCCGTGTTCGTTTAAAATCTTTTTGTTGCTCATTGTTCTATACAGTTATGAGAATTTGACGACTTCCGGTCATTTTTGAAATGGGAAATTTGATTTCTATTCACATATTCTTCTTATATACTATGAATACAGCATCAAAGTGGGCAATCCTTCTTCATCTGTCTGTCCATAAGACAACGATTGTATCCCAGATTTTCTTCATATTGCGTGTGTAATTTATAACATATTTTCGACATTTCTTGTTTATTTAATATCAAGACATTTTGTGAAAAACACGTGGTTTTAGAGAGATTCAAATATTGCCTTCCAAAAGAGCACATGAAAAACTTGGTGTTCGGCTGCATAAAACAAATAACAAAAACCAACCTCCACGCCAACAGGCAACACACCGCCTTCCTAACTCAGAGACCATTTGTTACTGTTTGTTTTTATTTGATAATAAAATGTTTTCAGCTAGATTATGCACGTGTGCAGTAAGTTGAACGATATCGAGTTTCTTTTGAAAATGCCTAGGTTTTCTTTGAGAAGGTGCATTCCTAGGCGTACGAGGGTACGAACATGTCTATAGTTTATGCTAATTTGTTAGGGTTAATTTCAAGATGTCGTAACAGATATCGTCAATCGCATAAACAAATGATGCTATGCAGAAAAAAAAGGCAACACATTTTCGTTTTGATCCGGGTTCCCTCTCTGAAGGGCACGTTCGACAAAGGTGTTTATGCTCTTAACATTTTGTATACTCTAATTGCGGCTCAAATCCTAAAAATACTGAATCAGAAGCTTATACTCCAACCACTGAGCTATAGCGGCCCGGAAATGTGGTTGCAAAAACAACCGCCATTCTTTAAGATCGTGAACGACACTGTATAATTTTGACTAAATGTAAAGATTATGTTGAAGCTCTATTGATAATGGTGAGCCAATCAGGTGTAATGTTATGTTGAAGCTTTATTGATAATGGTGAGCCAATCAGATGTAATGTTATAGATATGTTTATGACCAGTTTCAACGTATCTATGTGATAGTATTCATTAAATCGTTACAACTATTGACAATCAGGAGCCTTATATTTTAAGCATTAAGATCAAGATTGATGTTTTTTAAAATTATTGAAGACAGAAATCTGACTTTCAGCTTTTTTCCAATTAGACCATATACAATTTCAGACGGATGTTTTTTCTGTTTTCTGAATTAACAAGGTCGTAGAGAGGGCTTTGTAAAAAAATCTGTTTAGAAATAGTTTTCAGTGTCTCTTGAGTTTTATTTTCTCTTTTATTTTAAATATATGCCCTCTTTGGCTAGAACTTAAACAAATCATGATTCCGTTCATCCCTTTATTCTTATTTTGAAAAAAAAAAGAAATTCTGTTTTTTGCCATGCCGGGCCTCAGTATTTTTGTACACGTGACTTTGCGTTCACCACCTTTTTTCCGTTTTGACAGTAATGCGAAAACAATACCAATTTGTACGAAAATAACACATCTTAGCCTCATAACTTTCGCTCACATATGATAACTATCAGACATAATTCATTTTTCATATGGGAATCATCCTGTTCGATGTTTTCTTGCAGATATTTTGTTATTCCCCACGGGTCGACCCTATGGGCTATCAATCATAGACAAGTCGAAATGAGTTTCACAGCCTTCGAACCGACAAGAAAACTTTTGAAATTTCTCCTGCCAGCCATGTATTGAAATCTGATCACAGAACGCTATATACCATCAAACAAGACAAAATCAGGATAGTTTTTAAAAGTTATGTGATTTACACGTATTTGTGCCCCTGTATACCAATCAGAGATGAGTTTATTAATTGTTTTATATTCAGTTTTCGGATAATGATTTTCTCAGGAATTTGTTTTCATAGTTGACTCAAAATGCACTTAATACCTTAGATTGTGACTGAGTGATCTTCGGATTTAGCATTTGCAGCTTTCAGCATTTAGTTAGAAAGACCCTGGTTATAAGTACATTTATTCCCCCTGTTGCTGTCATATATATTTGCAGTACTGGCACGAGCTCATTGAAATAATAAAAACGCAGACATATTTTCAGACTAATGTATAGCAAGATCTATTTTTGTAGTAAAAAAATAGATTTATTATCTCAGAATCTCAGACTAAGGATCTATAATAATGCATTAACAAATTTGAAATTCAGCCTTGTGCAAATTTTATGGTAGATATAGCGTAAACCTATATGGTGGCTATAATCACTACAGCTTGCAAACTATCGCCGCATTTTGCTTTAGAGTTACTTCCCTTATTACCAACTGCACCATTTGCAGTTTCATGTCGGCATGGACAGACTAGCTTGAGCTGACGGGTCAGTACCTGATTCAACAGTCTGCCACTAGTGATAAATGAAACAAATAAGTCATACCACTGCTTATATAACAAAAAAGAAAGACCTTATCTAATTATTTTTCAAATTTGTTTTTTAGCTAGTGAACTATTTTTGCAACGGTCTGAAGATTCTGAATTTTGGTGACAATACCGCGTTGATTTGCAAACAGGTGAAATGTTCGACTAGATTTCGGCGATATTATTTTGCAACAATGTGCTTGCATGTTTTTCTTTTTAAAAATCGCATTTTTTCGAATTCCGTTTACTTCCCTTTACACAACTATTTTCTAATTCAAAGGGAGGTAACAGTGTAGGTGATCACTTCTGCTGATGGACATACAAGCATAACATGTCATAAAACAAAGGTTTGGGAAAGGGGATACTATATTTTTCCCTTTTGTGTCCTTTGCCACAAAAGTAATGTTTCTGGGTTTATTTTGTAGCGTGTTTAGAAAAAGCGACCATGAGAATCATTTTAAACTGTTATTAGGCATATTGAATTGTTGTCTGATAGTTTTTCCATTTCCAACACGATTAAATGCTGTCTGTATTTTAAAGAAAATTTAAACACAGTCAATAATATTCTGCGACGAAGTCACTTATCAATTCCTTTTGAATTGCATGACTTGTCTTTAGACGCCAGACAGACTACATTTTTTAAACTAATTTGTTTTTATTTGTTTGTTTTTTTTTTTTCCGAAAAGTTTTGAGATCATTGAACAAAGGCATTTACCTAGTTTATCGTAATCAAATAGTATCAGATCTATCTGGAAATAAAAGACTGCGACAACAGCAATAAGACTTAAGTTAGGACTATGAATTGAATGCTATGTTGCTATCTGTTGAACACCTATATATAAGATGAATATTTCTAAACAAATTCTACCTCGTTAAAACTTTGGCAACATCTAAAAACATACACGAAAAAAAGAAGAGGTTTGGCAGCATCAAAAACGCACTCATTTTTAAACGCCTCTTAAAGAAAACTGCACACTATTCCATAATAAACCTCTGGCATTTTGGACCGAATTTATCTAAACCCGTCAAATTTGACACGAAAATGTGTATTGCAAAAACTGATGATTGATCATTTTCAGCCTTAGATTACAAATCAGCTTCTGTCGTCACCTAGACACAACTAAAATACCAGCAGCAACAAATTGGTTTCATTTTCAACATTTTCATTTCACTAGAGAGGGTAATCCCGCGAACGCTGCGAAGAATACCGTCGCCTGCCTTGCTCTTATGTAAATATAATTCGTCAATGTGAATGGTAAAAAAACACAGAGTTGGCACTTTCATTGTTTTTTCGACACATATTTCAACACTTAGATTTACTAGTTTTTGTTCCATATAATATATTTCTGGTTGAATTATATGAGAAAAGGCTGTTAATAGCTACATCTGTATAATTCTGTCAATATGTCTTAAATCGAGTGGATTTCTTTGGGCTTTTTTTTATTTATTTTTAAGTAACTTAACTTCGAAAGGGGGAGTGTTTTTTTTATTTTTCTTATGTAGAAGGTAGCCAGTGATACGAAAACAAAAGAAGATCAGACCAAGAAGATTGTCCTCTTTCTTTCCATAAAATTTTCAACCAAGTTTCAAGGGGAACGGTAGCGAAGGTATGCGGCATTAACCCTTAGTATTAAGTAAAAAAAACAACATATATTTCATAGCAGTCAATGTGCTGGCCGTAAAATGTATGGCAGAAATAAGAGAGCGGAAGTTACGGGTTCGAATCTAGCCTCGGATATTTTATCTGTTTTGTTTTCCTATTTAAGACAGTGCTATCGTTTAGTAGAAATATTTGTGATTTCGTTTTCTCAGTCACGGTTAATACTGAGTTTGAAACAAAGGATGAGTCACTTATTCTTTTAGATTTTACTGCTTTAATTCATACGCCAACAATGCATATACAGGAAACAACGCACACACCGGAAACAACGCATATACCGGAAACAACGAATATACCGGAAACAACGCACACACCGGAAACAACGCATATACCGGAAACAACTCTCTATTCGGTTATTATATAATTTTTTCATGGTCTGTTTGTATTGGAAACTACAGCATGGAATACATGGCATTCAATAAATATAACAATTCACATTTTCAATATCACTTCACCACCATTAAACATGATCTCTTTCCCTATCATATAATATCAATTGTAAAAGAACTCAGTTACAATTTTATGATAAATAATTGCTATAATTATTGCGTAAAATATCATTTTATTTTGTTGCCTTCTTGTGCGTTTAAACTTAAAAAAGCCCATAGGATAATCATTTTATGATATTGTTATTGTGACTTTATTTTGTTTTATTTTAAGTTACTGTAATTGTTGTTGCTGTTCTTATCTCTGTAGCGAATCTCTCTCTCTCTCTATCTCTCTCTCTCTCTGTCTGTCTGTGTGTGTGTCTCTCTCTGTTCGTCCGTCCGTCTGTCTGTCTGTCTCTCTCTCTCTTGTATAGTACGTGAACGTTTTCCCTTTTCATGGCGGTTGTTGTTGGTATCCTGTTGTATTTATTATAATTATTGTTGTTGTTGTCGCGTCGTCGTCCTCAGTCGCTATTTTTATAGCAGTTTTATTCTTGTATGATTTGTTGTTGTTTTAATTGTTGTAGTGGACGTCATAGATAACCTAGCTCAACTTATACAAATACTGCCACCTTTGATCAGTATTTCCCTGGTTTTAGTTTACTTTTATAACTTTTATAATCAAATAGTCCTACTTAAACTATGGACTGACACTGACTGGAGGGTGGCATACCTTTACTAAATTTTGACTTTGGATGTTCGTATCACTTCTTTCTATTCTAAAACAACGTTTTGCCTTTTAAATTTTAAAGGAAAGAATGGCCTTTCAAAATTTCTTTAATTCTTGCTTATGCTTGATTCTCAAGAGCCTAAAACTCTGAAATTCCTTCCCTCGAAAATTGAAAGTAAACTAAAGCCGTGCAGCTTACGTCATCTACAAAACGAATGCGCATATTCTTCAAGCATCAGAGCGCACGGTAAGACATTTGTAAATGCTATCAAATCCCGTTAAAGGAAATGCATAAATTTCAATTTCGTAAATGGAAATGCAATTTCTTAGAATATTCTCAAATTAGAGACTCGCTTAATTTATATTCTTTCCGGAGATATCCAGCTGCGATAGAATGTTCAATTTAAAATCCTGTCAGAAAAATGCTCCCTGGCAACTGATTTTGGGATTGGAATAGAAAACCAGCATCTCGGTGGAATCAGACGGGGAAAATAAATCATGACCTAGGCCGGTTGTTGAGCTATTGCAAAGGAGATTTTATTGACAGTAGTGAAATTTGTTCTCAAAGATTTCAGCTATTGCGTCTAAATTTCTCATTGCCAGTTGTATAATGATGGGGGAAAAAAAGACATTAGTCGCGGTCTGTTTGTTTGTCATTTTCTTTCCATTTAACTTAAACTTAATGCTCGATCAAAAATCATATCTTGACGCAATTGTTTCTTGAATCATTTCTTTAAATTCATTGACTGAACCTTCAGTATTTTTTCAGTTTTCACACAAAAAAAGTCTGTAGGTTGTATATACTTGATTGTTTGAACATCCACGGAACTCACAACACGGTGACTTTCCTACACTTTTGTATTTTGATCATAACTCCTAAAGTGCTTCGTCTTTTTTCTTTGTTAATCTCCTTCTTCAGTCAGTTTAACTCCAGCCTCATCTTAGAAAGAATTAAATAAGTAAAATAAAGTAGTGACTTCCGTATCTGTTTTAAAATAATAATGACATCTAATTTGATTTTCACGCTGAAAAAAGTACAGGTCTTATCAAAGACGTGTTTGGTCTGAAGAAATCATTAGGACCGTCTTCGAAAATTAACGAAATATTATTATAATTAACGAAATTCGTTGAAGTTTTCCTCTGACATACTTCCGTGTGTGAATGTGGCATACGCTCGCCATTCTTATTTTTCTTTTCTTAGAAAGAGAAGGACAGAAGTAGAAGGGATGCCTTGCTTTTTCATAGACAATAATCAAAGAAAAATAACTCTAGCTGTCATACAGAATCACCTAATTAAAAACTAAGTATTTGTCTCCCTTGAATTTGTCTGTACCTGCCATTGAGGTGCACCCAGATAAAACGGAATGTTGCATTGAAATTGTGAAAAAAAAAATGTTGTTCATTCGGTCTCCTGTACCTTCAGAAGTTACCGAATATTACTGTTTTAGACAATGTGTTATTATCGTGATATTCTATATCGTTTACTAGAGATTTCTGTTTTATTTATTTAGGGAGATTTTTCGTTGCTAGAAATGAGCAGGTGTTAATATACAATATGAAAAGGCACATACCATTTCAAACGATAAGGCACATTTTAAAGTTATTTGTCTCCTTAGGTATTAGAAACCCCAGGTTCATTTTTTGTGAAGATTTTTTTCAAAGATTAGTCAAATTCTGTCACATAAGTAATAGTTCAGATCGTAAAGTGATTGATTATCTTTCATTCATTAGTTTATCTTATAGCAAATTACATTTATATTAATTATCTTGATTTAATAATCGGGACCAGCATTCGCACCTCAGGTGCGAAAAACGATACCCTTATCGACCAATCAAATCCTGGGGCAGCCATGTTTGTTTGTATTCCATTTTGACAGCGCTATTGATATTTGATATAGAAGTCTTATCTTTGACCAATCAGCGTTCAGAACGGATACTAAAGGTGTTAGGTTGAGCGATAGGCTCCGCCTATTGACCCAAATTGAAAATAGCTCAGAACGCTGCGATAACTGAATGTATTAGCTTGAATACACGCACACAAATTGGACCTAATTTAATTTTCAAGGTGTAAAATAAATGGAATATGCATTGCTATTGAATGTGCTGGATATTGTTTGTGGTTGTAGGAACATGTGAAATAATACAATATGCCGATACATGGCTGATGGGTGTTTGTATTTTATTCACAGGCCGAAGTACCGAAGAAAGGAGGCACGTTCGGACATTTTGGAAGAAAAAGACAGTTACACATTCGTTCCGAACTCGTGTCATGGAAAAACGGAGATGTTTAAGCCGATTTCCCGTCTTGGTCGGGAAACAGTTCTCCTGACGTTGATAGTATTTGGGATTTTGCTTAAATCAGGTAAGAAATAGCGTAATTTAAGATTGCACGCCTATTATCTATGTCATGATACGAGGTCACCGTTTCGGACATACCTGTGTACTGTAATAAACAGCGCTAACTACACACAGCTGTGTAATGTCAGACATTGACGGCGCGTGAAATCTCGCACCTGGTTGATCAGATTGATGATAATTGAGGATTTTAATTGGCTAGTTAGAGGAAGAAAGTGATTAATTCAATAACGCTGTATTTGCCGTTAACTCGTTGCTGTACGACCATACCAGTTTGCTTTGATACTGTACATGACCGAGCTACTGTGTAAACATTTAAGACCTTTTGACTATGCAACATTCAATTTATAGATATTGAGTGGAAAAACACTGAGTTTGTTAAAAGGCGAATGCAATGCTATGCATGCCAAAATAATCGATGTCTGTTGCATTGGTAGATTTTTTTTGCTCTCTCTGAATGAGAATACAGCTACACACTGATACTTTCATTCATAAAAATGTACAGTTCACTATCCACGGAACAGGTTTTCATTTGTATTAATTTTTATTTTGTACAGTGTATCTTTTGTCATGCACTGAGGGCCATTCCAAAACACTCATGAAAAGTATTGAATTATAACTGATAACTTACTAAAATATGTGAAATCAACATACATTGTAGCATGTCATTCAGAACCTTTGTCCATTTAAACTTGTTTTACGCTTTATAGTTATGGCACAAAGTTTTCGTGACTGTCATTGCTTTGCTTATTTACGAACATAACCTCTCTTTTAAAAATATTCTGACAGAAAACGTAAAGTCCAACTTGTATGATGTTTTGAATGCACTTCTTTTCAAGTTATATAGGTACATGATCAGTCATTTCTTATTTGTTTCAGTTCATACGTGTGATGTAGATACCTGTTGGGATCGGTCCCAGATTGCATACCAATCTCTGATGAATGAATCTGGGAAATCCGGAACCACCGAAACAGATATTAGATGCACTAGTCTGCGAACATATATGCACTGCTTAGAAAATTTAAATGGATGTAAAGGAATAATAAAATTTCATAGTGTGAAAAAAGTTGTTCGAAATCAAATGAGTCAAAACAGGTGTGATCCAGAAAAAGAAATTTGGTCTGGAAAACCAATAACATTGCTGCCGCCGGATGAATTGTGCACATACCGTGGTACAAAAGTATATAAGCATTGTGGATTATTTGGAGATCCCCATATCCATACCTTTGACAACAAGTTTCAGACTTGCAGAGTTCAAGGGGCGTGGCCTTTAATTGACAATGAGCACCTTACAGTGCAAGTAACCAACGAGGTGGTGTCGCATTCAGTCAGCGCAACTGCCACAACCAAAGTAAGTATGATAGTGTTCAGAGTCTGACTACTGCAGAAAAATTGTAAATGCTTCTGTAAAATGTTCCACACATCCTTTCTGCACTGAAAAATAAGGTATCTACCCATTCACTAAGTGTGCTTTCCTCTTTTTCCGCATCAGATAACATATCCTAGACAATAATATAAGAATGCTGCTTGCAAAAAATATCAGTACATCATAAAATCTGGAAAAGAAACCCTTTTCAAAGTATTGATAAAGTACATCAGCAGAGGCTTGTTAACTCTGATTTAAAGAAGATTTATCAAATGTTACTTAAACGGATGATTAATCTTTTTCTGAGACACATTATTTCTCTTGCATGTAGGGTTGCTGGCAGAATTGTGAACTTTATAACTTCAGGTTGAAAATACTTCCTAAAACCTCAGATTACAGCCTAAACTATATTTTGTTTTTGAAGCTTTGCAGAATAATCAGTAGTAGAATACAAGACTTCCATTTTGTACTAAGTGTTTCAAACTGCACCAGTGGTGAGGTCTTCAGTCTTTCAAGATAGTATCATCTTTCATTGCATATGCTAGTTTCAACCAGGGAAGCAGTCATTGAGCAGGATTAATAGAAGTTACTCAGTCAATGTAAAATAAAGTAGGCTTACTGTTAAATCAGAGAAAATATAAGAGCAGTAGAGAAATAAGTCATAAATAAAGTAATTATCATTTGTTCCTGTTTTTTATCACAAGTGAGCTTATAGTTGAGTTAATTTCTGATAAAGATTTCATAGTTTGCACATACCCCAAATCATGCACATTTTTCAGCCACACAGCCAAATTTGCATATTGATCCAGATAAAAGATAAACAAGATAATATCTTATTATCTTTTTTTTCTCCCACTGTACCATTATTTCATCATGACCTTTCTCTTGTAAGTTTTGACAAGGTTTCTTTTTCTGTCTTCAAATCAACATTACATAGCCCTTGGCCTATATCTATGGTTTACTGTCATTTCCAAAGGTTATATAGCCCTTGGCCTATATCTATTGTTTACTGTCATTTCCAAAGGCAACGTTTGTGTCATTGATGATTTATGCAATGAAAAATCCAAGCAAGCTATTAATTATTTTTGGAAACCCAATTTTTAAGTTGTACTGGCATCAAAAGTTTCTTCAACACTTACATGTAAGTTGGTTAATATATGGTTAATTTGTAATGGTTTAAAAGCCAGTAAACCTGATGAGTGCAGAAGACAGTATAAAATACAGAATCAGATGCCTAGTTTACATCTTTTTGGACAGTTTAGTTAATAAAAGAGTAGCATTTGTTTTGGTCAATGTCAGAAATTTTCTCTAGAAAAGTTTTCAGTAAATTAATTCTGTTGCTTGTAGGGGTCCCAGAAGAACATAGCAATAAAATAAATTCTGTTGTTTTTTTAGGTAGGTCCCAGCATGTTAGAACAGGGGTGTTCATCTTAAATAGGTTCATTACCATTGGATTGATACATTTAAGGGGTAAAAGTAAGGTTCCTTTTCCAGCAAATATATACTTTATGATGTATGTGCTTGAAATGTCAAAGGATAAATTAAGGCTCATTTTCTCTTGATTAGATGAAATTTTATGAGTAGAACATTTCTGAGGCAAAAATTTGGTCCATTTTCCTTTGAAAGGGTGTAATGTTTTGCCTGAACTTTAGGAGAAAAAAGAATTTAGTTCCATGAAATTACCAAGATCATTTCTTTGCACGCTACTTTGTAATTAAGTTTATGATAATGCCAAGAGTAATTTTGGCTATTTACAGAGAAATTGCTAAAACAACCCTGTAATATCTAGTGCATATAAATTCTGTGCTGTAATTTTCAAAACGTAACATTAGTTCCATGGTATCGCTGATCGTTATTGGCCAATTATTTCCCATGCATAATTAAAACATCAAAGAATTCGTAGCAGAATATATTAATTCACAAGGCAATTGATGGTATCTTGAAATCATGTAGGAAATTATTTACGTCAAATAGAAGATTTGTCTGTAGAACATGTGTTTTCTTCACAAGTTTTGTGTGAGGTTTGAAAGCTGTTCTTGAGCATGTGTTAGTGGGTGGGTCTGGCAAGTTTATAGCTATGCCAAGAGAAAAAAAGCAATGTAAGAAAACTTGAGTGTTTTCATATGGCATAGTTTTAGATATTTTGAGATAAAACAGTGTGCTGCTATATTGGCAGATTTCTAATGTGCTAATTTACAGAAAAACACTTCCAATTAAAATTTTCAATTAACTTTTCAAGAGTGTTTTTATAGTTTCTATTTAAAAAAATGATGTGCACTTGACGATTTTTCACAGGTCTTAAAGTTTCGTTCATTTCAAAATTTCATGTTCAGTTTCATGTTATTTTGATTGCTTGTTCTAGAAATTTAATTCTCAGTTTCCCAGTCCTGCATTCGGCAATTTCCTTCCAATATTGATAAATCAGCACTATGGCTATTATATATGTACATCTTGAGCTGTTCTCGATCAGGTCCTGCAACCACATCTACATGCCAGTGCTGAATATGGTAATAGGGGTTTTGTACCAATTATTCCCAGGAAATATTAAATATTTGTATGAAAAACTAACCATTTAAACTTAAGTTTTGTTTATGGAAGTCAAACAAAACAAACAAGTAACCATATTCAGAGTCCCAAGGGTCTTTTGGGATCATGTTGTCTGTGCTTTTCTAATAGAGTTTGGTTGTTTAGGTTTTGTTCAATGTTGACAGTTGTGATAGCATCATTACCAGACTTTTTACTGTAATGATTCTGTAATTGAGTTCAGCAAACAAAAGCTGTGGCCCATAGTTACATCTGACAACACTGAACTTGGTGACATAACTTTTAATGCCATTTCATTAACTATTGATTTATCAGCATTTCTAACAGGCTTTGGCTCTCCTCAAACAATTTATGAGGAACATAAAATAAATAATTCAAATTAATGCTTTTTTCTATGGGAAAATGAGAAAGGCATAAATATAATATGACTTTGTGGTATTTTTTTTTACATATTAAACTGTAGAAATTCAGTCTTTCACTCTGGAGAGAAAGAAGAAAATGTATTATACTGTATTGTTACCATTTAAACAGTGACAGCGAAGAATGACTTTGACTTCTGAATTATAACCTTGAAAACTGTAATTGCTTATTGAAGAGAAGAAATGTAGAAGATTCTGTAAATACATTTGTATAGGTGAAAGTAATCTTGTTGGAGGCCAAAGAAAAACACCAGGCATTTTTTCTTCACTTCTTAGTTTTAATAAATACAAAAGGCTTCCTGTTTAACAGTTTATTACAGACAAAGCAGTAAGTATTTTGGAAGTAAATTTTGTTTCAACATATTACATGTAAAATCACATCAAACAGTCAAAAGTCATAGAGAGACCATATCTACATGTACATTGTATGTCAGTTTCAGTTATACTGTTAACCCTTTACTCCATAGATACGTGTTTTAACGCATATGCGACCAGTGCAGATCCTGATCAGCCTGCACATCCGTGCAGTCTGATCAGGATCTCCACTGTTCGCTTTTATATCCATAAAAGTATTTCTGACTGAAAAGCGAACAGTGGAGATCCAGATCAGACTGCACGGATGTGCAGGCTGATCTGGATCTGCACTGGTCGCATATGCGATTTAACACTTAACCATGTGGTTAAGGGTTAAATTTTAAATTTAGTGTTAGGCCATACAGGTGATCTGATGTATCTGGTCCTGATTACTGTGTCAATACCTCTAAGCTCTTGTATCATTTGTTATCATTCTAATTAAAATGCTACACTTCCATTTATGGACATCTACTCAAGTGTTACAAAAGCCCTTTTATCCTCGTTTGTAAAATTTATTAAATTTTTGGATTTCTGTTTGTACTTGACCAACTGAATTAAACAGGAGGTCCTTGTCAAAAGTATTTATAAACTCTTTGAAACATTTTTCACTACCATACTCAGTTTAATCATAATGCTTCCTAATTCCAAATAGAACTTTTTTTAACCACAATACCAGCAGTGAAAGGTGTGCATTAGAGTACAAGTCCTATTGCATTTGTTACCGGTATGTTGTGGTATAGCATTGGTTGCCTGTGAAAATTATTACACTTAATCTGTTACTGTGATTTCTGTCTATTCTTGTAATAACACTAATAAATGTGCTGAGACATTTTTGCTCAGTGTCACATCAGTGTCACATCCTAGGCTATGTAAGACAAGCAGTACAGTTACATATGAAGAATTAACTCATTTTACTTCATCATACACATGATTTAACCCCTCTTTGGAAACAGTGCCATTCTCTTACTTATATACAAAAAAATATAAAACTGCTCTTTCCCTCAACTGGAAATTCAGAAACCATAGATGATTCATGGGATACTTTGTTATCACTGAATGTGTTTTTTCTCAGCACCTGGTTACAATCAACCATACAGAAACATTACCATATTTTACCTAATAAATGGTCAGAACAGGGTTAATGTGACCTGATTTTAGAACAATAGTTACACACTTGAGTTGAGAATTGTTCAGTTTACAATATCTGTAAACAAGATGAAACAGTCTACAGAAAGATGTTAACCCTAACCATGCTAAATATCTAAAATGTACTTGTCCATCTGTCTATTGGACAGATCCATCAAACATTTGTGGGCTGCTTATTGATAATTTACTGACTTAGTAGCGACTAGTGCAGACCATGATCATATTGCATGGATGTTTCCAGCTGATCATGGTCAGCACTATTCACTATTAAGTCAGTTGTCTCCAGTAGGGTATGGGTTTAATGTACCATCTTCCAGTTGGTTTCATTCGTTCATATCACAAGCTGGTTAAAAAGATATTTTTTCATCCAATAGTTGGGAACATTTTGCAGAATATATACAGTAGTATACCTATAAAAAAAGCCTGCCCTATTATCACACAGTCTGTACATATACTGTGTTAAATTTTATGTAATATCTTGAAACTGAAGAGGGAGATACCGATCTTTTGAATTAATGTTGCAAGAAAATCTCTTTATGAATTTAATGTCATCAGAAATCTTAAGAAATGAGTGAGAAATGCAGAAAAACACAGACTGGTATGTAATAATGTATAATATTTGTCGGCACATTAATGTAGGTTTCTGGAGTTTAGTGGCTCAGTAACAATGTTTTCTTTATGCCAGATGAGGTTTTAAAAATGTTTTTTTGAAATTCAGACCTTTTTGCCTTTGAAGTATATGGAAAAAAAAACATCAAAAAAAGGGGAATGGGAGAGTTAATGTTTAGTAGTTGTATAGTAATGGGGTATAGTTTAAAACATAAATAAAATTCTCTTGCATTGACCTTAGTTTATGTATTTTTTATGTAAATGTTGATTTATTATGGGCAGACAGAAATGCAGTGAGCAATTCATTTCTGATTTTTTGGTTACAAATTCATTTTCTGTATTGCTTTCAAAAACAGCCTTTAGTTGTTTTGGCTTTATTTGGACAAGGTTGGGTAGAGGGAAGGTTGTGGCTGCTGGGGGAGTGAAAATATAAAAAGTACATAGACTTCAGTTACTATTTAAGAAAAATACTGTGAAAAAAAGTTAAGCGTATGCCTGCTTTATAATGTATGGTGAAAAATATGAATTAAAAAAAGAAGCAACTCCAAGAGAAAGCCAGTCAGTTTGTTATTATTCAACTCTAGCTACAGTTGGATATTGGAAGTTTGATTCAATGACATAATATGTCATATAATCTAAATGTTACTTGAAAATGATTTTTGAAAAAAAAAATTCATTCAAAGTTTCAATTATTTCATTTCAGTTGACAGTTCTAATTAAGGAGAACAGAGATTGTGCTTCAGATGGCTACATCATGTATCAGGCAGAGTCTTACATGTTACCAAGTGCTTTCACTGATGGACAAACTAGATACGGAAAGTCCCATAGTGTCTCACTGGTCGAAAAAGACCCTGGGAGACATGTAGAGATTATTATGAAATACATCGATACCAAAATTGTTATTCGTCTTGTTGGGAATTATTTGACATTTTTGATCAGAATGCCAGAACAGCTTTTGCAAGTGAATTCCACAAATAAAAACAACATACAGCTCTGTGTACGCGGCTGTCCCAAAAGTGAAATTATTGACTACAAGAGATTTTTGGCATCAAAAGAAAAACAGGTTAGTGAAAGTGATGTGAATATGTCACGACAAGAGGCTGAGGAGTTGTGTCGTAGTGCCAATCTTGTAGATTTTTATTTTGATTCCTGTGTGTTTGACTTGTTGACAACAGGGAATGATACTTTTAGATATTCGGCATTGTCCGCTTTGCAAGATGCATTGAAATCAGATCCAGATTTCCATAAAACCAGTGAGAATAGAACGAAGTTGACAATATATGACGATATGTACAGAAGCAGTGTACAGAGTGTTAGAACTAGCTCTTCAGATTTATTGACGGTTTTTCTTTTGACTCTAGTTTCTCTTTTCTCATCATATTTTGGGAGGACGTAACCTTGGCTGACAGGTGTGTCAACATGTAAGTGGAACACAAAGAATAATGTACTTGCATGTTGATTCACCTGTGTCCAGAGCATATGGACTTTGTAAGTCTTTAACTCAAAACCCTGCCATCACATTTGAACATGTTCAAATTATCATTTTCATTTGCCACTTTTCATACACAATCATCGATGTTCATTTTGTGATTTATGCCAAATCCAAATGTTTAAAAATAAATTGTTATTACTGTTACATGTACTTGCTAATTGACCCCTGTACATGTAGATTGAACTTACAGTCTTCATGTATATCAGTATCCTGACATCAGATCGAAAGTAAAGTTCAAAATTACTTACACGGAAATCTCAACAACAACAACACCCCAGATCCTTCTGTTGCCGCTCTCTACCAGTTCTATTTTAAGAAAACTGCTCTCAAAGGCTGTTGCATTCTTTCATCACTTTGATCTAATTGCAGTGTCTGTGGTAACAACCTTTTTAATTGTTTAGTTCAGATTTGGGAGGACTACATCTAGAGACTCACTACATGGGTAGAAACTGTTTTTTTAATTAGATGTGCTTTTCCTGTGACATTACTCGAAAACATTATCTGGCTCTAAGATATCCTGTGCCTTTACAATATAGGTCAGTGCACTGTTTAACCAGTTTATGTACTGTGTGTAATACCACTGGGTATAAATAAATGTCCCCTTCCTAAGATGGGGTTTTCTGAATTTATATGAAATAAGGCCAATAGAGGTTTAGGAATACAATGCTTTGTGAGAGCAAAGCTGTATCACACACTCTTCATGCTTAAATTAATAATATTTGAAAATGTGTCATGTTTTAAACAATGTTATCAAGCAGAGAAAATTTTTTACACATGATATTAATCTTTTCGTTAAGATTTTTGACACCAATGAATTTCTTTTAACATTGCACTAGCGAGAAAATTAAATAGTCCAAGTTAATCAGATGATTTATTACCTTGCAATGAAATATGATTTGCGCATTTAGCAGTTTCATTTATGTCTAAGGCTGTAATTAGACCTCATTATATGTGCTGTTTCAGTCTGGTTCTCAGGTTTTTTTTTATTTTTTGCAGGGCTGCCTGATTCTCAATTTTTTCCACAGTCAAAGTGAGATTTTTGATGGATGAAATGTTATATTTTGCAAATGTAATACAGTGCTGCATATTGAATTATGTGCACACTTTGAAAATGCTCACAGACATATGACCATTTTCTTGTCCGCTTTTAAGGAAAATTTATTTATGCATTGGCTTAATAGCTTGGACAGATTTTTAACAACCCAAAATGACCAGCTTATTCAGATAATTTCAATTTTGTCTTCCTGTCTGTCCAGTCAAAAGAAGTACTGAAGCATATTTTTCTTGCCTCTTAAAAGAAGAGCTTGAAAAGGAGCTAAAGACAGTTAAGTAACTAAAGGAATACTTAACACTAAAGGAATACTTAACTCTAACTGTCTTTTAACATATTCTAATCTGTAGAGAATTCTTTTCAACTGCTATTGAAGTGACTATACAACAGCATAGACTAACAAGGTAGGACTTTCTATAAACGGCTTCTGGCAATGTTTTTTTCTCAACAGAGTGATACCTGCAATAAAAGAATAAGGACCTATTTTTATCGTTAAAGACGAATCCGAACATAAAATACTGTTTCCATTCCAAATGCATTTTTCGCTGTGATGTTTGCCTCCAAGGTTCACAAGCTCAAGTGCAACATGGCGCCAAATAGAATTGAAAATTTTGATTTATATGTATTTAATGCCTCAGAATTGCAGTTTTATTTTGAAAATCTTCATGAAATGTACTTATATATACATAACGCTGAATTAACACCAATGGATTTTACTGCAGTTTTGAATTAAAAACACAAGAGCAACCCATCTGTGTGAAGTTATAAGGTTTTATTTTTTGTGTGCACAATTATATGTATAAGCATGATGGATTTTTGTGGTACGCCTAGGTAACATTTATTACTATAGTTCAACTCCTGTTGTGAAAAGACATATTTGATTTAGCATAAATGTTCAGAGACAAATGTTTTACATGTTAAAAGATAGGTGAAAGTTTGATAAATTTTATTTTTGGTTTTGAGTGTTACTTTGAAAACACAGCCATCATCTTTCTGAAAATTGAAAAATCATTCAACACCTTTTAAACTGACGGTTTACTGTGGTAAAATGTTTTGAAAAGCTTGTTTTGATCTCTGTATTTAACTGTTCATCCAAAATATCGTAAATTTCTATAGACTCTTGAGTTTTTTATGGCTGTCCACCAGGCTGTGACAATGTAATGGGATGGGGTATAAAGGAATCCTATTTGCCTTGCGTGTTTACACAATCATTTCAACTGGTTCATTTCTTTGTTCATTTTAATGGCTTGATTTTTGTTTAATTTAAATATTTGATTAACTTACGGTGTTTTTCAGGCTAGAGTTAGCAGACTTAATCTTAAGGCTGCCTTGTTTTTTAGGGGTCACAGTCTTATTAAGTTTTATAAATCATTCGACAGGCAGTTCATTAAATTCGTGATTTTGGGAAATGATATTTGTTCATGTTAGTCATGTACATCTGCATGTAAATCAATAAGCCTATGATCGAATTGAGTACTTCTGATTTTATCTCAAATTTTAGTTCTATTCATTCACATTGTTTACACTTTTAACAAGTAAAACACTTTAAATTCAGACAGAAGGACATTGTTTACATTTTAAAGGTTTGAAAATAGAGTTCAAAAGCCCCTTGTAAAACACAATCAGTCGGCTTTTGGAAGTTTTGTTTGTCAAACGCTATCACATTTTCCCTTATATTTTTTCTCCCCCTCCAGCTGTGAGGTTCTCGACCCTTGTGTAGAAAGTTTTGTTTCATCTTACGTTGAATATGCTTGTTCAAGTTTATATTAACAATTTCTTTAACAAAGCGGCAGTTTAAAGCGGAGTGTTTACGGTATTTCACAAAACTCACCTGATCAGCCAGAAAACAAGATGGCAGTTGTGTTTGATTTTGTAATAGTAATTTTATAGTCATGATCTTAACGTTCAATTCCATAGTTTGATCAGAAAACAATGTTTACTTCTGGAATCTAACGTGCCAAGAAAAAATAGCTGTAGTTGTACTTTGTTATAGTTTGTGCTCAAGGTGAGCTTTTGTGGTCATGTGATGTGTTTCTTCAACTTTTTACTTTAAACAACATCTCCTCTTTAACTACTTGGTGAAAGATGAAAAAACTTTACAGGAATGTTCCTTGCATGAAGCTTTACCAAAGTTGTTAAAAGAATTCCATTCCATGAAGAACTCTGGTTGCTATGGCAACAAGAATGAAAAACTTCAAAAAATCTTCTTGTCTATAAAACTGCTAAGCCCAGAGGTCTAACATTTGGCATTGAGCATTGTCTAGTGGACCTCTACCAAGTTTGTTCAAATTATATCCCTGAGGTTACTATTGGCTCCGCCCAAGGGGTCAAAGGTTTTACATAGCAACGTATAATAAATTCATTGAAAATCTTCTTGTCTGAAACCACAAGGACTAGATTTTAAAATTTGGCATAAAGCATTGTCTAGTGAACCATTATCAAGCATTTTCAAATTATAAGGTTAGGTTAAAGGTCACCAAGGCTAAAAACAGATTTATCTAATTTACCAAATAGAGCTTTCATTTTTAGACCAATATCTTTGATATTCGGTATATGGGTTCCTTGCATGGACCTCTACCCATAGGTGGGGTTTGAGGTCACTAGGTCAAGGTCAGGGTCACTATAGCTAATAATGGATATTTCTACTTTATGTCTGTTTAGTTTGTAGGCACCTGCATATCTTTAATTAGAAATGAAATACTGCTTCTTGTATTTGCTTAACAGAAACCCACCACCAAAGTTCTCAGGTGAGTGATCTAGGGCCATCATGGCCCTCTTGTTTGTCTTTGTGACTAGTGTAGATCATAGCGAGCATGTCTGTGGAGTCTGATCATGGTCTATACTGTTTATTTTTGACAAGTCAATTGAGGCAGTGTAGTGGGGCAAGGGTTACATTATTCTAAATGTATAAGGCAAACCATTCCTTCTTGTATCTGCTGTTTTCATAGGCATTTAAAAAAACTTTTCACCGCAGTTTGAAAATGAAGGATTTGCGTTTATCATTCTTTTGTAAGGCTACTCAGATCCTTACTTGAGATGACATTTTTTATGAATTCTTTAGAATGGAAACAAAAAGAATGCATGGACTTGAAAAACAAGCAAAATGTCTTCGCCAGGTGTTGGCATAATTATAGGAATTTTATTTTTCTTATCTGTTTTACAATTCACTGTGCATATCAGAAATCTTCTTCAATTAAGACATATTAGTTTCTATATAATTGAGATAATCTTTAGTGATCTTGTCTATTGGATCTCGCAGATATCGCAACTGGCATGTCGTTGTGTCTAACAACTTGTTTAGATTGATTGCAAACAATTTAAGTGATTTTCAGACTTTTTTATAAAGTAATTGTTAATTTGTGTCTAAAGTATTTTGACAATTTTACGTGACTTGTAGCATTTAATTTTTTTTTTTTAAACAAATAGGAGGGAGAAGTCTATGAAAGTGCTTTAAGAAATACTGTCTCGTAAAGAATACATAAGAATGTTCATGAGTTTTATCACCGGTGATATTGTAACAAATTAAAGGCAGGTGTGACTTTAATGATTTCAATGCCTGTGTTTAAGCAAGTTCAACTTAGGGTGACCTATAAAACAAAAAAATGACTAACAAAATAAATACAGTAGCAAACCTGTATCTAATATTGAAACCTTACTGTGTCGCCTGACTGCCTTTTTTCAATGCAAAGAAAATCTTGGTTTTGTATTCCCAAATACAAATTCAGTTAAACTAAGCCTTACAGAGGTGACAGAGCCTTTTGTATTCTGTAAACATGGAGTATGAAGTTATAACACAAGATTAAGAGCTTAAAATTCAGGTATAAATGAAATAAAGAAACTTGGCTAAACTTGGTAGTTGTATCTGTATCTAAACTCTTCAAAAACTTTAGACAACTTTTCATCAAACGAGATAATCACTTATAAAAAGCGCGCTAAATTTGCAATATTTTTAGCTCACCTGAGCACAAAGTGCTCAGGGTGAGCTTTTCTGATCGGTCTTTGTCCGTCGTCCGTCGTCCGTCGTCCGTCAGTCCGTCCGTCCGTCCGTCCGTCCGTCCGTCGTCAACTTTTCATTCAAACAACATCTCCTCTGAAACCAATGGGGCAAATTTAATGAAACTTGCCTGGGATGTTCCTTGCATGAAGCTCTACCAAGATTGTTCAAATGGTTCTGGTCCATTGCATTTCTGGTTCACTGGAGCTAAAAATAGATTTTATAAGTTGGATCTTTAAAAATCTTCTTCTCCGAAACCACAAGGCCTGGAGCTTTGATATTTGGTATGAAGCATCATCTAGTGGACCTCTACCAAGTTTGTTCAAATTATGTCCCTGGGGACAAAACTGACCCCACCCCAGGGGTCAGTTAATTTTACATAGAGTTATATAGGGAAAACTTGAAAATCTTCTTGTCAGAAACCACAAGGCCTAGAGTTAAGATATTTGGTATGTAGCATTGTCTAGTGGACCTCTACCAAGTTTGTTCAAATCCTGGCCTCTGGGTCAAAAATGGCCCCGCCCCGGGGGTCACTTGTTTTACATAGAGTTATATAGGAAAATCTTAAAAAAATCTTCTTGTCAGAAGCCGTAAGTTATAGAGCTTAGATATTTGGTGTGTAGCATTGTCTAGTGGACCTCTACCAAGTTTGTTGAAATCCTGTCCTCTGGGTCAAAAATGGCCCCGCCCCAGGGGCCACTTGTTTTACATAGAGTTATATAAGAAAATCTAAAAAAAATCTTCTTGTCAGAAACCGTAAGTTATAGAGCTTAGATATTTGGTGTGTAGTATTGTCTAGTGGACCTCTACCAAGTTTGTTCAAATCCTGGCCTCTGGGTCAAAAATGACCCCGCCCCAGGGGCCACTAGTTTTACATAGAGTTATATAGGAAAATCTTAAAAAATTTTCTTGTCAGAAACCGTAAGTTATAGAGCTTAGATATTTGGTGTGTAGCATTGTCTAGTGGACCTCTACCAAGTTTGTTCAAATCCTGGCCTCTGGGTCAAAAATGACCCCGCCCCAGGGGCCACTAGTTTTACAAAGAGTTATATAGGAAAATCTTAAAAAATCTTCTTGTCAGAAACCGTAAGTTATAGAGCTTAGATATTTGGTGTGAAGCATTGTCTAGTGGACCTCTACCAAGTTTGTTCAAATCCTGGCCTCTGGGTCAAAAATGACCCCGCCCCGGGGGCCACTAGTTTTACATAGAGTTATATAGGAAAATCTTAAAAAATTTTCTTGTCAGAAACCGTAAGTTATAGAGCTTAGATATTTGGTGTGAAGCATTGTCTAGTGGACCTCTACCAAATTTGTTCAAATCCTGGCCTCTGGGTCAAAAATGGCCCCGCCCCGGGGGTCACTTGTTTTACATAGAGTTATATAGGAAAAACTAAAAATATCTTCTTGTCAGAAACAAGAAGGCCTACAGTAAAGATATTTGGTATGTAGCATTGTCTAGTGGACCTCTACCAAGTTTGTTCAAATCCTGGCCTCTGGGTCAAAAATGGCCCCGCCCCGGGGGTCACTTGTTTTACATAGAGTTATATAGGAAAATCTTAAAAAATCTTCTTGTCAGAAACCGTAAATTATAGAGCTTAGATATTTGGTGTGTAGCATTGTCTAGTGGACCTCTACCAAGTTTGTTCAAATCCTGGCCTCTACGTCAAAAATGGCCCCGCCCCAGGGGCCACTAGTTTTACATAGAGTTATATAGGAAAATCTTAAAAAATTTTCTTGTCAGAAACCGTAAGTTATAGAGCTTAGATATTTGTTGTGAAGCATTGTCTAGTGGACCTCTACCAAATTTGTTCAAATCCTGGCGTCTGGGTCAAAAATGGCCCCGCCCCGGGGGTCACTTGTTTTACAAAGAGTTATATAGGAAAAACTAAAAAAATCTTCTTGTCAGAAACAAGAAGGCCTACAGTTAAGATATTTGGTATGTAGCATTGTCTAGTGGACCTCTACCAAGTTTGTTCAAATCCTGGCCTCTGGGTCAAAAATGGCCCTGCCCCGGGGGTCACTTGTTTTACATAGAGTTATATAGGAAAATCTTAAAAAAATCTTCTTGTCAGAAACCGTAAGTTATAGAGCTTAGATATTTGGTGTGTAGCATTGTCTAGTGGACCTCTACCAAGTTTGTTCAAATCCTGGCCTCTACGTCAAAAATGGCCCCGCCCCAGGGGCCACTAGTTTTACATAGAGTTATATAAGAAAATCTAAAAAAATCTTCTTGTCAGAAACCGTAAGTTATAGAGCTTAGATATTTGGTGTGTAGCATTGTCTAGTGGACCTCTACCAAGTTTATAAGAAAAATGTCCCTAGGGTCTTTATTGGCCCCGCCGGAGGGGTCACAGGTTTTAAATAACAATATAGAAGAAAATCTTTAAAAATCTTCTTGTCTGAAACCACAAGACCTAGAATTTTAAAATTTGGCATGAAGCAAGCTTTATCAAGCTTTTTCAAATTATTGGATTAGGTTAAAGGTCACGGAGGCTAAAAGTAGATTTATCTACTGTACCTCATAGAGCCTTCATTTATAGACCAATATCTTTGATATTCAGTATAGAGGTTCCTTGCATGGACCTCTACCCATGGGTAGGGTTTGAGGTCACTGGGTCAAGGTCAAGGTCACCATAGCTTATAATAGATATTTCTACTTTCTGTCATAGAGCCTTTATTTATTGACTGATATTTTACATATTTGGTTTGTAGGCACTTACATATTTTCAATTAAAAAATGAAATACTGCTTAACAGCAAACCTAAGTACTCAGGTGAGCGATCCAGGGCCATCATGGCCCTCTTGTTTTGTGAAACTGCAAGGAAAAGTGTTTGAAGAGCTGTAAATGTTCAGTGTGTGAAATATTGTGTGCGAATGATATATGTCTGTGTCAAAATTTTTTACCAGCCTAGTATATCTGACTGATATATCTTGCTGCTTTGTTGAACGCACACCTGGGCAGCCAATTACTGGTATGTGATTCAAATGTGCTTATTCAAAACAGGGCATGATATTAAACTTAATCAAAAGACTTGACCAGCTGATAAAGATTTGATTTTATTGCCAGCTTTTGTAAACATAGGGAATGGTTTTATTAAGACAGCTGTACCCGATGTGTAAATAGGTAAATGTAAGGGAGATGAGTTAGTAGGGGTGAGGATTTGAGGTTCCATTAGGGCACATAGAGAAGGGCTACTTTATTGAGCATAATAGGAATTAACATATATTGTCTTTCTTTGCAAGGGAGGGATGGTTAAAGGGCTAGAGAAAACAAATTTTAAAGAAACTAGCAAGTAAGGGTTTAGGGTGTTCAGGATTGGAAGCAGAGGTTGATGTAAGCTGTATTGAGACAGATTTGCTAGAATTTATTGTTTGCAAGAGAGCGGTTTAGAAGAAGAGGTCGAGAAGCATGAAATAGTCTTTTGCTGTTTTTAAACTTGTTGTAATATGAATACATTTTAACTGAAATGAATCTAATTGCTGGGTATGTTTACTTAAAAAAAGTGAGCCGCATGTGTCCTGAAATACGCATGAAGCTTAATTGAGCTCACAGTAATACAAATGAAGCATATCAGAGTTCACATGTGGTTTTAACATCATATATTTCAAATTTTACGTCAATTGTGTACTCTTGAATGAATTTAAGCAATCATTTCAACATTTCAAGAGCATTGCTACATGTGAAATATATATGTTATGCTTTACTGAGCTCTATTTTTTGTCAAATAGCTATTTTTTTTTGTATTTGAATTTAGTTCATTTGAAGAGACAGGGCTTCATTTCATTGAGCCAGACAAAGTCTTTATTTTTATTGACTTGATGGGTAAACTTGAATTTTATTTATGGTTTATATTGGATTTCCTTAATATTCAAATTGGTGATACTGTTTGTATTGAGATTTCATATTTTTGAAAGGGCAAAGCTAGTATGTTAAATTATAATACAGGCTTGCACTAGTTAAGAGCATTAAGGATACAGCAGAAGCTAGTATTTTGAAATATTAGATTTTCTGTAACCTTACTGTTGACTGGACAGTTTGTGAAACCAGTCTTACAAGTGGCCAATGAAAATAAAGATTAGTGCTGGATCACATTATAACATCAGAATTTATGCTGAATCATTCCATCTTGTCACTGAAATTTAAAAGATTCTTGATTAAACTGATGAAGCCATCTTCCTTCATGTAATCTACATAGTTGTTGAAGAAAATGTAATAAAACATAGGTCAACTTAAATTTTGTTGAACTTTAAACAAGTTGGCTAGCTGTTTATTGTATAGGTCAAGGGCCTGAGGTCTATTTACATGGCAGTATTTACATACAAAATTTAAATTTATATTAGTTGTTTGATCAAAATTTCAAGTACTTACCACTGGGTTTAATTCAAGCCTGTAAAAAAATATTTGTTAGTACATAATTGATCAAGGTTTCTTCCATTTCAAGTGAAAACTTGTAAAACAACCCATAATGCACTGACCCAGTGCAGCTATAGCTGTTTTGGTATAGCATTGGATTGTCAGTCCAGGGGTTCTTGGTTCAAACCAAACCAGGACAGGCTAAGTTTCTCAATGATAGCATCCAAAGGACATTTGTCCCTCATCTCTGATTCAAGCGAGGAAGCAGTCAGGTGTGAGGCTGATTATAGTAAACTGGCTGCATGGGTACTCTGGTACACTTCTCAGGTGGCCAAACTACCCGGATATGACCAAAAAGAGGTTGAAACTGGAAAACGAAGAACTCGTAATGCTTTTGGCCAGACATAACCCTGAACATGCTGAAATTTTGTAATGGATTTGCCCAGCTTTGAATTTGGAACAGTCCATTCAAGTTTAAAGGATTTCAATATCAAAATACAAAAATGGAGCTACCAACAGTATAGAGCCTGGTCAGACTGCACGGATGTGCAGGCTGGCCTGGCTCTATACTAGTGGTAAAGGCTAATCACTTTCGGTTCCAGCAGGTTAAGGGTAAATGGATAATAAGTAATTTGAACATGGAATGGTGTTTCAGTTTATAGCAGTACTGGACGGAAAAAACTAATGAATATATATTAAAACAAATCAGATACAATGGGTAACACTGAACAAAATTGCTAGTGAATTCTTCTGAACATTGACAAAAAGGTAATTTTCACTTTTTTGTGACCATTAAGATTTCTTTTATCACTTGAAAACTGGTACCATTAGTTCAAGAAATATCATATTTTGACAGAAAAGTGTGGTTGTTCAATTTAAATACATCCCAAAAAAGATAGTTATGGTGAAAGTTCATGAAAATAGAAAAACAAGAGGAAAACAAAAATTGTAACAAATTGAGAGTTAGGTGCAAAACTGTTGTAACAGTATAAGAAGTAAGAAGAGGGTACAAAAGTTTTTCACTAACCCCTCAAAATGAGGAAGTTTGGATGAGTGATATGGAAAATCTTTTAAATTAGCCATCGGATGATATTCTGTGGTCAAAATGTACCTAGGGTAGAAATAGTCTATTCTGTCTGGCTACATTTATTTATTTGCTATACAAGAGGGATAACAGTGGGCCACTTTTTATCTAGTGGTTTGTTTGACTTAGCATGATTTATTTAAAGGTCAAAGTGTTTGAGGAAGATAAGGCATGTGTACCAGCGTAAGGCGTACCTTGATGGGCTTTTGAAGATGGTTGTTATTCGATTTTAGCGCCTTGCATTCATTTGCTTATCAGCAGATGTAGAAGTGACTTGGCTGGTATTTTTGTTTTGTTATTTTTTATGGTTAGTTTTTTTTTTATTCATTTGGATATTTTATCCAAATCGTTTAAAGTTTACTAAGCTGACTTTCCTTTTTCAACTATATCAGCCCCCTAAACCAAACTTTAGTCATAATCTTATCTCAGATCTACTCAACTTATGGTGCTTGGAGCCCATCCCCAGTCTGACCCTCGTTTCACAACTTTAACCAGCACTGCTTTTTTTTTTGGTGGAAATTTAATCACTGTTACAATTAAAATTTATTCTATTTGCCTCTTTAGATTTTTCTAAGACATAAATGCCTTTGGATTTTTCTAAGACATAAATGCCTTTGGATTTTTCTAAGACATAAATGCCTTTGGATTTTTCTAAGACATAAATGCCTTTGGATTTTTAAAAGCATACACATAAGAGAAGGTCAGTCATTTATTTGTGTACAAAGTGACTGACTGTATCTTTAGGCTATTATATGGATGCAAGAAAAAGGATAAAATAAATCACCCCATGACACCTAGCCATGACACCTGTTGTAATATTATTCAATTATAACAAAGATAACAGCCAAGTTAAGCCAGTTACTTGTAAATATACCTAAAGACATATAAATGGTATTTAAAGAAATAGACTTGTAAACAAAAACCATTTGACTTTTAATAACTTATTTTCTTTCTTAGATTCTATGTGATTTAAGACTGTATTAACTTCAACATCAAAACCAAGCATTTTTTCACTCAGAATTAATAAGCAATTAAATTATCTAACCTATATAAAATGGAAATTGAGAAAAAAAGACAGTTATCCATTCCTGGATGGCATTGCAGATGAATATTACTATAATTATTAAGATTTTTTTCTTAAAGCTCTTGTTAAATTAAGTTAAAATATTCTCTCCTCTGTTCCTTATTTGTTATGCTTAGTCAGAGGCCTAAACACATGTGATAATATAAAATCTACTCTAGTTAGGTCTCTGATAAAATAAACTTGGTTATTATAGACACAGTATTATTTTCAATGCGACAAAGGTGTTATTGTATAGTGTATAGGGTCAGTTTATCGAAGTCAATTCAAAAGCACTTCAACTCTTTAATGTTACCGAATTAGATACGGCTTTGTTGAGTCGAGTTATTTAAATTGTTACAATTTATAAAGGCTTATTTCTTAATAGACCGAATGCACTCGCGTCTCTTTTAACTCTGATGTCAGAAATACACCTCTTTCAAGTGGTTTCAAATGAAGGCCAATAATGATTTGCATTATTCAAGTTTTGGAAGGGTATTCGAAACACATGTTCAAATGTTAGATTTCAAACAAAGCGTGTGTCTCAAATTGTTCGAAATATCAGATAGTTTTAATTTCGGTTCACTGAATCGAAGACCTTGCTGCTAGATAATGTATCCGTGGCATGGGCTGTGCCGTAAAACAGATGAGAAAATTGGCACGAATCCCTTGCTTGTAATCTCGACAGG
Source organism: Cyclina sinensis (assembly GCA_012932295.1). NCBI lineage: Eukaryota > Metazoa > Mollusca > Bivalvia > Venerida > Veneridae > Cyclina > Cyclina sinensis. Next base: position 42,043,019 of record JAAONU010000017.1, read on the forward strand.
AAGTTTTACAGTTACTCAACAGTGCCTTGTTTACCGCTTACCGTATCGTAAAGAGAAGAAAAAAATCTTTGTTAAAAACTTGCAGTAAAATTCAAATAAAACTAAAACGACAAAGATAAATTGAGGAATGTTGCAATATTGTGCATTTTACGAAGTTTTCCTGAAATCCCAGAAGAAAGATACAATCATAATTGCTTCTGTATCTACAGTGTGTTTCTTGAATGCTGAATTCAAGTGTTCAATAATTATTCAGATATACATGTACTTGATAAGATATTAGCCCTTGTTAAGCCATAAAAACTATAATTAAGTTTATTGAGTTGAAAAAGTTTGAGCTACGCAAATAGATTAAATTATCTTTGATGGAAGTTTATTGACCCTGCGTTTGTAGTTGTTTCTCATTGTGGTGGTAGTATGATTAGACATTTTAGTGGTAAAAGTTTCAGATGGGGGCTGTTCTTAAAAAGTTTCATCTACAGTACTTTTCAAACACTAAAGCCTGTTTATTGCAGGTGGTCTCTGACAAAGGTTTTACTGTAATTTTACGTAAATTCCTTCCAAAATTCAATAAGACTCTTGAACGAATCATAAGGGGGAAGGTAAATATTTCCTCCAAAGAATGTGGGGATCACGAACTAAAACCATGAATTCTCCAAACAATGCTCACTCTGTGCAATTTGAAAGAGGTTCTTTGAGCCAATTTTATTACAAATAAGTAACGATTTAAGAATTTTGAAAACGAAAAATTGAAAAACACGGCGGGGAGGCCATAAATGTTATTCTTTGGCGGATGAAATGAGACGATTGTACTTCCTAGTCGATAAAGCAGCGGAAAACATTATTTTATTGTGCAAGCCTAAACCATAGGCATAAAATCTAAACTTTTAATGGCATTTATCTGAATTGTGCATAAGTACAAGGCATGCTTTAATTAAAGCTGTATTCACACAAGAGATAAGCAAAAGCATAAAACTTCAATAAAACCCGTTTCAAGTCACATTTTCCTGGAAATCTGGAACGATGTGAAATGGAAAATGCCATAAAACTATGAAATATAACCCGGGAGTATATACACTTTCAGGTTTGAATAACAGAAAACTGATTTTCTTAGATATGTAGATATGATAAAAAAGTGAAATATATACTGGGAGCTGTACAGACTTGTGAGAGAAATCTTCAGTGTTCACGTGCAAGGTGTTGAGGTTTATTTTGTTTCAGAATATTCCTGATATTTTTTCCACACTTTTCTTTAATTCTTACAGATTTCTTACAGATTTCACTGATTTATACGATGTAGAAATATTACTCCTCTAAACAAATTTCATATACATTTTCTGTTAGTTTCTTATGTAAAATGCAAATTGTACAATTCAAAATTGAAAAGCATTACCGCTGTGCCTCAGATATATTCAAAAACGAAGGACAGTTACAATAGCCAGTTACGCTGGGGTTTGGGATAATAAGTTGGGATAAGTTTTGCATAGAAGCTTTACCTCTTTATGAGCCAAATCATTCAGATAAGTCATTATGGTAAACTAGATCAAACTCTTCCACAGTAACAATATATCAAATGAGATAACTCTTGATTAAATTTATTTTGAGGAAGATAATGGCCCCTGATTTGACTGTAATCAATTGTCCTCTTTTTTATGCCCCCGAAGGGAGGCATATTGTTTTTGAACTGTCAGTCCATCCGTCTGTCCGTCCGCCAGTCTGTCCGAAAACTTTAACATTGGCAATAACTTTCTTCTTAGTAAGTGGATTTACTTCATACTTTGACACAACAGCCCTATGGACAAGACCTTTACACTGACCTATAATTATTTGACCTTGACCCCTGATTGACCTTCACCTTGAAGATCCAATTGTTCAAAAACTTCAACATTGGTAATAACTTCTTTATTTGTAAGTGGATTTACTTCATACTTGGACTTAACATCCCTTTGGACAAGGCCTTTTCACTGACCTATATTTGTTTGACCTTGACCCCTGAATGACCTTCAACTTGAAGATCCAATTGTCCAAAAACTTTAACATAGTAAGTGGATTTGCTTCATACTTGGACTCAACACCCATTTGGACAAGACCTTCCCTCTGACCTATAATTATTTGACCTTGACCCCTGAATTGCCAATCGTCCAGAAACTATTATTTGGCCATAATTTTCAAATTAGTAAGAGGATATACTTCATACTTAAACACAACACCACTTTGGACAAGACCATCTCACTTTCCTGTATTTATTTCACCTTGACCCCTGAATGACCTTCACCTTGAAGATCCAGTTGTCTAGAAATTTTCACATTGCCCATAACTTCCTTATTAGTAAGTGGATTTACTTCATACACAACCCCCTTTGGATAAGACTTCCCATTGACCTATATTTATTTGACCTTGACCCCTGAATGACTGGTTCTCAGATCAAAGGTCAAAGCACCACTTTCGGGGGCATTGTCATCTTACAGTGACAGTTCTTGTTTAACATAAAAAAAGGTTCCAAAATATTGTTGAGTTCAGGTTTTTCATCTGAAATAGTTAAGACTTAGTCCTAATCCTTGTTCCTATCTCCAATTCCCAGTTTTATCAAAAGTTAGCTCCCTTTATGTTTTCAGTTAAATAAGAATCTGCTGTGTGCTAATATGTCTGATATTTCAGTTCAGGTCAAACTCTAAAGTCAGAATATATGCAGGTCCATTCATCAGTCTCTTAGAATTTGTTCGGTCAAACCCCCATGGCATAGTTACATGAGACATCGCCACTAAAATTCAGACTTGTCTACAATCGGTTTTATAGAAATGAAAAGTTAAACAGATGTTTAGTGTCTAGGCCTTATATGTCAACTTGGCGATTAAGGTAATTGTTTGCTAATGAGTTAATAAAATGCTATATTATAGAAATTTATTCAGCCACCATACTTTACTGTAACGTTATGTAAGTGTACACGCCTGCATACAGCTTGGTTTTCTCAGAACATGATTAGGTGTTACATGCTGATTCTCACTGAAGTTGTTGTATGACATGTACCAAATGGTAGGCTTTGGTGTTCATATGCAGATGCAAATGTATATGTTCAGTGTACATGTGTAAAGATGGCAATTATTTATAAAATTAAGCTCCGCCCTTGAGGCTAATAAACTCATTTAAGAAAAAGAAAGAAAGAGAAAAAACCCGCGTCTTAGTTTTAAAAAGAAGATAATGTTTGTTAGCATGTTGTTATTATTTTACAATAGAAATTCACAAACTTTACACTCAAAGGCATTTCGGAATGAATATTGAACGAGTTTTCCAGTGTTGACCTTTGCTCAAATAAGAAGTCTGAATGTCCATTTCTCCTGATAATAGCAGAGTTATGGCACTTAGTTTCCTCCATGGATGACAAAATCACAGAATGAATGCTTGTTTGTGACAGGTTACAATTTACAGCAGTAGTAAGACATACATGGATACTTGAAAAATGGCTAAACAGTCTACGAATAACTTCTAAAATCCTTTAATAATTAGCCTAACTTGAAAATAAGAATCCTTTGATGAACATTGTTAAAAAAGATTCTTTTTTGCCACAATTTTCCATGTGTCTGAAACTGATGAAATAAATGTAGAATTCAATGAATTATTTCTGGACAACACTAAATCTGACTTGTTAAACGTCCTTATTTTTTCATTTCGAGAAGGTAATTTATCAGAACTTCAAAACCAAAGTCTAATAACACTGCTACATAAGACGAATAAAAATCTTAACAAAACTAACCAATTGGAGACCCGTTAGTCGTACCGTAAGACTTAGATGGAATAAGAATAAGTGTTGTACAACAGTTTCTTAAATGAATGACTATATATTATAACATAATTCTTCAGAACGCAAGCCGTAAAGATGACGACAGCATACTTGTCTTATAATCCAGCTATAAAATAATTTTATTTCAAGGTTGATGAGTAATTTAAATGCTAATTGTTTGAAATACCGAACACAACGGCAGATGTTTTCATTCACATATTAACTAAAGTGAATAATTTGTAACATTTTTGGCTATTAAAGTCACACACTGCATGTATTTAACACTGCTAATAATGAAGAGGTATTGTGTAGTAATGATGCACAGTGCATGTTTAAAGTGAAGTTTTTAAATGCACACACTTAAGGTGCACATGAACAGGCATTTTAAGAGAGAAGATAAAGAATGCTTGGTACCAGGTTTCTTCTTAAGGAAGTTAAGGATATTGGACACCCGTCAGGATTTTATTTGTGTATAGTTGTTTGATTTGGTATTTTGTAGAAGAATGTGTTTAGACTAACTGCCATGGGAAAGGACATTATTCATATGTGGAAATGTGGATAGAAAAGTTATCGTAGGGGTACTTCTTTTATTATTTATTTATCAGCTGTGGTACCAAGTTAGCAGGGCACTGTATTGGATTTAGTAAATGAGAATTTTATTTTGAAACTAAAAGGGATGCTTACCACTTTTCCCATTATTCCCAAACTCCGCACGGTCACTTTCCCAATCTTTTAAGTAGCAGTACTGTTGGCTGCGTGGTTTGTCATTGTTCAACAAGTGTCATGTTTTTATTTTGTTTTTCTTCCAGATAGAATAGATTACAGCTCAGAACTCGTTATGTAAATTTTTAAACGTAGGCATCAGGCTGTTCTTATCTCCTAACAATTGACTCATCAATGGGCTGTGTCAAATTCAAAGAAGGTAAGTTTAAGATCCCAATGGAAAACAAGGTACTCCTTTTATTGCAATTTCATGTAATAGTCACGGTTGAAAAACAGAACTGCAGAAAATCGATTAAGTGCACACAATATGATAGCTTAAAGTAATGGTTAATTCAAATGAAGGAGATTCTTTAATTTAAAGACAAGATACCGGGACAACAAAACAATGTGCAACACATTTCTGAAAAAAAGAAAATAATGAAGAAATACTTCGACAACAAAGGAAGTTATAGATCGATTGCTATTCAACTACCATGTAACCAGTGCTGAAATTATCCTGGACCGCTACTACTACTTTGGTATTCCAAACGATGACGAAAGCGTGAAAGCGAAATTCTTCATGATAAAAAACACTGGAACCCCTTTAATGCCCCTCCCCTCTTATCCCCCACCCTCGATTTTCAATGTTTAAAACAAACGAATTGAACGGCATTTGCTCCCATGTTATAGATTGTAGTTCGTCATTGGTGCCCGTAACTTTAAGTCTGAGAGATAAAGCAGAAAAAGCAGCAATGAAAGGCCTTTCAGTCAGTCTGTTGATTTTGGCAACTGTGTTAGACTTAACATTGGGTGTGGAATTTCTGTGGAAGTGATTTCTTTGCAAAAATACGTTCTTTTAAACATAGCTTTTCGTATGCCTGTATTAAATGCCAATGCATTTTTAGACATAAAACTGCCACGTTATGAAAACGTGGCTGCAAACAACGCTGAATGCAAATAACCCATTAAGCAATATTTACTAATGGTTCGAAGAAAAGTCAAACCCATTATATATGTAATAGTTCTTTGGTCTCTATATGGACGAATTGGTTAGTTGCTCTTTACATATCGCTAGCTAGACATTTTCTATTAACTGTACCATCACGTTAATGGTTACAATGCTTTCTTATTATGTATTATTTTATCTTTTAGTACATGGAAGTCGTCTGTATCATGGAAAAAAGGTAAATGTTAAAGTAACTCTGATGTCATATGAAGATCAAGGGTATTTGGTTAGAGTTGCTCAAGATCGGTCCTGAAATAGGTTTTTGAATGTTACTCTTTTAGCTCCAGCTTATGAGGTCGCGTCCTTTCTTTTTAAGGTGACATGGTTGACTGTTCGTGAATAAACTAATTACTGTGACCTTTACACCTCTTGTTTTTTTATACCCCCGAAACGAAGTTTTTTTTTGCGGGGTGGGGGAGGGGGGTATGTAGGAGTCACCCGGTGGTTGCTCCGTTGCAGTTTCCTTGTCTGTAGTATAACTTAAAAACTAATACTTAGAGTTCAATGCAACTTCAAACAATGGTCAAGCACAGTGAGAGGAAGCGCAGTGTTTAGGAATCATAACTCCGTCTTCACTATTTGCAGAGTTATTGCCCTTTGTTTGTTTTCCTTGTCCGGAGCATAACTTGAAAAGTAATGTTTGGAATTCAATGCAACTTCATACAGTGATCAAGCACAATGACAGGTAGTGCACTGTACAAGAGCTATAACTCCATCTTCACTATTTGCACAGTTATTGCCCTTTGTTGGTTTTCCTTGTCCGGAGCATAACTTGAAAAGTAATGGTTGGAATTCAGTGCAACTTCATACAATGGCCAAGCACAATGACAGGAAATGCAATGTACAAGAACCACAACTATCTTTAATTGCCCACAACCATAACTCTATTTCAATTCTTTTTCAAAGTTTTCTGTTACTAATAACTTCCTCAGTTCCGAAGCAGTCTTGCTGGGGTATTAATCACATTTAGTGATAGCTGTAGTTGTATTTGGCTTTCTTTTTTTCTTTTCTTTTTTAATTTTTTTATTGCATGAATGTTTTATACATGCAAGCCTTTTTAAATCAAATTCATTTCATGTAAGATTAAATAAAAATCTGATGTCATATTTTTTCTTCAACTTTGTAATACAGCCATAGAAAAGGCGTATACCTTACATCGCAAACCAGACATTAGAAATAAAAACTATATGATGAAAGAAAAACATTTAAGTAATAGTTTTCCTCAAACTTGAATTTGGTCTTGGCCACAACTATCTTCTTACACTGCAATTTTATAGTAGATGATTAAAAAATGATGTTTGATCAGCCTTGTATGAAAGGTGTATGGGTACCAGTGTTTATGTTATTGCTATTTAATATGCTCCTGTTCACCGAAGCCCCACTGTTTGAAGCATTATCAAATAGTGATTTACCCATGTATATTGTTTCACTACACTGATTTTTGCCAGGGATATCTTTTACTAAATAGTATCTGTTTCAAATTTTAGGAAGCAATTTGGGGAAATTTATGAGTACTTTAGTGTCTAGTTACATCCCAGTTTTTGCAAACTACTATTTTTTTCTCACACCGTCTTTAAATCATTTCCACGTGATGCTCAAACTTTAATTAAATTTTAATATAAATTTTATTTCCGAAATTTAATAATGTAGAGTCGTAAAACATCTTGCAACCAGTTTTCAAAAGAGACGAGCATTTTGGTTTACCAAGATAAAGAAATAAATGAAATTTTATTGTCAGAATTTAAAAAAAGAACAACATCTGAAGGCAACTTTTTACAAAATTTTGACGAAACCGGCTTAATGTTCAGGGTTCTTCGAAATACATATACATAAGTTTTTTAACCCACCTCGAACTCTTCGAATCATACCGTATTTTTAAGCGTGAAAGTTTGAGAAGTGGGTATGCAAATCGCCTTCTTTTTTGACCATAATTCATGTAAACATTTGGTCACTTTTGACCGTGTTGTTTTGGCAGTTACATACGAAATATTCTTACCACTATTTCTGTATAATCAGGATCCTCCTGCAAAAAGACAGACAGACAGACAAGCATATGGACGGACGGATAAAAAAGCGAAAGGACAAATCCAACTGATAGAAAATGAGTGAGCCATGTGAAAGTTGGAATGCGAAAGACGCTGTTTCATCGTCCCGACCACCGACTCTTCATCTGATCTTTATCACTGTTCTTTATAATGTAATATTATTAGATCATTAAATCATATCCGAAGATAATTTTGATCACAATTGCCCACAAATTGCTCCATTCTTGAAAATTTATTCAAAATTATTGAAGAGATATAAAAGATAGTCTTTTCACCATGCGCATGCGCACACTTTAGATCTGACAATGACTGTATTTATTGCTCTATGTATAGCAGTTAACCATGTGAAAATGGTTTACGACGATGAATAAATAAAGAAGGGGAGACATTTTTATCATATATCATTTGAAGAGTGTGAATTTTTCGCAGGTGCGAAATTGGGTCACACGGCCTCAAGTTGCCGGCAAATATAATATACGATCGTTCTTTACTGTAGTTTTTCTCTGGTTTTGAAACAAATTTTATGATTTCCCCAACTAATGTTTGAAATGTATATCTTTGCAAAACACTTTCGAACAGATGTTGGTAAAATTTATGTTTTCTCAAGTTTTTGTTATCAAAATAAATTTTCACGCAAAACCCAAGACGCTGTCCCGAAAGAATGTATACAAACTATAAAGATACTCAGTCATAAAGTTTGCAAGAAATTTACCGAACTCTTTAATTTCGACCAAAAATAGATTTTGCCTCGATGGCAACAAAAAAGGGTAGATGTTTTTAGAATAATTAAAAAATTCTTCAGATTCCCTGTACCCACTAACAGATTTGATTGTTTGTGCTGCCAAATCCAGATCTCTGAGAAGATCTTCGTCTTGTCTGCTACTTGTAAAACTTGTAACACGAAATTCGTCGGTTGAATAACTGAAGAGAACAGCCCAGGGGTATTTGTTAAAGTTCCTGCTGCCTTAAGTGTTTTAAAGGTCGCACAGTGTGTTCCATCTGTAAATGCCTATGTTTTTATCTAGGCTCAGGCAAGTAGTTTTCAGTTGATACCCCCCCCCCCCCCCCCTCGACCCCGGGTAAAAGGCCAGATGGTACCGTCCAAATTGAATGAAGGGCATGTCCATTTCTAGAAATTTGGCACGGTAAGCATAAAGAATATTTTGATATCAACGATACAAGTCTCGGAAGTTTTGAAACCTTTTTCTGCGAAATGTTATGCATTTTGAGTATAACACTATAAAGCTGATTAGATCGAGTCTAAACCAATGCGTTTATTTTTATTACTCTGACACTGAAAATAATAAATTAATTTCCCGGAAAAGTGTAAACGTTTCACGTCTCTTCTCCTTATAACTTGCTGTCAGGGTATCGAACGTCAAGTGACCTGAAGTCAGCAACGCAGGTGGTAAATGACCCGTACTAATGTAGTCTCATTCCTGACAAACTTACGACGTGGTAACAGGGGCGGATAACTCTCCTACAAAGACCTTTTACCGAATGGATAGTAAAATCTCGGCTGCTTAAAAATTCTCCAGTGTAGAAAGTGTGACTCAAACCACTTCTAAACAACCCGAGGTGTGATCGTCAAGCCTTCAGTGAAGCAGACTGTTTTGTTATGTTTCTTTAAATGATAAATTACAACAGACATTTTATATGATTGTTAGCAAATAAACTGGTAAGTTTGAATAACTTTGAGCTTTAATGCTTAGAAACAAAAACACGTTATCTGCACCTTTAGGGGCATTTAGACTGAATCACAAGATCTCTGTATTACATTTCCTTACCTTTTAAAGTTCATTTTAAACCTGTTTCACTGCATGTTATTGCCATTATTTTATAAAACTGAGAATTTAATGACATTTTGCATATTACAACTAATGATAAAGGCATTTATAAATTATATAAAGTGTATCATCTTTTTTTCTGAGTTGGCGGTTTGCCCTATTTAAGTGTTTTCGCGCGTCCAAGATAGTTGGAATGGATAAGCCTGTCTGTAGCCATTTTTGCTCAGTGTTGCTGGGTGCTCCATGTTGCTCGGACGCTTGTACTAATGATGGGAGTATGATTTAAGGGACGATAAAAAAACTAAATTAACCAATTAAATGCTTTTATATGCGATACGTTAGGACGGGTTAATGATGACTGCATAATAATTTGGGCTTAAAAATTAAGATTATGCATCAAACGTTTATTCCAGACGTCTAAGCGTAGAGTTTCAAACTAATGACCTTTTTTCTACCGCTCTCAGATCATATATTGGTGTTTTTATCCAGTCTTTTTGTTTTATGAGAGTTTCCGTACTGTAAAAGATAAAATCTCTGCCGGTTTACACCAACTTAAGCTTTTCATACAGGACCCTTTATCAAATAATCAAGATTTGCTACACAGGTAATTAGAATTCGCTTATCCTTTAAGATTTTTTTAAACTTACATGCTAAATGCGTCATACAATGTATATGTATTTATTTATCAGAAAATCTAACGGAATCAATTACTGAACATTTGATTTCTTAACAACAGAACTTCAGGCTAGTTTTATGCGAACTTTTCCCTTTTCAAAAAAACACATACTATAGAAATGCAGATTGGCACGAAAAACTGAAAAAAAAATGTTTAAAAGAACGCGTAAAAACTAACGTCGATTCCCTCATGCAGTTAAAATCAACATAGACCTGACAGCCTAGATTACATAGATTGTACGAGAGCAGGTGTAAATACGGCGATAGCTCACAAAGGAAGGTTAGATAACATGGCGTACAACGACTGCAAAATGTGCCAAACCCTAACCAGGGTTAAATCTTGTCAAATATATTTTCCGCTTATCTTTCGCATAGTTTCCGAGTGTGAAATTTCACCCCGGGTGTATCAGTAAATTATTGAAGAATATTAGAAATAAATCTTTCAGAGAATATGCGTTTAATTGGGAGGTCGTTTTCTGTCCTTGGGAAAAGCTTTCTGCGCTATGGAACGCTTTGAATTAAGCCGAAACGCTTCTGCTATTCCCCATGCTTCAATTTTCTTCTTTTGGAATTCAAAGTCATAATTATGTAAGGTACTCAGTATAAAAAAATTCAGCGGATATTTGTTCCTACTCCTAGGCTCTTAGTCACAGTTGTTACTAAAACAATATCTTTTCATGATATCGACTAAGTGATTCATAGAGCAAATATATACAATTTAAAAAAAAATAAAATAAAAAAAATAAAGACGAAACGGAAGTGTTCGTGAAAACAGACGATTCTACCAGAAAATCGTAAGTTTGTAAATAGAATTGTCTGCCCTTTGTTTTAAGCTGTAACCATTTTACAATTTGACCAATCGACAACTTACCTTAATAAAATACATTCTGAAAATAACAGGAAGAATTGTCATGCGTAACACAGCGATATCGTCGTTTGAAACTATCTTCGTAAACTGGCCATTTCAGGTATGTAAAAACATTGTACAGCAGATTGGTAATTTTCAACAGATTTCCTACCGTAATGGTATCAAAGATTAACCAAGGCTAAATTCTGACATCGGTATTTCAGAACACAGCACGGTTTTTACACAATTATGCTACAGCGAGCACGAGACTGGTGCTTTATTATTTCTATCCGTGTTTCTGCTTGAAAAAGCAACTGATGGAACTTTCTGGAAAATCGATTGGTTTCAACAGCGTATTGCTAGAACTGCGATATTTTGACTGAAATTCAATACCTTATATGGGTCTTGGGAAATTGCCTCATCGCAAATTCTTTTCGGCTGCTGCGTTTGGGAAAAAATAAACATATTAATTATCTGGGAATTAGAAAAAAAGAATGGCATGCCATTTCCTCGCAGAAAGAAATAATTTAGAAATAAAACAATTTCAGAGGGAAAAAAAACTATGCATCGTAAAACTAATTCATTTTCCTGTTGTTTTCAATAAATGAATTATTAATTCGCACGTCAGAAAGTGACGGAGCCCTTCGTTTAACAGGACTTTTCACAGTCTTGTAAATAAAAGAATTTGTTCTGTATCGTGAGTCAAAATTAAGCGCGGAAGCTGATACAAAGTTTCAATGTCGACTTTAGCACTGCGTTTTTGCCTTTTCTTGTGATAACGTGAGCAGTTCCTTACAGTTGAACGTTACATAAGTGGAAACTTTGTACGAAACTGACATGCTATACACGTTTTTGACAGAATAAGTGCCGAAAGTAAGTGAAACCATATGATCTTTATATTAGCTGGTAGATAATAGTATGTGCAATAAGAATTTCATACCACGGATGTGGCTTATAAAGCAAGCTATTCAACGCAGATTAACTACTTATATTGCCCATAAAAACCCGCGCTTTAACTAACGCACACACTGCGTACGTTAATAAGGGGATTAAAAATCATTTATTGCCAAGGTGTATCCCTTACGTTACGAGCTTGAAACTGGTATACAAATGTATATTTTCTAAGAATGCTCCAACTGCTACTAAATGAGTCATTCCAGTTTACTTACACCACACAAGTGGCTATTCAAACGTCTAGTTCGTCCGGAAACATGTAAGCATCGTACAATTGTTTAGTGATGTAAGGGAACATATATTTCGCCCGATGCAAAGGTAAACTGCAGGAGGCGAAGCTGATTATAAAAACAACATTCAAACTCATATATGGTATAAAAATAACGTTACCAAAGAAATCTTATGAACACTATGCAGACGACATCCATGGCATAGAAGTGTCAAGCAATACTTTTAGTAGGTCTAGAGGCGGACATTGAACGGGATAAAATAATATATGTTGTGTTTGTGTTCACAAGTTTATTTTGAAAAAGACCAACTTTTAAATATTTTATAATTATGTCTGTTTGGTCGGAAAATTCTAAGACCAGGTGCATCATGCGAGCGGAAACAAAGAGAAAAAAATGCAACAGTTGCCCGGATGTATGGCCTAAACAGAAAAATCTCCTTATCGCAAATGATACAGACCTCCTATTTATTCGCCGACGAACAGCTGCAAACGTGGTCAATACAACTTTAATAGAAGTTTGCCTGGCGATTGTAGTTAATCAAACACTATCAGATTTCTTGGATATCCTCAAATCATTCGGGAACGTTGCACAAATTGAAGTAATCAGGATACTCTACTGGAAAATCAATGGTAATAAATTACTTCATTGATAGCTCTCGAAGTCTTCAATCATGATATGAATCATAACACACTCTCTTCTCTATATTTCCCCTTGCCCTCTCAGTCTCCCTACTGCCTAGGTATCTTATAAATAAATGCTTGAAAACTAATGTTGTTATGTTGTGTACTAAGAGCAAAATAACTGTTTATATTTGTCAATATTAATGCAGTGTGAACTGCTGGCCAAAACCTTTGGACTTGCCTGCTTTGCAATAGGACATAGCTTAAAATGTTTGTATCTTGGACCTTAGTCTGGAAATTACACTGCAGGTCCTTGTTCCCTATTGATGAGCTTGGTCATCGGAGCGGGAGGTTGTGGGGTTGAATCCAACAAAGATACATATAAATGATACATAATTCAGTGATGGTATTCCGTGGAACGTCCAGGTCTAGAACATGTTCCTTATACAGATTGCGCCTGATGATACAGATTGCTATTTGAGGCCTAAAGGGATGGCCGTATCTTCAAAACCTATTTTGTCGTCACTATGTTTCAGTCAGATACCAAATCTTTTCTCCTTGTTTAGAATGGATTTTTGAGCAGTCAATCTTTGCAAAATTTTCAACATTCTTTACACATGGAACAAAATTCTAGCTATACCAGTGTAAACAAAGACAACGGTAAATCTTGCTTATAACAGTACAATTCGAGTTGTATCACAGACGAACAGACACTGATCATATCACACTAACTACTACACTGACAAGTCCTTTACTAGTCTTCTGTTTAAATCCCATCGTATATCGGTACTTAAACAAAGAAAAATCCTCGGGAAGCTTTGGTTTATGAAAAAAAGCTAATTTCCCACTAAGGGCCTCTCGCCTATCATATGTACGTATAATAATCTTCAAAGCCGAGAAGGTTTTTATTGCCTCTGTTTTGATTGCAGATTCTCTGGCAGCTGATTCCAAGTTCTAGTACTCACAGGTGTTGAATAGGCCGAGCAAATGTTTTCTTTGAATTATAGGACCAGAAAAAAATAAAGAAAAAATGGTGTTCTTTAGTACTACAGGCGTCTAACTGGGCGAGAGAACGAATTTCCGTTTCATATTATATATGTACGTGTATATATATATATATATATATATATATATATATATATATATATATATATATATATATATATATATTGGCAGGCACATTCTAGCCCTCCCCCATCCTCAACCTCCGCCTCCATCCCCGAAAATGTTTTTTTTTTAGGAATAACAAGTTTCCTTAGAATAAAATTGGCGGAAACGACAAGAAACATAATTCAGAGTGAATTTTTTTTAAAGCACTTAAGATAAGGCCAAACAAAAATTACGTTCAAGAAAAAGCCAGTGTCATACTTTGTTGAATAGATGTTTGTCATAAGCTCTTATCTCTTCAAAAGGGGTCAGCAATATACCCTAGGTTTTCATAATCCTCAGTGGTCATTTTGTCATGACCTCGGGTTTTCACGTGCTCTAAAACTTGTTTACTCAACGTCTGAACCAACTTTATGAGGATACTAGATTTAGGTATTCTGAGTAAATAATTGCAGTACACATATTTCAAGCACAGCGTATAGGACACTATAGGTACGGTGCCTTTGCTATGACAATAAAACATATGTTGTGGCCACAGCTAAACACTGATTCCGTTCATTCTTAGCATCATTTCACCTTATTGGTATTATTATTTATTTCCATATACAACAGCCTGGTCAACACGGGTGCTCTAAGTCAAACATGATACATGTAATATGCTGTTAAGTACTGAACAGAAGATTTGGACATGTGATCTTTTAACAATTGCTTGGCATGACTGGTACGAAATAAATGGGCGTCCGTCAAATGGGAAACTTGGACCGATAGTTAGATAGGATCGGATATAAAGTTGAGTGTTTGAACATCATAGGTATCGGCAGCTGGCTGACGTTGAGGCATTGGTCTCCCAGACAATTATCACAGTCCACATTTATCGGCTTCCAAGAGGAGTATCGGAACTTTAGAAGCATCCAAAACTTGTGATGGTGAACAGATATTAGTTTCACAGGCGATATGCAGGTGATGATAGGCATCATTTTATTTGAGTTTATTTATCGTCGCTACCGTTTGCCCATATGACCGACGCCCCATGCAGAGATTAGTTATTTTATGTTGTAAGGGATAGTGCAAGATACAGAAAGCATCCCATTCCAGAGACACCCCTGGTTCTTTTGTCTGCTCAGCATATAGCTCTGATACATGGTACGCCAATTTGACCTCTCATCCGAAAGACAATTAGTAATGTTAGTGCAGGAGCGGAGGATAGATCTCGTAACCCCTGAGTTACCAGTCCAGCGCGTTACCAATGGACCACTGATTCGCCCCATGATGGTTAGGCATCGATTGCTGAGTGAAGTATAGGGCAGTCAGACCACCGATAACAGTTGTTTGAAATGGTTAGTTCTCAATTTGAACATAAACATTTTAAATGTTTGATGCTAGGAAAGTGATATACTTTAAAGGTCAGCTGCCAAAGTATCCGAGGTTCGTCCATCTTTGAATTGTAATAACAAGGTTACAGTTTTTGTCTCTTTCTCTTCTTTAGTTTTATATGAGTGTCATTCTTTATACAACCGAATCTCAAACAAGGGTTCGTCTGTACAAAACGTGAACGGTATTTCTACAAAACTATTTTGAAATAATGAAATCTTTTCATCCGCTTTGAAACATAATCAGTCAAATATGTATACCACAGGTGTTCACCAAGGAGTATTTATTACAGCGTAAAATTGATGAAATAAAGTAAATCGGAATTTATTATGTAAATAATCATGAAAGTGGTAAATCTTTTCAACAATCGGGTCTTTTTGGCATATTTAAGTGTTTGTGAATAAAGATAAAATAATCTGGTAGAGATACAAATTTTCCAAATCGAAACTGTCTTAAGGAGATGAAATATTTTGTATACGACTGCGAAGTGTTTAAATTTTGCGCAGACTTTAAAAATCAGATAACTTAACTAATATTTTGAAAAGATAAACCCGTTTGCTTTGGTAATCAGATAACACAAAAACTACACAGTATTTTGCACTTAATGGTGTTGAAGATAACAATCACCGGTTTAACCTTTTGTACGCGCCCTTTATTATGGAACGCCGAGTTTGTCATATGTTTTGCTAATTTTCCAGTTCATATGATTTACCACTTCAGTAATTATTTCGTAATCTACGATAAATATATTCTAAAATACAATTTTCTATAAGCGTTTAGTAAATGTCAACTTCTAAAACAAAACATAACTGAAATACCCACGTTTAGAATCTGGGCTCTCTCTCTTTGAGTGATTTATTGTCGGTACCGGTTGCCCATATGACCGACCCCCATCACTTGCAGAGATTAGTTATTTTATGATGCAGGAGATTGTGCAAGTTACAGAAAACATCCCATTCCTGAGACACCCCTGGTTCTTTTGCATGCTCAGTGTATAGCACTGGCACATGGGACCTCGGTTTAACGTCTCATCTAAATAATGAATGATGTTAGTGGAGGAGCTGGAATCGATTTCGCGACCCCTGGGTTACCAGTTTAGCGCATTACCTCTGGACCACTGATCTGCTCCTTTAAAAATCTGTCTTCACTTCATATTTACTCGGGTCATTTTTCTTCGACGATTTTCGGGGTATTTCGGCCGAAAAGTAGTGCTAACTACTCCTCAAAAGTAGGGATAGCAACCGAAAATTGTTTTTTTCCTTCTGGAATTTTAAGTCTGTTTTAATATAATGTGGATTGCAGACACTTATTCACATGAAGATGTTTTTTTTTTTTTTTTTTTTTTTTTTTTTTTTTTTTTTTTTTTTTTTTTTTTTTTAGTTAAATGTGGTGGCATTTGAGACGTAAATCATATAGTATGTGATTTCTTAAAGTTCTATTTTATTATTAAAAATAGTGTATGAACAAGTGTTTTCTTATACGAACTGTATTCTAAAAGCCAGGGAACAAATCATTGTGTACCTGTAGACACGTGTGTTATGTTTTCTGAATAAATATAAAACGTTAAGCAAATTGATTTAGGGCCTTTTCCAAGATTTATTGAAACTAAAACATCAGACTGGAAGCAACATTTAGAAACACACTCAGGCGGTTAAATGTTTTGTTGATGAAAAAACAACCTCAGCTAGTTTACTATTTTTTTCAGTTTTCCAATGTGTTTTAACATCTGTGCCTGTTTTTCTAAAGATGTTAAATAGAAAGATATGACATAGCCCCCTTTACTAGAGTGTAGTTTAGATTGTATGGAAAATTACCGACAATATTTACGAGCTTTCGTATCTATTTAGGAAAAACTCCACTTCTTGCCTTTTTTCTTCAAGAAAAAAAATAGAAGTATCTTCAAATACATAAGAATGATGAAAAAAATAATCCTATTCTATATTAATGAATATTTTCTCATATTTTCTGTTCCATTTTCTTTGTTTGGGTTCTTTAGTTTCCATTTTATTGCCACCACATCCTTCAGTAATTTCACTCAACATAAAATCACAAACAACACACGCATGACTGGTTTTATTTCCAAAATTTGTGCAAAATGACACCTTGTCAATAAAACTTAACTGTCTAGAAACTTTAGAAAAAAAAGTAAATTTTATTACTTCGGGTACATGATGCTGAAATTTCAGAATGTTATGTTATTTGAATGTTGTAAGGTTTATCAAATTTATATCTTTACATTTACATTTAAAAATGAAAAATGTAGAGGGAGTTTGAAATGCTCTCAGTAAATCTTTCGCATAAATGAATAAAGTTCGCTTACTTGACTGTAACGAATTTTCGTTACACCTCTTACATTGAAACCTTTTTTGTTAAAACTAGTACTTAAACAAAGTCTTTAGCATCCTTCGTTGTTCTGAAAATAGCATTTGTTTGAGTACTCTAAATTTGGTTCTCAGCATACACAATTAGTAGGAACTTTCCACCCTATCAGTAAAGTCCTGCAGCATTTATAACCTTCAGTAGTTTGTTTAGATATGACAGCAGGGTTTTATTCTTGCTTAAATATATAAACCTTTACTTCATTGCTTAGATATCACCAGTATCCTTTCATTTAAGTTTTAAAATACAGACCTTCAGTAGTTTGTTTAAATGTGACCAGTATGCTTTCATTCTCGCTTTAATATATAACTTTCAGTAGTTTGTTTAAATGTGACCAGTATGATTTCATTCTTGCTTCAATAAATAACTTTCAGTAGTTTGTTTAAATGAGACCAGTATGATTTCATTCTTGCTTCAATATATAACTTTCAGTAGTTTGATTAAATGTGACAAGTGTTTTCATTCTTGCTTCAATATATAACTTTCAGTAGTTTGTTTAAATGTGACCAGTATGCTTTCATTCTCGCTTCAATATATAACTTTCAGTAGTTTGTTTAAATGTGACCAGTATGATTTCATTCTTGCTTCAATATATAACTTTCAGCTGTTTGTTTAAATGTGACCAGTATGATTTCATTCTTGCTTCAATATATAACTTTCAGTAGTTTGTTTAAATGTGACCAGTATGATTTCATTCTTGCTTCAATATATAACTTTCAGTAGTTTGATTAAATGTGACCAGTATGATTTCATTCTTGCTTCAATATATAAACTTTTAGTAGTTTGTTTAAATGTGACAAGTGTTTTCATTCTTGCTTCAATATATAACTTTCAGTAGTTTGTTTAAATGTGACCAGTATGCTTTCATTCTCGCTTCAATATATAACTTTTAGTAGTTTGATTAAATGTGACCAGTATGATTTCAATCTTGCTTCAATATATAAACTTTCAGTAGTTTGTTTAAATGTGACAAGTATGCTTTCATTCTTGCTTCAATATATAACTTTCAGCTGTTTGTTTAAATGTGGCCAGTATGCTTTCATTCTGGCTTCAGTATATAAACTTTCAGTAGCTTGATTAGCTGTGGCCAGTATGCTTTCTATCTGGCTTCAATATATAAGCATTCAGTAGCTTGATTAGCTGTGACCAGTATGCTTTCTATCTGGCTTCAATATATAAACCATCAGTAGTTTGATTAGCTGTGACCAGTATGCTTTCATTCTTGCTTAAATATATAAGCATTCAGTAGCTTGATTTGCTGTGGCCAGTATGCTTTCTATCTGGCTTCAATATATAAACCTTCAGTGGTCTGTTAGCTGTGACCAGCATGCCTTCATTGTAGCTTCAACATATAAACCTTCAGAAACTTGACTAGCTGTGACCAGTAGGCTTTCATTCTCGCTTCAATATATATCCTTCAGTAGTTTGTCAGATATAACCAGTAGGCTTTCATTCTTGCTTCAATTTATGTCCTTTAGTTAATCGTTTAGCTGTGACCAGTACGCTTTCATTCTAGCTTCAGTATATATCCTTCAGTAGATTGTTTAGCTTTGACCAGCATGTTTTCATTCTGGCTTCAATATATGTTCTTCCGTATATTGTTTATCTGTGACCAGAACGCTTTCATTGTAGCTTCATTATAAACCTTCAGTAGATTGATTAGATGTGACCAGCATTTTTCATTCTAGCTTCAATGTATGTCCTCTAGTAGATTGTTTAGCTGTGACAAGTATGCTATCATTCTAACTTCAATATATAAACCTTCAGTAGTTTGTTTAAATGTGACAAGTATGTTTTCATTCTCGCATCAATATATAAATCATTAGTAGTTTGTTTAAATGTGACAAGTATACTTTCATTCTCGCTTCAGTGTATATAGTTTTCAGTAGATGTCTTAGCTGTGACAAGTATGCTATATTCTCGCTTCAATATATAAACCTTCAGTAGTTTGTTTAAATGCGACAAGTTTGCTTTCATTCTCGCTTCAGTATATAAACATTCAGTAGTTTGTTTAAATGCGACAAGTTTGCTTTCATTCTCGCTTCAGTATATAAACCTTCAGTAGTTTGTTTAAATGCGACAAGTTTGCTTTCATTCTCGCTTCAGTATGAAAACCTTCAGTACTTTGTTTAAATGCAACAAGTTTGCTTTCATTCTGGCGTCAATATATATCCTTCAGTGGATTGTTTAGCTTTGACCAGTATTCTTTCTTTCCCGCTTTAATATATATATCTCATGGTAGATTGTTGAGCTCTGACCAGTACGCTTTCATTCTAGCTTCAGTATATATTCTATATTAGATTGTTTAGCTGTGACCAGTATGATTTCATTCTCGCTTCAATAAATATATCCTTCAGTAGTTTGTTTTGATATGACCAATATGCTTTCATTCTTGCTTCAATATATATCCTTCAGTAGTTTGTTTTGATATGACCAGCATGCTTTCATTTTTGCTTCAATATATATCCTTCAGTAGTTTGTTAGATATGACCAGTATGATTTCATTCTTGCTTGAATATATATCCTTCAGTAGTTTGTTTTGATATGACCAGTATGATTTCATTTTTGCTTCAATATATATCCTTCAGTAGTTTGTTTTGAAATGACCACCATAATTTCATTCTTGCTTCTATATATTTCCTTCATATATCCTATATTAGATTGTTTAGCTGTGACCAGTATGATTTCATTCTCGCTTCAATAAATATATCCTTCAGTAGTTTGTTTTGATATGACCAATATGCTTTCATTCTTGCTTCAATATATATCCTTCAGTAGTTTGTTTTGATATGACTAGCATGCTTTCATTTTTGCTTCAATATATATCCTTCAGTAGTTTGTTTTGATATGACCAGCATGCTTTCATTTTTGCTTCAATATATATCCTTCAGTAGTTTGTTTTGATATGACCAGCATGCTTTCATTTTTGCTTCAATATATATCCTTCAGTAGTTTGTTTTGATATGACCAGCATGCTTTCATTTTTGCTTCAATATATATCCTTCAGTAGTTTGTTTTGATATGACCAATATGCTTTCATTCTTGCTTCAATATATATCCTTCAGTAGTTTGTTTTGATATGACCAGCATGCTTTCATTTTTGCTTCAATATATATCCTTTAGTAGTTTGTTTTGATATGACCAGTATGATTTCATTCTTGCTTCAATATATATTCTTCAGTAGTTTGTTTTGAAATGACCAGCATAATTTCATTCTTGCTTCCATATATATTATTCAGTAGTTTGTTTTGAAATGACCACCATAATTTCATTCTTGCTTCTATATATTTCCTTCATATATCCTATATTAGATTGTTTAGCTGTGACCAGTATGATTTCATTCTCGCTTCAATAAATATATATCTTTCAGTAGTTTGTTTTGATATGACCAATATGCTTTCATTCTTGCTTCAATATATATCCTTCAGTAGTTTGTTTTGATATGACCAGCATGCTTTCATTTTTGCTTCAATATATATCTTTCAGTAGTTTGTTTTGATATGACCAGTATAATTTCATTCTTGCTTGAATATATATCCTTCAGTAGTTTGTTTTGATATGACCACCATGCTTTCATTCTTGCTTCTATATATTTCCTTCAGTAGTTTGTTTTGATATGACCACCATGCTTTCATTTTTGCTTCAATATATATCTTTCAGTAGTTTGTTTTGATATGACCAGTATAATTTCATTCTTGCTTCAATATATATCCTTCAGTAGTTTGTTTTGATATGACCAGTATAATTTCATTCTTGCTTCAATATATATCTTTCAGTAGTTTGTTTTGATATGACCACCATTCTTTCATTCTTGCTTCTATATATTTCCTTCAGTAGTTTGTTTTGATATGACCACCATGCTTTCATTTTTGCTTCAATATATATCTTTCAGTAGTTTGTTTTGATATGACCAGTATAATTTCATTCTTGCTTGAATATATATCCTTCAGTAGTTTATTTTGATATGACCAGCATGCTTTCATTTTTGCTTCAATATATATCTTTCAGTAGTTTGTTTTGATATGACCAGTATAATTTCATTCTTGCTTGAATATATTTCCTTCAGTAGTTTGTTTTGATATGACCACCATGCTTTCATTCTTGCTTCTATATATTTCCTTCAGTAGTTTGTTTTGATATGACCACCATGCTTTCATTTTTGCTTCAATATATATCTTTCAGTAGTTTGTTTTGATATGACCAGTATAATTTCATTCTTGCTTCAATATATATCCTTCAGTAGTTTGTTTTGATATGACCACCATGCTTTCATTTTTGCTTCAGTATATATCTTTCAGTAGTTTGTTTTGATATGACCAGTATAATTTCATTCTTGCTTCAATATATATCCTTCAGTAGTTTGTTTTGATATGACCAGCATGCTTTCATTTTTGCTTCAATATATATCTTTCAGTAGTTTGTTTTGATATGACCAGTATAATTTCATTCTTGCTTGAATATATATCCTTCAGTAGTTTATTTTGATATGACCAGCATGCTTTCATTCTTGCTTCTATATATTTCCTTCAGTAGTTTGTCTTGATATAACCACCATGCTTTCATTCTTGCTTCAAT
Organism: Cyclina sinensis; assembly: GCA_012932295.1. Taxonomy (NCBI): domain Eukaryota; kingdom Metazoa; phylum Mollusca; class Bivalvia; order Venerida; family Veneridae; genus Cyclina; species Cyclina sinensis. The sequence goes on from JAAONU010000017.1 coordinate 42,065,092, forward strand.
ATATATTCTTCAGTTACAGTAGTTTGTTTTGATATGACCAGTATAATTTCATTCTTGCTTCAATATATTTCCTTCAGTAGTTTGTTTTGATATGACCAGCATGCTTTCATTTTTGCTTCAATATATATCTTTCAGTAGTTTGTTTTGATATGACCAGTATAATTTCATTCTTGCTTGAATATATATCCTTCAGTAGTTTATTTTGATATGACCAGCATGCTTTCATTCTTGCTTGAATATATATCCTTCAGTAGTTTATTTTGATATGACCAATATGCTTTCATTCTTGCTTCTATATATTTCCTTCAGTAGTTTGTCTTGATATACCCACCATGCTTTCATTTTTGCTTCAATATATATCTTTCAGTAGTTTGTTTTGATATGACCAGTATAATTTCATTCTTGCTTGAATATATATCCTTCAGTAGTTTATTTTGATATGACCAGCATGCTTTCATTCTTGCTTCTATATATTTCCTTCAGTAGTTTGTTAGATATGACCAGTATGATTTTATTCTTGCTTCAATATATATCCTTCAGTAGTTTGTTTAGATATGACCACCATAATTTCATTCTTGCTTCAATATATTTCCTTCAGTAGTTTGTTAGATATGACCACCATAATTTCATTCTTGCTTCAATATATATCCTTCAGTAGTTTGTTTAGATATGACCACCATAATTTCATTCTTGCTTCAATATATTTCCTTCAGTAGTTTGTTAGATATGACCACCATAATTTCATTCTTGCTTCAATATATTTCCTTCAGTAGTTTGTTTAGATATGACCACCATAATTTCATTCTTGCTTCAATATATATCCTTCAGTAGTTTGTTTAGATATGACCACCATAATTTCATTCTTGCTTCAATATATTTCCTTCAGTAGTTTGTTAGATATGACCACCATTCTTTCATTCTTGCTTCAATATATTTCCTTCAGTAGTTTGTTAGATATGACCAGTATAATTTCATTCTTGCTTCAATATATATCCTTCAGTAGTTTGTTTAGATATGACCACCATAATTTCATTCTTGCTTCAATATATATCCTTCAGTAGTTTGTTAGATATGACCACCATAATTTCATTCTTGCTTCAATATATATCCTTCAGTAGTTTGTTTTGATATGACCAGTATAATTTCATTCTTGCTTCAATATATTTCCTTCAGTAGTTTGTCAGATATGATAACCATTCTTTCATTCTTGCTTCAATATATATCCTTCAGTAGTTTGTTTAGATATGACCACCATGCTTTCATTCTTGCATCTGTATATTTCCTTCAGTAGTTTGTTTTGATATGACCAGTATGATTTCATTCTTGCTTCTATATATATATCCTTCAGTAGTTTGTTTTTTATGACCAGCATGCTTTCATTCTTGCTTCTATATATATATCCTTCAGTAGTTTGTTTTTTATGACCAGCATGCTTTCATTCTTGCTTCTATATATATATCCTTCAGTAGTTTGTTTTTTATGACCAGCATGCTTTCATTCTTGCTTCTATATATATCCTTCAGTAGTTTGTTTTTTATGACCAGCATGCTTTCATTCTTGCTTCTATATATATATCCTTCAGTAGTTTGTTTTTTATGACCAGCATGCTTTCATTCTTGCTTCTATATATATATCCTTCAGTAGTTTGTTTTTTATGACCAGCATGCTTTCATTCTTGCTTCTATATATATATCCTTCAGTAGTTTGTTTTTTATGACCAGCATGCTTTCATTCTTGCTTCTATATATATATCCTTCAGTAGTTTGTTTTTTATGACCAGCATGCTTTCATTCTTGCTTCTATATATATATCCTTCAGTAGTTTGTTTTTTATGACCAGCATGCTTTCATTCTTGCTTCTATATATATATCCTTCAGTAGTTTGTTTTTTATGACCAGCATGCTTTCATTCTTGCTTCTATATATATATCCTTCAGTAGTTTGTTTTTTATGACCAGCATGCTGTCATTCTTGCTTCTATATATATATCCTTCAGTAGTTTGTTTTTTATGACCAGCATGCTGTCATTCTTGCTTCTATATATATCATTAAGTAGTTTTTATCGATATGACCAGCATAATTTCATTCTTTCTTCTATATATATCCTTCAGTAGTTTGTTTTGATATGACCAGTATGATTTCATTCTTGCTTCTATATATATATCCTTAAGTAGTTTGTTTTGATATGACCAGTATGATTTCATTCTTGCTTCTATATATATATCCTTAAGTAGTTTGTTTTGATATGACCAGTATGATTTCATTCTTGCTTCTATATATATATCCTTCAGTAGTTTGTTTTGATATGACCAGTATGATTTCATTCTTGCTTCTATATATATCATTAAGTAGTTTGTTTTGATATGACCAGCATGCTTTTATTCTTTCTTCTATATAAAGTCATTAGTATGTTGTTGCTGTTTTGCTATTGTTTTATTGTATTGTTATATTACGTAAGTGAAGCCATTATTTTTTCACTATCATTTTTGCCTCAAACATAAATTGTTTAATTGGTTGTATTCGTCCATTTTTGTGTTTATGGTTTCTTTTACAATAAGTCTAGGCTTCACAATCAACAGACTCTCCGTCAATGTTCGAACATTTTCTGTAACTAATAAGTAAGAAAATGTTCTCAAATAAAACAAATCATGTTTTCCTTTTGATTTTTTTAATTATGTTTGCACCTTCTGTTGTTTTTGACATGATTTTTGTTAAGAATTATTTACGCTACACTAAGCTTCTCTATGAGCCTGACACACGGTCATTTGAACGCTTGATTAAAATCAATGTCACAAAAAGAATGAAATGCTTGTAGCAATAATCTGCGTAAGGCAAAAAGGTCAGTCTGCTGGTCAAAACACTTGATGTGCCAATTAAGGCTTTCTTTCACTAGTCAATCAAACGTCTAAAGAAGTATTCAACAGATTGACCCGCCCCGTTGCCAGTAATCTCGGGTCAGAGGTGAGTGGTGGAATAGTAAATGAAGGATTTTCAAAGCTGATCGCTGACTCAATGATGTGTAGCGGCATAAATGAAACAGATCAAGTCTGATTTGCATATTTATGAGAAACGTTTGGTGGTCTTTATTGGCGATGTTTTTCCTATTTTACAGCTGGTGAATTTTATGAATTGTATTAACAAAGATAAGATTATGAGTTCATTTGACTGGATTCGTTCTATTCACGACGACGATATTTTTTTTTATGATTACAATATAGCCTTTGTGCCATCTCATTCCTACATTCCTAATATTCCAGCTTTATTTTATAATCACCAGCTGCGACTCACTCGCATATACAGTTAAGCGACATTTGGTTATGTTATTTCAGCGGGAAAAGGCTCCTGACACTAACAAACAATTCTTGCTCGAAAAAGGACATTAAAGTCTTTTGTGAAGAATGTTGTAAAATACTTGTACAGAGGAACAAATCAAACGACTTTGATACAGTTCTACTGATATGTATTGTGTCCTTCCTACATGTCACTTGGTCACTGTAGATTCTCATTCCTAAGGCAATGACGTACTTCATTTGCCGGGCTATTGACTTCATTCTTTGCCAGGCTTTAGGTAACTTAGCCTATAGCTTTAGCATATCAAGTCACAAACTGACAAGGTTCCAAGTCTTGTATTTAAATTTTTTAGATAAAACACCAGACGTCTGACATCCTGTTAATCATGTTTGTCTCCCTGTTATTGCCAGAAAACATTTGTTACAAGAGGATGGTGAAGAAATGTTTGAAACTTGCTTAATAAGTGCCGAATATACATTTGTAATTCGCTGTGGTCAACTCACTGTAAAAGTGAATTTAAACGACTTCTCATTTTTTAACAATCTTTAAAAACTTTACTAAATATTGTGATTATGTTCATCTGTCTCATGATGTTAGAGCTGAAATATTGCTCAGAATATGTTTGCAATTGTTTTATGGCTGTAACATGAATAGGCCTGTCTTGTTCTTTCGAGACTGAAAAAAAAATACAACAAGCTAATTTCAACAATTTAGAAGAACCGAATGTGTGCCGTTTCTCACGACAAACAACCCCCTTCAACAGACAAGTATGTGACTTGCATGAGAGACAAGGCTCCAGTACGTCAGGGGTATGTAGGGTGTAGGTGATGTTACTAATTACTTCGTCTGTTGTTTCACATACCATTTACTCTATTGACATAATATTGGGCAATTATGAAATTACAAGCTTATGCAATGTTGTGAATTACTGTTGTTATTGTGAGGTCGTTCGGACTGAGTGGAGGTCGTTCGGACGGAGTGGAGGTCGTTCGGACTGAGTGGGCGAGAAGTCGGGAGAAATAAGTGTAACATTTTATAGAAGAAATTAAATTAACCCATGGTATTGATGGTTGTTACAGAGACATGTGTGTGGCCTTTGTTTTTAAGTCGTTTTCATTTGCAAATCAACATAAACGATGGGTTGATCGACCGTTAGATCTTGTTTGATCTTTTTTGTGACAATTTTTGTTACGTTTGACAAGGAAGATGGCGAGATCCCCTCGACACTCAATTCTATGCTGTTACTTCTACTAATATGTAAGTGTGGTCCGGAATGTACGCATTCTTGTGATAGCCATACATATGACTTGTCCGAAGGCTGTAATGTCTAATGGGTTTGAGAGAATGACTTTTAGTCAGTTGCGCAGTAACACTTGGGGCAGGGACCTGATTTAGAAGTGCTCCCTAAGCTATAGCTGTTTCTGACTTTTTCTGGCACATGAAGAGTTTGATTCAGGAATCCAGAACAAAGGAAGTGTCACATTTTACAACGAATTAAAGTCAGTTATACTGCTATCATAAATTTATGTTAGATTTAGTTTGATCACCTGTCCTTATGGTTACTTCTAGCGCTTCTCCTAGATCGTCACGATATATATATAACATTCTCTAAGTCCGTCTGTTTATCACTGCAAAGAGCAAAAAGGTCAAATCAGCCCAGGGGGAATCTAAAATAAAATCAGCACATCAGATACTAACAGTTTTTATACTGATATTATCTTAAACAAACATTTAATACTACAGTCATTATAATTTTTGACAGGAAATGACAAATGAACATGGTATCCCATAATTCACCGGTACAAAAATGGCCGCCTGCCGTCGCTCCGGGTGACAGAATTGTCGGATAGTCCATTGAAATTTATCAAATTTATTGTAATTTGATATTACAAAACTGACTTTATCCAGAATGTTAAATTTGAGTTTGTATCATGCATAAAAAGTGTCAATATATGACATATCTCTCAAATGAAGATCAATATTATTGATTTTATTTTGATGCATTGATCAACTACAGGCTTTAAGTGTTGTTTTACGTTTAAATCTCTATTTTCTTTTATGACTTAATCGTTTTGTCAAACATGACACATAGTTTCAAAGCGTTTACAAACTATGATGGAATTAGAAAGAAATTAAAATAGAAGTTTCCCAGTATATGTTCGAAGAATTGTCCAAAAGGTAATGAAACTTACCCTTTATAGAGATCTCGCGAGATAAAAAGTGGTTTAATTTAGTATCAAAGTACCCCGAAGCAGATTTATGACAGATGATTGAGTAATGAAAACAGTAATGACGTGTAATGTATGATTTAATACAGATCTGCACTTGTACTGTATTAACGATTGTTTACTTTGCAATTACTTTCAAGCACGACATTTAACAATAATGAATTTTAAAGCCCATGTTACTACAATGGTAATGGATTCTGTCATGTAAGGTAATATCAAATAAAGGATAAAAGATCAAAACACAGAAAAAACAAAATGAACAAAGAAAAACAGAGAACTGAAAAATAAAGAAATAAAAAGAAAGAAAGAAAGAAAGAAAACAAGAAATTTAGAGAAAAAAAGAAAGGAAGGAAAAATGACAAAAAGAAAGAAAGACAGAATGTTGGAAGGTTGAAAGGAAGGAAGAAATGACAAAATTCAACAACAACAACAACGAAGTTTTTTGAAATGACGTATCCCATTTGTCTGGTCCCAATAAAAGTTCTTTTTTCCCTGGCACAAGGGCACAGATGTCAATACACTTTTATTTTCGAAAATAAAGATAATGCCTGCTAAAAATTTCAGATTCATTACGGTTTGAAAGTTTCATTCTTCCAGTGGCGTAAAATTAATAGCTTAAGACCTAAGAAGTGTTTTTTCTTTATTATTCCGGTTTTATCGGGCGAAAAAAAGGATACTTTTTTTCTAGATTCTAAACGTGTCACATTGACCTTTCAATACACCGTCCTTCAGGACAATCCCTTTGTGTTTTTACACCTTCAGATGACCAGGGCTTTTCAAGTCTCCCGAAGACCTTTGAATGTCGGCTACGGTTCGTCGCCACTCTTGTTTGAATGTTTCGCTCACTACTTAAACACATGGTCAATCGTATTAAATCTGACCACTGGCGATTGCAAAAATAAAGCATTCATTAACAGAGTTTATTGACTGGTCGAGTGGAGCTTAAGAACACAATACGGAGGATAATGTTTAAATTAGGACTTAAAAATGAAAAGCTTCGTCGGCTACATTTGGGAAATGTTTTTAATCACCTTCTTTGTGATACAACCACAACTGGACTTAAGACTTTGAATTTAGTCAGTTTAAAACATTAACATAAAAAATAATAATATAAAAACAACAACGAAAACTTTTAAATGGCTCAGAATATTCGAGCCGCCTCCCCTCACCCCCACCCCACCCCTCCCCTCTCCGACCGAATAAAGTGAAAAATGAAATATTCTTTAACTTAAAAAAATAACAAATCGTTCATTTCTGTCGTTCTTATTATCAGCCTGAAACTTAAGCAACAACATTAAAAAATGTGCTGGTACTTTATTTCATTTTCCTGACTCAAAAGAATTAACGGCTGCTAGTCACTATTCTACTTAACAGAGAAAATTTGAATAATTGCACTGTCCTTCTAATTTTTCTTGCATAGCTATAGTTTGTCATCGGTTTTGGAAAGTGTCCGATCATACAGTTAACGCTTGGTTACTAGTTTAAACTTCGTTTCAATTTGTAAAGAAATGGTCACATTTCAATTTAAAAATCTACCCTTGAATACTCAGGCCCTATGATACTCTATTCTGACATGTTTAGAATCTTTTCACGCTGACACCAATTGAAATTTGAAAAGTTTTCTATCACAGCAGTATAAATTATAATTAAAGGCCAAACTCCGGTTTGTACGGGGGTCAAGGGGACATCAACATCATTGTTATTTCGACACATACTCAGAGTCATCGTGGTCAGTTTTAGGTGTCATGTTGTAAAAGATGCTACACTATCTGATGGTGACCCGCCATATTTGTCAGAGTGAATAGGTGCTTGCATATCAGAGCGGAAGACGATAGGCTGGCACGCGCTGTACAGATCACAAGCGTCTGAAACCCCGTTCAGTGCCAAAAAGGTTCAATATTTTAACTTGAACGTATGAAGTCATTTCAAATGCATGGGCATTTTGCATGCTAGATTTGGTATGAAATTCTGAAGGATTCAGTTAAGGTTATGAACCATCGGTATATTCACAGTTGTAGTTTGGTTAACGTAACAGTATCATCTATTAATATACTGACAATATCTCTTACTTTTAGCAGGGAACCCATGTTTAGGTTTCAAAAAATGGCTTGGCTTTAAAGCAAATAGTTAGAAAAGTTGTCATGTCTAAGCAATCTGACTCCAGCAAATAGGCAGTCATAGAACAATCGTCGCTAGTGATCACTTGCCATTGCTATTTTAAAGTTAATTTATTGTCGGTACAACTTGCCCATATGAACGGCGCTCCCTGCAAAGTTTAATCATTTTAGGTTGTAGGGGAGAGTGTAACATACAAAAAATCACCCCATGCCAGAGACAGCATTGGTTCTTTTCCATGCTCAGTGTACAGCACTGATACATGGGTTCCTCGGTGTAACGTCAAACAGTTACAGTAGTAATGTTAGTGGAGTATTGTAGGATCGAACTAGTGTCCCCAGGGTTTCAAATCCAGCGTGTTAACACTAGACGACTGATCCTCTCCGTATTGCAAGCACATATGTCTTGCAATTCTCACTGCTATTTAGACTTGCGTCAACATAATATGATATAATTAGCAGGGTTATCCTCTTACAGAATGAAATATTAAAGTTATTGGGATAAGAAATTAAATGAATATATATATCAAGACAGATTTTAGATTTTGGTTCTATTATATAATTTTATCTAGTCTGAAGTAGCGAAATGAGCAACTGTAAATTGAAATAAATTTTCACACTCGCTAGGATTATTCTAATCTTGGATTATAATGCATAAGCGAAACAGTGGTCCAAATGAAATCTCCAAAAAGCGTATTAAGGCCTTAACGTCTATATTATTATCTTAGCTTATTATTTCATTTTACATATTTAAGCAGAGCATAATATTTACCTTTAATCATGTGGTTTCTTATAACTGCAAATCAATGTGGCAAATTACACACGGCAGACGGTTATTTTTTTGATGTTTTGGTTTTCAGAATTCTTCCCAGAAAGTACTCTTTTTGCCTGGTTGCAAAAGTATGGTTCGCATATTAAAACTCAGCACGACAGCGGTGTTTGATTAGGTAAAATTAGTCAGCAAAGTTTACCGAAGTCTAAGTGTTTCCATTTCAGCTCTGCTGTGCAAAAGTCCAAATGCAAATTAAAGTTTGCATAGATCAATTTTTCGTGGTTCCTCGCAAAAATCCTTAGCGTTTAAAGGTTTCTTACTTGCATTCCGGGTACGGGTTGAGGTCAGGACCTAGTAAGCCTTCTGCTCGACAAGTTAATACGAGTGTGAGGCCAGTCGCTAGACAAGATCCCTAATGGAGCATGCGACCATGTTACCTCCCAGTTACAAACAGGGACTTGAATGGTTTGCGCATAGCAAGGCTGACGTTTTTGTCATAACTTTTTCAAATATTAATTTGATTTATTGAAAACATCGGCAAAGTCCCCCCGGATGTAATATTTCGTTTGAAAAGTGTTTAAATATTTGCAGAAGTGTAATAACTTGGCGTGAAACAAAGATAAAGCATGGTTGAGGTGTCAGAAACGGTTTATAAATCACCTAGGCTTAGCCCCAAAATACCAATGTATGTTTACCCAATATAAAATTATTGAACTAGCTAAAACTCTAGTAACATTAATATGCGGCGTGTCTACATGTCATAATTTCTACCTGTAACTAGTGTTAAGTTATTTTTCTCTTGTTCGTGGCGGTAAATGTAATAAAATTTATACTTTAAAAATTAAACTCACTGTAAATTTCGCAAAAAAACAGAGAAAAAAAGAATGTAGATTTTTCAGCGGCTTTTACAAATCGTCAAATCGTATATATTGCTCCAGTCTTTTCTGAACTTAAGGTTTATTTTAAAGCAGATGGCCCGATCCTTACCTTGGAAAGAATTCTTGCAAAAAAACAAAAACAAAACAAAACAACAACAAAAAAAACAACAAAAAAACAAACAAACAAAAAAGTCCAACTTTCACATTTGAACATGCACAATGAAGACAGTTTTAGTAGCTCAGTGTATACCCCTTAGACTAGTTATTTTTCTTTTATTTATATTAAAACTTGGAAGTTTCTCTTCTATAAATCCCTTTTGGTAAATCTTGTATAGTTGAATCATTCATAATATAGATTTTAAAGAATAAAATTTTTTAACAAGGCTGTATTGAAATTGTCGAAGGTGGATAACTCTGTTAAATTGAAGTACTTTTTTTTGGGACAGAAGACGAGTTTATTTTCCTTTTGAACTTTGTAAATTTTGTCTAAGGTAGGTAACTCCTAAGTCTTACGGTATTTTTCTTTATGAGTGACTATTCTTTTTTGTCGTTGCTAAAACACGAAGTGAAGAAAATATCAGGTAACAGGCCTGTTCTACGTAAAAAAAGTGCGGCCGAGTTCATAAGTGAACTTATGATTCTTAATGTAAATTACACACGGCTAGTAAACGTTCAAAATCCGTTTGCAGAGGTTTAAAAGTGAATCAACGGTTATTTATCTATCAGGAAAATGAAGCAAACTTATAATGCGACCCTAATTTGCTAACTCTTCCAGACTAGAAGATAGATTTAGTATCCCTGAAATTGTCAGAACGGTCGAGATTTTGTGTTTTTCATCATAGAACGACATAGAAACATTTAATTTTCTCTTGATTGATAAATATCTGTACATCTTATGCATTATATCATTAAAATTCATAACAAAATCGCCACAAGTGAGACTCTTTTTGATGGAACCGATCTTGTAAGTTAAAGTTCCCATTTTAGCTGTAAGGGAGAATAATAGTGGTAGTTGTTTTATCCAGTATAGGATATACTTCAGTTAAATTAAGACTGCTAATTTCCTCGGCACCTACTCTAAGATATGAACAGAAAGACAATCACACTATACCTAAGGTTGAAGAAGTTAACATTCAACTTGTATACCGTCGGCATTAGTAAGTATGTGTCTAGTTACTCCATGTTTTAAACAGAGATTGTATATTTTTAAAATGGATTTAGAAAATAACTAAAGAAATGTTTCTCAAAACAAACAATATATATTTATTCTTTGAGTGTCATCTATAATTCTCATATAAGCAAACAATATATATAAATAAATCAAATATCGACAGTAGATTTTGAATGTGCATTAACATATATAAAAGTGAAAATATATTCTTTGCCTTAAACCGGATATAGTGAAAAAAGAAGAAATCTGATCAAGGGAAGGAATTCAAACGAAAAATTTCCTCTGGTACCCGCCTAGTGGGAATGAATGGATTTTTGGATTATCTTCATCGTTTATAAGTTTAATAAAATAAGAACATTAAATACATACAGGAATTTGATCAAATATACATGGACGTAAGTAAAAAAAAGAAACAATTCAACACGACAAGCCTGTCGGAATAGTTTTAAAGATAATTTTGCACAGGGAAAGGTAAGTATCATATCGCAGTTTATAATCACATTTTCAAGAGCACGATTATCACTCTCAGACCATATCTCAGACAATATCAACTCGACACAACGCTTAAGATTGTGTGTTCCCCTCGTCCATCTGGACTGTGAATGTAGTGCCTGGATTCGGTTTGTCCCAGTTGTAGTACGTATAGACGGGGGCAAATCTTGTATCTCCTGTTGTATCGTCGCCCTCCCCTTCTTCTCTCGTACTCACGCTCCCCAAGGCACTCTCAGCCAAGGTTGCCTGCGCTGAAAAAAAAAACAAAAAAAAACAAACAAATCTGTTTAATTATGAATCTTGTTAGAATGTTTTTACTGTGAGACAAACACAATTATTACTACGTACTGCTTATATATCACAATGCACTCCTAACTATGCTGCTTTCCCTGACAACCATTAATTAATTAAATTAAATTAATGCACTCTGCATTGTCTTGCTGGTGTTGAATTGCAATGCGTAGTGTTGAATTGCATTGCGTTGTGTTTGGTTGCGTTGCGTTCTGTTGTGTTTTGTTGTGTAGGCTTATCTATTGAGGTATTCCTTTGGTAGTTTGAACACAGTTAACTGTACTTTGTGTTGCGCCGTTGTCTTGCAGTCACACCCTCACGGACGGACGACATTTTTTGGAAGCAAATTATGATCTACTAACACGTTTGCACTCGATGATCGATACGAGAAAAATAAACAATGTTAATTAATTATTTTTTTTTTTTTTGCTGTTGGCTGTTTGTTTTCACTGTAATATTCGGTCTATTTAAAGGCAAAGGTTCGTGTAATTTGAGGCATTCCTTTACACGTGTTGTGAAAATTAGCTCATCGATAGATACCGTTTCTCCATTCTCTTGGCACCAGATGTAATTAACACACCACGACTTTTATCTTTTCTTTGAAGATACCTCTTGTTTTCATGTCGCAGCTTTTCAGATTTAAGCTTTTCTCAGACCATTTAAAGGAAGTGGTTACTGATATAATAAGGAAAGTAACTGCGTTGAAATTACGCTATACTCAGTGCAGAGTTGCTTCCCTTATTGTGTCAATTAAATGTAAAAATACAGTTATACTGAAATACATTCCATAATAGTTTGTCATTTCCCCTTTCTGATAAAGAATGTTTTCAGTATTTTACACGGAAGCTGTATAATTCCATATATCGAAATTTTGTGTTTTTTTTGTGCTTGTCAAAAGATTCACTAACCATCAATAGCGAAAATGTGGGAAAAGTATGGAACAGAATTACTGCATTTATTCCATCTTGCTTGGTGACATTGGTACTAACATTATGTTTGATTCCATCTTGCTTGATAAGATTGGAACTTGCATTATGATTGATTTCATATTGCTTTATTTCACCGGAACTTGCGTTATGCTTAATTCTTTCATTGATTGTTGGCCTTTGTACTTGCATAACTCTTGATTCAATCTTGCTTTGTACTATTTCATCGTCGTTTGTACTTTGTTGGAATAATGTAAATGCGATGTCATGTAGCTTAATGTATCATCCAACTTTCTTCATACTCTGTTCTAACTATTTAAGGATAAGTGCTTTTTGCATGTCGACTATATTTTATTTCATACTTCCTTTTGTACACCAAAATGTACGGAATGGTTTTTGTTTTAGTTTTGATTAATGATTCATCACACACTTAGTGTGATTCCTTAGAGCTTCGCTCATTTCCATTATCTAGTGTTTATGCTTTATAAAGCTTGGTGTCTGATGCTGCGTTTATACATACGTTTTTGTTCTTTATCGTATTGTATATGTATGTTTCATAGAGGGTCTTCTCAGGCGCACCGCCTAGAGGTAGTTTCTTTTCTGGACATCTTTCCCGTAGTTTTTTGCTAGTTGAGTTTATTGTGAAAAGGAAGTCGCAAACGGCGTACCGCCAAGAAATGTTTTGAAGAAATATATCAATATCTAGTCTTTACGGCCACACATAGTGTAAGTTTTGGGTTTTTATAGATACCTTATTGATTTGTCTTTATAGTAAATGTAAGCAATAGTAAGTAATGGGCTGTTCTATGAAGATGGGCCACGCTCGAACCTTTCGCATCAGGTGATTCGTACCATAGCTTTTTCGTACTTTGTACAGTAATTAAGTCTGAGTTAGTAACAGTTATTTCTATGTAATTTAAGACATATGTAAGTTACTTGTTTGTCATTTTCTTGTAAGAAGTACTGATATGTAAGGATTTTACTAAATCTGTACAACGTTGTCACTGAATTATAACACTTTTACTTTGTATAAGGGCAGTTTTCATATATTCTTTCTAGATGCTGTTAATATAAGTATCTTGACTTTCTGTAAAGAGTAACAACTGTTTTTGTGTTTTCGTATATTTATTTGCTAGATATTTTCAGCAATTAGTGACAGTAATATTGTCAGTATAGTAAAATAGAATTTATATTGTATTTTCAGTCTTTTACCATCAAGATCATTAAAGTTCAATAAACCGTCGTGGTCGTGGTTATCTTTTCTGCAACATTACGTTAGAACAGTTTTTTAAAAATATTTTAGCAACGGATATTGCACATTTATCATTGTCTGGCCAGTTTTTGTATATAGTTTTCGAATTAATGTTGCATTGTTAACTGTTAGGGGCGAGAACTTTCCTATCAAGATCGACGGAAAATTTCCGCCTCTCATCGGAATATTCCGTTAAGACACCGGTGACCATACATCTTTGATCTCTCTTTTCAAAACCACGCCTTTTGGTCGCCACCCAGAGCTTGTTTATGCAATTTACAATACTTTAATTTAGATAGCTTATTACAATATCTATGAGCTGTTTTTTTTGTAAATGAAACTTGTCGAGCGTTGTCAGTAATCCAACTATCTAGCATCGTCGGAGCCCAAGGTACACATTCCGTATAAACTACATTATACCGTATTTATCAGGTATGATAAGTAATCTTGGTTACTGAGAGTGAGTAGTTATCAGGTAAAATAAACATTAAAGTAAAATCGTTTTCCAGGTTGTAGCGTTTAAGGATATCCTATTTATGATTTTGTCTAAATTTTTGGTATGCAAACAAAATATTAAAATAAACATCAAAACTAAATGTAGTCGCAAAGTAGCAAGACCAGCCGGAAAATAACGGGATATACCGACAAAGCGCCATCTTTTGTCATAATGTGAACACAAATATTGCAAATCGCATTATGCTTACTGCTTAGTGTTTACCGTATTTACGGTATATATACGGTATATTTAGTGAATATAGACTTTTGATTTGCTATTGATATCGTTGTCATCCTCGTGTTCGTTGCGTAGTGTTTGTGAAATGCTTTTCTGTTTGTGTTGAATGAATGCATTGAAGAGTAAAAATGCTAAGACACGACAAAATCGCTGAGCACAGACCAAAATTAATTATTACTGATGAAATAGGTTCGATACACGTAAGTAAATGAAATGCAGTAAAGACACTGCAAACTAAGATAATTGAAGGGAACGTAACATTTTACATCAAGTAATATTAATAACTAGTAATTAAAGACTGTTCGATAGAACGCCCAACATATTGGGTTGTCAGTAAAGAAAGCTGCAAATAAACATATATCATATTGCATATGTCCGAGAAATGAAGTTCAATGAGATGATAGCGCATTCAGTTTCCATAAAGCAGGATGTTATTCAGCAACATATAGGTTTCCAGTGCCATAACCCACTGTGTTCAATGTTCGTTGAATTTCATTCTATAAGATGTTAATTGTTATATATATATGTACCGACGTAAAATAAATTTTCTTGTATCTCGTATCTTAAGTAAAGAGAGGTGCGGGAGACAGATGAAGGATTATGAAAGTGAGAAGGTTATGAATGGGAATGAGAGGAAGGGTTAAGAATGAAAGAGGCGAGGAGATGGAAAGACAGGAAGGATTATAAGGGTAAAAAAGCGAGGAATGGGGAAAAGAAGGATTATGAGAGTAAGGAGGAGAGGATAGGGGAAGAGAAGATGTATTATGAGAATGAAGTGAACATGAGTGAGAGGAGAGGAATTATAATGGAAGTGAGGAGGTGAGGAGTGGGGAAGAGACGATTGATTATGAGAATGAAGTGAACATGAGTGAGAGGAGAGGAATTATAATGGAAGTGAGGAGGTGAGGAGTGGGGAAGAGACGATTGATTGAGAATGAAGTGAACATGAGTGAGAGGAGAGAAATGATTATGGAAGTGAGGAGGTGAGGAGTGGGGAAGAGAAGATGGATTATGAGAATGAGGTGAACATGAGTGAGAGGAGAGGAATGATTATGGAAGTGAGGAGGAGAGGAGTGGGAAAGACAGGAAGGATTATTAGAGTAAGGAAGAGAGGGATGGTAAAGAGAAGAAGGGTTATAACATAAAAGAGGAGACAAGTGGGAAGGTTATGAGTTTAAGAAGAGAGGAGAAGAAAAGACATAAAAGATTATAAGAGTAAAGAGTAGAAGAGTGGGAAAGAGAAGAATGACTGTGAGATTGAAGATGAGAGGAGTTATAGAATAAAAGTGAGAAAAGGGGAGAGAGAAGGAGTGTGAAAGTTAAGAGATTATGAGGTTTCGAGTTGGAAGGCAAAGAGAAGAAGGATTGTGAGGGAGAGGAGAAGAGGAGTGGAACAAAAAAGGATAACGAAGAAAAGGAGGAAAGGAGTGGTAAAGTGAGGGAGGGTTATGAAAGTAGGGATGACAGAAGTGGGAAAGTAAGGGAAGATTATGAAAGTAGGGAGGAGAGGAGTGGGAAAGTGAGGGAGGGTTATGAAAGTAGGGATGATAGAAGTGGGAAAGTGAGGGAAGGTTATGAAAGTAGGGAGGAGAGGTGTTGGAAAGTGAGGGAAGGTTATGAAATTAGTGAGGAGAGGAGTGGGAAAGTGAGGGAGGGTTATGAAAGTATGGTGAGAGGAGTGTGAAAGGGAGGGAGGGTTATGAAAGTAGGGAGGCTAGAAGTGGGAATGTGAGGGAAGGTTATGAAAGTGCGGAGGATAGAAGTGGGAAAGTGAGTGAGGGTTATGAAAGTAAGAAAGAAAGGAGTGGGAAAGTGAGGGAAGGTTATGAAAGTAGAGAGGATAGAAGTGGGAAAGTGAGGGAGGGTTATGAAAGTAGGGAGGAGAGGAGTGGATTAGTGAGTGAGGGTTACGAAAGTAAGAAGGAAAGGAGTGGGAAGGTGAGGGAGGATTACGAAAGTAAGAAGGAAAGGAGTGTTAAAGTGAGGGAGAGTCTGAAAATATTCAGGAGTGGAGTGGGAAAGTGAGGGAGGCTAATGAAGGTAACGAGGAGAGGAATAGAAAAGTGAGGGAGGGTTTCGTAAATATGGAGTAGAGGAGTGGGAAAGTGAGGGAGGGTTTTGAAAATATGAAGGAGAAAAGTGGGAAATGAGGGAGGGTAATGAATGTAAGGAGGAGAGGAGTGGGAAAGTGAGGGAGGGTTTCGTAAATATGGAGTAGAGGAGTGGGAAAGTGAGAGAGGGTAATGAATGTAAGGAGGAGAGGAATGGGAAAGTGAGGGAGGCTAATGCATGTAAGGAGGAGAGGAGTGGGAAAGTGAGGGAGGCTAATGAATGTAAGGAGGAGAGGAATGAGAAAATGAGGGAGGGTTTCGTAAATATGGAGTAGAGAAGTGGGAAATGAGTGAGGGTAATGAAGGTAAGGAGAAAAGGAGTGGGAAAGTGAGGGAGGGTTATAAAGGTAAGAAGGAGAGGAGTGAGAAAGTGAGGGAGGATTATGAAAGTAAGAAGGAGAGGAGTGAGAAAGTGAGGGAGGGTTATGAAAGTAAGAAGGAGAGGAATGGGAAAGTGAGGGTGGGTTATGAAAGTTAGAGGAGAGGAGTGGGAAAATGAAAGAGGGTCATGTAAGTATAGAGGAAAGGAGTGGGAAAATGCGGGAGGGTTATGAAAGTAAAGAGGGGAGGAGTGGAGAAGTGAAGGAGGGTTATGAATGTAAGAAGGAGAGTAGTGGAAAAGTGAGGAAGTGTTACGAAAGTAAGGAGGAGATGAGTTGCAAAGTGAGGGAGGGTTATGTAAGTATGTAAGAGAGGAGTGGGGAAGTGAGGGAGGGTTATGAAAGTAAGGAGGAGAGGAGTGTGAAAGTTAGGGAGGGTTATGTAAGTATGGAAGAGAGGAGTTGGAAAGTGAGGGAGGGAGGTTTATGAACGTAAGAAGGAGAGGAGTGGGGAAAGTGAGGGAGGGTTATGTAAATAAGGAGGAGAGGAGTGGCAAAGTGAGGGAGGGTTATGAAAGAAAGAAGGAGAGGAGTGGGAAAGTGAGAGACGGTTATGTAAGTGAGGAGGAGAGGAGGGGGAAAGTGAGGGAGGGTTATGAAAGTAAGGAGGAAAGGTGGGAAAGTGAGGGAGGGTTATGTAAGTAAGGAAGAGAGGAGTGGGAAAGTGAGGGAGGGTTATTTAAGTAAGGAGGAGAGGAGTGGGAAAGTGAGGGAGGGTTATGAAAGTAAGGAGGAGAGGAGTGTAAAAGTGAGGGAGGGTTATGTAAGTAAGGAGGAGAGGAGTGGGAAAAAGAGGGAGGGTTATGAAAGTAAGGAGGAGAGGAGTGTGAAAGTGAGGGAGGGTTATGAAAGTAGGGAGGAGAGGAGTGGAGAAATGAGGAAGGGTTATGAAAGTAGGAAGGAGAGGAGTGGGAAAGTGATGGAAGGTTATGTAAGTAAGGAAAAGAGAAGTGGGAAAGTGAGGGAGGGTTATGAAAGTAAGGAGGAGAGGAGTGTGAAAGTGAGGAAGGGTTATGAAAGTAAGGAGAAGAGGAGTGGGAAAAAGAGGGAGTGTTATGTAAGTAAGGAGGAGAGGAGTGGGAAAGTGAGGGAGGGTTATGGGATTAAGGAGGAGAGGAGTGGGAAAGTGAGGGAGGGTTATGAAAGTAAGAAGGAGAGGAATGTGAAAGTGAGGGAGGGTTATGTAAGTAAGAAGGAGAGGAGTGGAAAAGTGAGGGAGGGTTTCGTAAATATGGAGTAGAGGAATGGGAAAGTGAGGGAGGGTTATGAAAGTAGGGAGGAGAGAGTGGAGGAGTGATGAAGGGTTATGAAAGTAAGAAGGAGAGGAGTTGGAAAGTGAGTGAATATTTATGAAAGTAAGAAGGAGAGGAGTGGGAAAGTGAGTGAAGGTTATGTAAGTAAGGAGGAGAGGAGTTTGAAAGTGAGGGAGGGTTATGTAAGTATGGAAGAGAGGAGTGTGAAAGTGAGGGAGGGGTATGTAAGTATGGAAGAGAGGAGTGGGAAAGTGAGGGAGGGAGGGTTATGAAAGTAAGGAGAAGAGGAGTGTGAAAGTGAGGGAGGGTTATGTAAGTAAGGAGGAGAGGAGTGGCAAAGTGAGGGAGGGTTATCAAAGTAAGAAGGAAAGGAGTGGGAAAGCGAGGGAGGGTTATGTAAGTAAGGAGGAAAGGAGTGGGAAAGTGAGGAAGGGTTATGAAAATTAGGAGGAGAGGAGTGTGAAAGTGAGGGAGGGTTGTGAAAGTGAGAAGGAGAGGAGTGGGAAAGTGAGGGAGGGTTATGAAAGTAAGGAGAGGAGTGTGAAAGTGAGGTAATGTTATGTAAATAAGGAGAAGAGGAGCGGGAAAGTGAGGGAGGGTTATGAAAGTAAGGAGGAAAGGAGTGGGAAAGTGAGGGAGGGTTATGAAAATTAGGAGGAGAGGAGTGGAGAAGTGAGGAAGGGTTATGAAAGTAAGGAGAGGAGTGGGAAAGTGAGTGAGGGTTATGTAGTGGGGGAGGGAGTGGAAAGTGAGGGGGGTTATAAATTAAGTAGGAGAGAGTGTGAAGTGAGGGAATGTTATGTACTAGGAGAGGGGAGTGGGAAAGTGAGGGAGGGTTATAATTACGGAGGAAGGAGTGGGGTGGGGCGTGTTATGAACCGTCAGGAGAGGAGTTGGAAAGTGAGTGAGGGTTATGTAAGTAAGGAAGAGAAGAGTGGGAAAGTGAGGGAGGGTTATGAAAGTAAGGAGGAGAGGAGTGGAGAAGTCAGGAAGGGTTTTGTAAGTAAGGAAGGGAGGAGTGGGCAAGTTAGAGAGGGTTATGAAAGTAAGAAGGAAAAGATTTTAAAAGAGAGGAAGGATTGTGAGGGTAATGAGGAGAGGATCGTGGCAAAGAGAGAAAGAATTAGTAGAGTGAAGGAGGTCGATAGAGATGAGGAAATGA
Source organism: Cyclina sinensis (assembly GCA_012932295.1). NCBI lineage: Eukaryota > Metazoa > Mollusca > Bivalvia > Venerida > Veneridae > Cyclina > Cyclina sinensis. The sequence continues at coordinate 42,084,145 of JAAONU010000017.1, forward strand.
AAATAAGGTGAAGTAAATGGGAGGGAGTAAGGGAGCTAGGAGGAAGGCTATTTGTGAGACAGAATGATAAGTAATAATAAAGAATAGTAAATATATATTGCTGAGGAAAGGAACATGTTACATTATAACAAATACTTAAAATCTTTGAAACAGCAGATTAGCAGATGACATTCGTAAGTTACATTGTTTATTATATAACAGTACAAACTGTGTACAAAACTCACGTAAATGTGTCGGCATATAATATTCGGAATACAGTCCTTGAGGTGCTCCAGGTGGAGGTGGGAGTGTAGGGTCTGACATGGGTGGGGCTGGGGGAAGCGTAATTCCGTGTTGTTGTGCAATTGAAGCCAGTGGAATGCTGCCAATTACTACCTCTACTGGAACGTTGAGATCAAATCCGAGTCCCGACGGATCAACAGTCATCTGGAATGAAAAAAAAAATGCATAGTTGAAATAACAAATTTTAAAAACCTCATTAACAGCAACAACAGAAATACCACTATACAAATACATCTCATTTTTACTTTCTGGACGATGATGATAATGATTACGATGCTGTTGTTGATAGTGGTAGTAGTTGTGACGGTGCTGCTGTTGTAGATGTGCGACCAAGGTCACTATGTCTGAACTGCTAAATGTTCTGCAGTTATAACTGTTATAACTGTACAGTTATAGAGGCATACATAAAGAGCTTTAAAAGTTGCAGGTGATTTTTCCCATGGGCTAAAAGACTGAAAATGGCTTTACTCACCGTAAGATAGTATCGTATATCTATAATGTTACATCCTTGAAGGTACGACGGAGGGATGGCCGGTATATGCAGTTTTTCGTTCATCCATACATCAGTGCCTCCTCCCTCAATTTTCCCATGCAAAACCTGGTTTACAACGTTATTTACATACTTGGTCTTGGATGTTGCATGGTATCGTACTTGCTGTAGTGAGAAAAACCTTAATGCATCTTTTTCAAAATGTTGGTATATATTTCACTGTCAAATTACACAATTATTGTTTATATGTACAGTTTCAAGTCATAAGTCATTAAAAATCATGAATATATGTGCGTACTGTGTAGTAAGTGTAAAAAATAATATCACTTTCTAAAAGAGCCAAATATATTAAAATCATAATATTTCCTTTACTCATATATTATTCCCTGTTACCCTTTACTCATATATTATTCCCTGTGACCTTTTACTCATATATTATTCCCTGTTACCCTTACCTCATATATTATTCCCTGTGACCTTTTACTCATATATTATTCCCTGTGACCTTTTACTCATATATTATTTCCTGTGACCTTTTACTCATATATTATTCCGTGTTACCCTTTACTCCTATATTATTCACTGGGACCTTTTACTCATATATTATTCCCTGTTACCCTTTACTCATATATTATTCCCTGTGACCTTTTACTCATATATTATTCCCTGTGACCTTTTACTCATATATTATTCACTGGGACCTTTTACTCATATATCACATAAACATATTCCCTGTTACCAATTACTCATATATTATTCCCTGTGTGTGACCTTCACTTGATAACTGTTTCCACTGTAAACTGTCATCTATAGTTAAAAGTTCATGTGTGATGAAACTGCTGCGTTATTTACCATGACAAGTTTAGCCTTACTGCAAGTCATCACTCGGTTACTCTTGTTCTCTATTTCCGAACGGAACACAATGGCCTCTCCGGGCACGAAACCTGTCCGGTCGATCGATACACTTGCTATAATAGGTTCTGACTCACAACACAAACAACACAAGGTCTTCTGGTCAGTTTTAGAAGCTCCATTCTGTAAGAAATGAAGATACGCTGCCTAGAAAACAAAGCATCCTACTAAATATATTCATGAAAATGTAAAGGAAAGAAATACAAAGTATATTTCTTTTATTTTGTTGTCTGCTATTAAAGTCATTGCAGACGCCGTTGACCCAAACCCCGAAGTTATAGAGCTGTATGAAAAGACGCGTGAGTTGTTTGTACTGACCCTTGTCACAGTGTGTGACGTCATACTAAAAGTTTGGATCAGAATAGATGTTCTAACATCAATATTACAACAGATGTGTGCTCAGTTTTTCGAAGTGGTTAAAGACCGTCTACATAAACTTCACGAATTATGAGTGTGTGATCATATGAAAAACTGTATTTGAAGCTATTTTAGAAACATGTGACGTTACTGAAAACTGGAAAGGTGTAAGTGTCCACTACGAATGTTTATAACTTAAGGCATACTCACCATCGCGTTCGGTACCGTATTCAAATCAAGCAGATTCACTACAGTGATCATTCTTTTAGTGTGCTTATCAAACGCCCACGGTATGTCTATATCCGACACAAGGGAGTATCGAACACGACCGATGTGCGCCTCGTATGAAGATGGTGAACCCGGCGGCAGTTGAAAGTTGAAGGGGAAAGTGTATAACTTGTCATCATCCAGTTTAGTCTTGTCTTCCCCTGTTAGACCTGTAATTATATATAGAAGCGTATTTGCATAAAGTGATTACGCAAGTTTTCTTAAGGAATAACTTTTTTTCAGTCAATACCGCAGCATAAAAGCAAACTGTTGGGATTTCTATGATTGCAAAATTGCGTTTCACTATGGAGATCAACGTCCATTTTACCTATTTTCCTAGGAAGTTCTGTGCTCGCATACTTCCGAATGGAGCTTAAATCCGTTTGCAGTTCAAGAGATGGTAAGACAATAGTTTAACATTTATTGACGTCAGAACAATCCTAACTACAGAAAACAGTGCAGTGGCCAACAGCTCCTTGTATTGATGTGGAGAAAATTACAGGTCTGTATTGAAGTTATAAAGAACAATACTATAATATAAAACAACTCCAAATTTTAAATTATGTGAGTTAAAACTTTCGCTTTATTATTTCCCTGTAATGGTTCCAATCCAATGAATGTACATGTATATTATATGGATAAAAATCAACAACAGACACACCTTTACCAAACAAGCACACTTTAGTGTTGAAGTAACTCTCATTTGCGCTATAATGACGTGTGCGTCTGTTCTCTCCACTGCCCTCACTTTCACTCCAGTGGACGTTTGCATCGCCCTTGAATGTGATGTAGATTGCTGAAATAGACAGGACATGCACAGTCACAGTCAAAATACAGTACACCTTATGACATGTAAAACATCCACATTTCATACTGCCACAGGAGTTTTGTTTATTTTTAGCTACCTACAATTAATATGTTCGGCGTATTTCTTGTTCAGCTATCCTCATTAAATATTTTCGGTGTATGTACTGTTAGACCAGTCATTGGTGTAGATCTATCTTCAATATTCTTCATTTCATATTTTAAGTTTGAATATTTAGAAGTCAAAATGTAACGCTTTATTTTTCTTATAGAATGTTCTGTTTAACTGCAAAGACATTTAGTTAGTGTTTTGTATTTACTTTAATATTCCATCTTGCCTCTTGTTTAAGACAACAGATGCTTGCTTACTTGGCAAAATGTTTTATTTATCTTTTTGTTTTGTTTCTGTTTTTGTTTGCTTTGCTTTGTTTTTTGTTGTTGTGTCCCCCCCAAAAAAAAACACACACACACAAAAAAACAAACAAAAAAACAACAAAAAAACAAAACAAAACGAAACTATCAATAAATAACGGACGTGGAATCTGACATTTGCAAACAGGTTTTACAGTGGTGACCGGACTGAAGACAGACCTCTTTCGAAAGTCAGCCAAGATTTTGTCATTTATATGTCATTCTTTTTTTTAAATTACAAGATTGACTGTCACAGAGCGTCACTGTATTTAGAAAGAACACACTTTTACACAAATAGCAAATCTAAAATTAGATTGATTGTATGAATACTTTATTCAAGATTATGAATTAGTCGCAGTTGTGGTTCTTGAGATTATAAAAGGTACTAAAACTTGTGATCCGAAGTTATTTGTGATGCGAAGTTAAAGTTTTTTATAACCATTCATTAACATCTAGTAAGTTTTTCTCATGTAATGTGATTTTATCGATTTGTTGAGTACTTTGTATATAGATAAAGTATTGAATTGCAATGCTTTCTTTCCTCACCGTTCCCTATGAAAACAACTAAACACTTTTCAATATTCAATATTGCATACACTCGAACTAGCATTACTGTTAGTGTATAACGTGTCCGTCTGTTTGAAGTTGTTGTTAACCAAAGCAATAAAGACGCTATATACCTTTTCTTCCAATTTATAGCACTTTATTCCAAGGGTTGTGACGGAAATCTAAATCCGATTAGAGACCCTGTTGAAAAATTCAGTAATCCCTTCATAAACTGAAAATTTTAGAGAAGGGCAGTATACAGACCTAACTAAACACCGCATACCTCCTCTTTTACCCGCATACCCCATCCCCTTTACCCGCATACCCCACCCCCTTTACCCGCTTTTGATTAGCACTCGTACTTCACGTAATGGACCGTTTTAAAAGTTTAGTTTTCTAAATCTACAATGAACTTCAGAATCCCTTAACGACGGTGTATTTGCTTCTCATTTTTATATACACTGCTTACATACCTGTCACTTTTACATCGTCTTTCACTTGTAGCTCAACTCTTCCCGACACTGACTGACCCGGGTAAAAAACTCCACTTTGGTTGTCCAAAATAATTTGAAATATTTCCTTTCCCATATTTGAACAACACGTACAGGTTTTTATGATTAAACATTAATTACCTTCAATGTGATTATCATAAGTTACAACGCTTGAAAGTACAGCGCATATACAACGGTCCGAATTTTGAAATATTGATCTACGTTTTATATACTTGCTGTAAGAAAAGATATTTGAAAAAAAAATGTCTACCTGTTCAGTTTTGAAGTTTAACAAAGACAGGACCACTTGGTATATTTGTATAAATGATATTTGTGAGCGTTTATGGATTTGCACGTCTATTACATCACGTGATTTGGATAGTGTTTATTTCGTCTCCCTAGAGAACGGCCTGTTTGCTGTCAAAACCGGGAAGCCAACTTTTCGGGTATTACGAAATATGCAGAAGTTGCAGGTATTAATGATTTTAGCACTTGTGTCATGTTGTATTTTTTTGTTTCATAAAGAAATCCATATCGACTTTTGTAACTGTAAAACACGGTCGGAGAAGTCGACATGAGGTTCCGCAGATTAAGCAGATACCATACTGTTAAGTTTATGGCATTATGATTCAACTCGTTATCATCATTAAATAATTATACTGTCAAGAATTATCATTGGACAAAAGACTCATATACTCATTCGCTCTGATCATCTGCATAAAACCATTTCTATGAGTTTCCAATATTTTCGCCTAGAGCATAGCTTACCTTTAAAGCTTAAAGGCATAAATCGTTTTTGTTTATTTTGTTTTTAAAAAAAATCAAAGGAAATAACTCACTCTCTCCTTGACCTTCATCCAAAAAACAGTGGTAGGCTTTTCTTAGCCTTGTTGGTTGCGGAAGAATCAAATGGCTACAAAGCATCCAACATCCGTATTCTTAAAAGGGCATGAAAAAATAATAATGACATAAATACATAGGTACCCAGTTTCTTAGCTTCGTTTATCAAAATCATTATGTTACGGTCTTTCTAAAGTTTTAAACATGTCATACTCGCAGAGATCATTGTCTCTTTTTTTTCTAATGGGTTTTACCTGCTAGTTACATCAACCTCCACGTAAACAACTTATCTTTAGTGTTTCGGCACCTAGCAACATCTGATTGTATTATAGGGACCTAGACTTTAAACTGAGAGGATACAAATTCAAAATACATCATTCATAATATATTGTCAGCAAGTTTCACAGTAAAAGAATAAAACGGCTTTATGCTCTTTTCAAGGAAATCAAGTAAATTTGCATCTGTATGAATAGCCTATGGTCTCATTTTGTCACTTACAGTGAAATAGTTCTTTAGAGCAAGTTGTCAGAAAATCAGAAACTTAAATGATTGTTTTTAATTGAGTTTTGTACAGCTAATAGATCTTGTCTGTTTAAAGACAAATGTTAATGTTCACCTTAGGATTTGACTTTTTGCTTTTTTTTTCAATTTGTGTTTGTGATTTCACAATGATCAGCTTACAACAAGATAAATTACTTTCAACTTTGGTAGATATTAAACGAGAAAAAATTGCTGATATATCTTATTATTATACCTCAATTTCATTTACAATGCTAATCTTCCATAGGCCACCTTGACATAAAAGTACTGTCAGAAAAAATTTACTGTCGGAAAAATACTGTCACCCGCTACCATAGCTACGGAATGTTCGAAAATTATACTGTACCATTCGCGCATGCGCAATATCTATTTGTACATTTCCATTGTAAACAGACGATATTGGCAAGCAACAAACGCTTTAAAGTTTAAAGTTGAATAAAGTTGTTCATGGTTTGAAAAGTTTTTCGGTATAATAAAATAAATGTTTCATGTCTGACAGGGTGACAGTAAAATTGTCAACTTTCGAAAATACTCAAGTTCCTCAAGTATTTCTTCAAGTTGACAATTTTACTGTCACCCTGTCAGACATGTAATATTTATATACTAGTACCTACGAGGGTCATCCGGAAAGGAATGAGAGTAAATTTTTAACTTTTGATTGAAAAACATAAAGCCACAAAACTTGGCACGTAACTAAATTAACTCTTTGCGTGTAAGCGCACGCGTTAATAAACATCGTGATGTTACGTCATTTTGATGACGTCATTTTAAACAACGTAATGGCTGACGATGCGTTCGCGCTTTCGCGAGAAGAAATTTATGCGTATAGTCGTCCTCCCTGCTACCGCGGCTTCCCTGGTACTGAGATATTCCGTATTTTCCTTTAATTTGCATACTTCGCGCCGCCTATCGGCTGTTGACCTCATTAAAATCGAAAGCGCTAGTCCGTGTTTTTGCATCGGGACAAAAATCAACCAAAATGTCTTCGTTACTGGTATGCTTTTACTATTTCTACAAAAAAGGTATAAATTTTTTGTTGTTGCATCCCATTCCTTGGTATATTAAGCAACCTTTAAAATAACCAAAAAATCCTTCAAAAAGAAATTTGACAAGTCAACGGACGTTTGTGCAGCAGTAGTAAATAAGACGTCATACACCGCCGCTCTCGGAAAAAAAACTTCGGAAGCAAATGTAGGCCATCAAAAAATTTCAATATTGCATTATTTTAATAGCAAATCTTTAAAGACGTTTTCGGTAGTTTTTTTTGCGCAACTTTTCGACGCAGGAAGAGAGATAATTACTCTTCACAAGGAGGTATAGTGTACTAGCATTCGGATATTTCCAAATACAACAACAGTTTTCAGTCACGAATTTTAAAAAATTGAAATGCTTCGTTATAAGGTTTATTTAGAACAAAATCACAAATAAACCGGTTTAATAGATTTAAGACTCCCGTCCAGCAAGACAGTAATGTAGACGGTATCTTATCTGTGGATAAAAACGGACGAAGGTCATACCCCACCCACTAGTTGTCCTAAATGAACGAGCCTTGGAAGATCGGCCGCAGGATTGTTGAACTAGATCACCTTACCAGACAGTAACAGTGTACTGACTGTGAGAAAAAACTGCATTTGAGTGACATTGTGCACGAAACAAGACATGGCTTTGGATCAACTTTGATGATTGAATGCGAGTGTGGTATAGTTAGAAAAGTTACGACTAGTAAAACACATCGGATCTGAAAAAGAGGGCCTACCAGTATTTGACATCAACACAAAGGCAGCTTTAGATATTACTTATAATTTTATTTTACAAAAATGTCTTCAAGTAAAGATATAAAATTTCCAAGAGTTCGGTATTATAAAGAAAATATATGGCACCAAAGCACAATATTGTGTATCTAACTCATAAAATGTGACCTTTCAAGCTATTTATACACTTGTTAGGTTTGAAATAAGGAAGTGGCTAGTACGGACATGTATAAATAGCCAAAATACCAGCAGTACGTGACGAGGCACCGTGGTCCAGGAGGCACCGTGGTCCAGGGGTAGAGAGCAGGACTCCGGATCCGGAGGTCGTGGGTTCGAATCCCGTCAGAGGCGAGATTCTCTCACGATCTTCACATTCCTCCCCGCTGCGCGAATACTGGTATGGAACCCAGGAAGCAGTCATCGAGTGTGATGAATGTATGTTGTAAGAACTTGTATCGCAGTCAATGTAAAAAAATGAGTCTAAACTAGGGATGGGATCGAATACTTATATCAATATTCGAATATTCGCTTTGCCATATTCAAATATATTCGAATATTCGTTTTTTCAACTCAGTCAGTTACCCGAATTTTGGTATTCGAACATTGGTACTGTTTTATCACTTGTACGTTGTCGAGGAAAACTGGTATGCATCATCTAGAAATGGCGTAGAAATGGCTTGCTTAATGGAAGTTTTAAATACTTATTATGAGATTGGCAATACATAAAACATAATATATTCCATTCATTAAAACCGCGTGAAATAAGTCCAAACACGCGAGGGAGGCTTTTTTTAAAAGCTTATTTCAGTATTGTTTAGCGATGATCAAACATACAGCAAGGTTGAATTTTTTTCAAATATAATAGGGAAATATTTAAGCTATTCTACTCTAAAAAGTAATATCAATAGAGTTATAAGCGTGACTGGTTGTTTGTTTCCATAAAACATTGTGTGATTCCTTGGATATTGTGAGACAAACAACTTCTAAAATTTGTGAAATAAACGGGCGCCAGTTAAAATTAACAAAAGATTAAAAAGTATCACAATTACGCCTGTTGCAAACTGTTAATCCGTAACGACTGTCCCTGCCAATTATGCACTGCAAATTTATTGTGAATTGGATCCTTATTGACACGCGATAAACAAACACAATACCATACAGATTGTTTTTTTCTCCATAATCAGAATGCTTACATTTATATAAAAAAGTCAATGATGCTTTATTTAAAAAAATCATTATAGAATATTCGAAATTGATTTTCACATTCGAATATTCGGTCGATATTCGAATATTCGAACATTCGTTCCCCTCCTTACTCTAGACTAAACTATGACTAGCCTATACACATTGTAACATACGCTAGTCGTACAGCACTTTTTTAACTATAATGATTTCAGGCACGGCTTTTTAATTAAAATTGTAATTAAAGCCTGGGTTGAAGGCAATGATGAAGCAAGTTACGTACATGTTTAATTATATTTTCACATCGAATGAACCTATATTTTTAAATACAGTGTGTATTTATATATTTGTTGTTGATAAAATTTCTTTTGGTGTACAAATTCTGAGAATTAGTTTTATTTTATCAGGAAACCAGAATGTGATTAAAGTAAGTATGATATATATGGTAGACAGAAATTGGTGATGGTGCTAACACATTTATAATCCCAGTTTCCAGCTAGATCATTTAATATTTTTTTCTTCTTTGAAACATGACTCAATTTTTTTTGTCTAACATCTTTTTCTCCTTTTAAGCATGATTTTTATTCAATTCTATCTGTGTAATCCCTATTGATAGAAAAGATATTCCCCTACTGTATTAGTTGCATATATATTTTGTTTTCTTTTATTATGCTATTTATATGTTTATTCATACTAATAATTGTGTAACCTCCTTTTAATTGTTATACACTAATACGATGTAGTTACAACTGTTATATTATATCATATTTAACACAGACTTAAAGGTATTTTGATAAAGAACTGTATATAAGAGATTAATTTCATACAACTAATTATACTTAATATTTCGGTAAAGTTTGAACATTTGCATCATCATTCATCACAGAAATGATTGTTATATAATTATGTTTTTGTTGTAATTAATCACACACACATGTTGTGATTGGTATGTTGATAACTTGTACATTTCATATTTAAGGAAGGTTACACAGCGGATCAGGTCATTCACAGATAAACAATTTTATGGCAACATTGGAGATTGCTTGTCCACATCATACAAGCATGAAACAGCGTGAAATGGAAGTAGCTCCCTGTGTTCAGGCGGTAGCTAGGAAGTCCTGTGATGATGCAATAGAGGAAGAAATTTCTGCTTTGAAAGAAAATATAAGGTTAGAAATAAATCAGAAATATATACTTCAAAAATAAAGTAATAACAGGGATAAATATTCTGATATATATAAGAATTTTTGATCATTGATACATCAACAATTGCTCAAATGCTATAGATATTTCAGCCAAGGCATGCATATGGAAAATTGTGTATTGAAAATATCAGAAGCCGCATATTGAAAAAAAATATTTATATATAATCATATAGATAGTACAGTGGAAGCCAGTAGAATATGTAATATAAACTGTCATGATGGTAATATATATTTGGTTTAGACATCAAATACAACATTCAGTATTGTACTGATCATTATTTCACATTGACATCTGATATTTGAATTAAGGACATGTCACCATTAAAGGGAAGTGACTTCTCTTTTCACTTTCAGATAAAAAAATAGCCATTTTCTCAAGACAGGAAAAATGGTTTTAAACTGTACCATTATGGAAATTAAATCAAATGGAGAAAATGAACAATATAATCATATACAAACATTCACTTGACACGTCGGTTTGTGCCTGTCTGTTTGCATAATTTTAATAATATACTTATTTAATGCAAATGTATACAAGTTACATTTAATTTTTCAGACCAGAGACGTTTACACCAGATTCATCCAGAGTTAAAGGAATGTTCAAGTATGATATGGGCTGCCAAAAAGGGGTGCAGGCAGAGCTTATGATAGTAAGCCTGGGGTTGGAACCATGATTGGCAATAACACTTGCAAAATTTGTGCCTTTGGTGTTCGGTCGTAAGTGCTCCTATCACATAAAAAGAGGAAATTCTCCACCAGAATACAAATGTTGTAAAAACTGGGAAGGGTCATCCAAAGCAATGGAAGCAAATGTCGCTGTTGCGGCCGTGAAAGAAGAAGAAAGTAAAAACATTGATGTAAATGTTATTATTGTGGATGATGATGCTACAACAATGGCAAATATTAAGCAAAATGTATCTCATTCAGTCAAAAATGGAGTGATCTAAACCATACAAAAAACATCTAGGTAACTCTTTATATCAGTTGCAGAAGAAACATAAATGGCTCACTCCAAAGGTTACTCAGTTCCTTCAAAAATGTTTCTCATATGCCGTTAAACAAAATAAAGAAGATCCTGCTGGTTTGTAGACAACTTTATAAAAATATTGGTTCTCATGCCTTTGGTAAACTTGAAGCATGTGACAAGAAATGGTGTGGCTATCTTAAAGATCCAGTCAAGTACTGCCACAAATCACTTCCATATGGCAAGGATCTCACAGGAGAAAATCTGGAAATAGATCTCACTTCTATATTCAATATATTCGTTAATAATGTAGACAAAATTGCACCTGGTGGTTCTACTAAGGAAGTTGGGTCATTCAATAACATGTTGGCGACAAAAGCTCCCAAACGAATTCACTATTCTGCTTCACAGAGTTTGACTAACAGATTAAAATGTGCAGTGGCTAAAAAAACAAAGGAACTTGTCATGTTATGGCGGTAAACAGTATGCTTGGAATGGCACCTGGTAAAATATATGAAAAATTGCCAAATAAAAAAGAAGCTACTCGTAAAGGAAGGCTTGAAGTTGAGAAGTTAAAGAGAGTTTAAGAAAAGAAAACTGGAGAATAAATTAAAAAAAGCTCATACAAAATTTAAAAAAAAACTTCAGGAAGGAGTTACATACAAATCTGGAGTAGATCTTGTCAATATATCAGACTCAACAGAAATTCCATATCCATCAGAAGTGCCAGTTACAGTTTCTTTAGAAGATGTAACAAACTACAAAAAAAATATTGTGATATAGAAACAACATCATTGTCAAAAACATGTGGCATTATTCAAGTTGCTGCTATTTGTGAACATGACAATTTCAATACATATATATTGCCATCTAAACCTATTTCAGATGGAGCTTTACAAGTGACTGGTTTGTCTTGCCATGGCAATGTTCTGTTTTACAATACAATGGAAGTCCAGTGCATGCTGTAGCTTTGGAAGAATCTCTGTCTTTGTTTCTTGCTTGGTTACAAGATAGACAACCGTGTATTTTGATAGGTCAAAACTTCATAAAATTTGATTTGCCTGGAATTTTACATGCTTATGACATTTCAAAACTTTTGTTTAATTTCCAAAATAGCATTGCAGCAGTAATAGACACTTAACCTTTGTTTTGGGAACTTCATCCTGAACTTGATAAACATAATCAAGAATTTTTGATACATCATTTTGTTAATGAAGGTTATGGAGCCCATAATGCTCTTGAAGATGTTAAGGGTTTGCAGACTCTAGTAACAGCTACTAATATCACTGATGAACTACTATGCAAGCACAGTCTTACTGTAAATTCTGCTGTAGATTTTTACTTGTTTGATAAAAAAACAGATGGTATATATAGATTCCATGACTTGCTTAAGAAATGGCAAAATCTTGACAGCAGCTATGTGTAAAAAGGTAGCTAGAAGTGGTTTAGGACTTTGCCATTTGAAATTGGCAGTATCTAGGGGAGGGCTAGATGGGCTATACAGTGTCTTATTTGAAAAAAGTCAATGGCAAACCAAGAGTTACTGCTGTAAAAAGAATAGCTAACCAGTTGTTTGAATTTTTAAATGCACAATGAAAATTACAAATAAATACAGAAAATGAATGATAGTAATTAGTAAATGTGGATCAATAGGATGTAGAGTATTGAATCTACACGAATATAATATTCTTTTTATCACATATATAAACTAAGACAGGCCTTTTGTTTTTTTTCATAAATATTAAACATGTAGGATCTCACATTATTTGTTATATGATATAAAATATTATTTATGAAATATGTAATGGTTATAAAACATGGAAAGCAAGAGACATTGTGTGAGAAAAGAAATTGTTTAGTAATGTTTTAGTTATATTATTAGTTTTAAAGATTTTTGACAGTGTCAAAATCCGTTAAATAGAATTTCAGTCAGACTAATGTCTGTTTTATCATTTTCTCTGTTGAATGAAATACCTGTTTTGTAGAATGATAAAATTATAGTTTATTTGACTTTATGAAAAAAAGAATAAGATGGTTTTGCTTAAATTCACGTTTTCTGATTTAAGCAAGCTTAATTTTTGATGATTTATGCTGCATTGTGCATATCTCCTGAAATGGTTACCATGGAAACCATGGATTTTTGAAAAATGTAATGTGATGACCTTATTATATTATCACTAATTTTTGATAGTAACAATCTATTTAGTAGAATTTAAGTTATGTTTTGTGCTTTTTCTGAAATGGTTACCAGGGAAACCTGGATTTTTTTGGAAAATGTAACATGATGACGTAATTATTTTATCACTTAAATTTGACAAAAAAACTTTTAAGATGATGGTGTATGGAAAGAATTATCAAAATCTATTTAGTAGAATTTCAGATATATTAATGTATTTGCAGGATTTATTGCTATTTTATCAACTTCTCTTGAATTAAATAATATAAAAAAAAACAGATTTGTGAAAAAATTGGTTCATATTTTAGTGTATTTGATATGAAGATAATAAAATAAGATGATTTTGGCCTAAATTTATGCTAATTGATTAAACTGTGCTTAATTTTTAATGATTTATGCTGTTTTTTGCATTTTTCCTGAAATGGTAACAATGGAAACCTTGGTTCTTGGAAAAAAACATGGTGACCTTATCATTTTATTACTTAATTTTGACAAGAACACTTAGATGTTGGTGTACAAAAAGAATTAGCAAAATCTATTGAGTATGATTTTTTTATATTAATTTTTTTTGAATGATTGATGTATATTTTATCATTTTCTTTTGAATGAGTAATAATCTGTGAAAAAAAAATTGTAAAGAAAACAGTTTATATTGTTTTATATTCCACAAAATAACAATACAGTAAATGTTTTCAATGTAAATTCATATTCATTGAGTAACTGATGACACATGCTACTGTAGTTTCATTTAAATAGCTATTATAATGAATTTTATCATTTTGATGTATACGGTTACCATGGAAACTGTTATTTTACAATAAATCTAATACGATGACATATATATTTTTAGTAATTTTTGAATTCACCATACATTTTTACATAAAATATCAAAAATTGCAAATTTCTATTGAAGGATCAAAACTGTAACAAATTCTCTTAAAATAGTTTTTTTATATAGTTCTTCTATTATGCTTTTACTTTCTATTTCAGAGAGAAAAGCAAGCAGACAAAGATCACGGTGCATATCCATATCGGTACCCTCTTTGCGAAATTTACTAAAACGGTACGCTCTTCGCTCATGTACGGGTCATTCTTTGCTGAAAATATAGCGGCGATGGACCCGAGTCAGGAAAATATACACTCTACTGACGAATGAAGGTATGTCACCTGCAAACGAAGTTTACCACGGAACACTACAATGTTTAAGCTTGGTCTCTGTTTGTTATGTGTCTTGTTTTCAATTACTGCATCTCCAAAATATGCGACACAAAATGAGATGTCTTGTCTCGACCCGCGCCTCGACATGTTCTCTTGGCTTGTATGAACCAGTGGTTTGATTATGTACACACCATACATATTACATGCATTCATTTATATGTTATTTCAAGCAAATAGCAATAAATAGTGTGAAATATAAGTAAAATTCATAAAAACGCTCTAATTTCGGTTTTGCAGCGACACGGGTTACCTCTTTGCTGTTGATATTTTATGTCACAGGTAACCTCTCTCATTTTTTTCTTTCAGGCACGGGTACCCTCTTAGCACCGTAATTGCGATATATCTGTAATAACACTTAATGCAGTAGTCGAATTCGAGGTTATTTATTACATACGATTAAAAAAAAAACGCGTTTTATCGATATATAATGTTTTACGTCTCCTTTCTTACATGTAAGTCATTTGACTCAGTTTGCACGTAGTCAGTACGAAGTCATTATTGTCGCAATAAGCAATGGCGATTTTCCGACCGTTCATATTTACTGTTGCCAAAGTAAAACTGAAAATTGTTTTAAATTGTTCAAACTTGTTCCTTTGTTTCTTTAACATATACCCGACACATAAGACCGTATGGCGACTTCATTTTTAATGGTGCAGGAAGATCCCATATGCCGGGGGAGCACCTGGGTAGAACCACGGACGTTCGTATTGTAGCTGTGTAATAACGTCTTAACATGAAATATATTAATTTATAATATCAATAATCACGACATCAATATCGTAGTATCGTTTCATTGCATCGTAATTGTTGTCTATCAATACCAGCTGTTTGCTTGTAATGCTGTGTCGTACTACTACTTCTTCCCCCTTAATTCGTAACGCCCACACTGCATCTTAGTTACCGGGAATATATTATATTGTGTCTTCTTTAGTTTCAGATAGGCGAGTTCATCATACATACACGAGCGGCATATAGACACGTAAGAAGAGGTTTTGTTTTGAAAATGGTATGTCTAAAATGAATCACATATTTATGCGTATTTATTCAGCATAAGTATGTTATTAAATAACATTAACTTAATTTGAACGCACCCAGTACAGACTTGCCATTATAACCACTATTTCATACATGTGCTGCTTTATTTACAAAGACTGAATTACTGAATAAAAACAGTCGTTACATTAAAACATTTAAGGTAGTTTTTGTACGTTTGACTTAATTAGTGAGGCAAAGTATCATTAATCTAGGAAACTTATAATAACGCCCGGCAGTCCGTATAAGGAATGAAATTATCACTACCTTGATTCTGTTGAATATTGCGAATTTTAAAACAACAGCAGATGAGTCAGCTTTTTTGGGTGATGCAGCCATAATATTAAAAACCGTTTACGTTTTCTAGATCTGAAAAGAAATGAAATGTTTTAAGGTGCTATAACTTTGTTTTATACATATTATTTCTTGGATTACACAGTAATTGATGAACAGTCAGAAAATCTTAATTTGCTTATTGCAACAATGACTGCATACAAATTCGAGTTAAAGGACTGAACATCGAAGACGTAAAGCACTATGCTATACATAGATTTTCAGGCACGGCATTGAAATAATACTAGACAGTAATATTTCTATTATTTTTTATTTAATTTTATTATTATTTTCTTTTATTTCGAATTCGACTACTGCATTAAGTGTTAGTACAGATATATCGCAATCACGGTGCTAAGAGGGTACCCGTGCCTGAAAGAAAAAAAATGAGAGAGGTTACCTGTGACATAAAATATCAACAGCAAAGAGGTAACCCGTGTCGCTGCAAAACCGAAAGTAGAGCGTTTTTATGAATTTTACTAATTTTTCACACTATTTATTGCTATTTGTTTAAAAATTATATATAAATGAATACATGTTATATGTATGGTGTGTACATAATCAAACCACTGGTTCATATAAGCCAAGAGAACATGTCGAGGCGCAGGTCGAGACAAGACATCTCGATTTGTGTCGCTTATTTTGGAGATGCAGTAATTGAAAACAATACACATAACAAACAGAGACAAAACTAAAACATTCTAGTGTTCCGTGGTAAACTTCGTTTGCAGGTGACATACCTTCATTCGTCAGTAGAGTGTATATTTTCCTGACTCGGGTCCATCGCCGCTATATTATCAGCAAAGAATGACACGTGCATGAGCGAAGAGGGTACCGTTTTAGTAAATTTCGCAAAGAGGGTACCGATATGGATATGCACCGTGAACAAGAGTCCGTCTATAAATTCAGTATCGACTGGCAAGCTACAAATCAAAAACAAAGAAGTACAGACCTGCCGCTATACAACTGAATAAGTAATGAATTAAGGACGTAAACGTTATATATGACAGGGCAAATCTTCAGAGAGCCTTTGCAGCCACACAAAAGGGCATGTCGGTGTACAGGGCTGCTAGGGAAGTACCTGAGTCAACTCTTCGTAATAGAACTCGAGGATTGGTTTCTGTCGATGTGACGGTGGGGTTCAAGCCTTTGATTTCTGTTGATGAAGAAAAGAAATTGATTTCTGTTGATGAAGAAAAGAAATAAGTTGAACACATATCCTATATGGCTGGGATTGGCTATGGATATAACGTCTCAAAGATCAAGTTCATGGTCAAAGGATATGCTGAACAGCTGGGAAAGTCTCTGAAGTCTTCTGACAGCCTCAGTGATCATTGGTTTTATCATTTTGGAAAGAGATGGCCATAGTTGAAAATACCAAAACCCCAGACACTTGACATATCAAGAGCAAAATCTGCTTCCAGAGAAACAATTGACAATTATTACGCTGAACTTTACGCTGTTCTCAATACCAATAGTCTTATAGATAAACCAGAACGTGTTTTTAATATTGATGAAACTGGAGTATCAACAGAGCACCAACCACTTAAAATTGTCTGTTGTACAGATACCATTCTACAAGCTGTGACATCACCAAAGCCTTCTTTGGTCACCATTATTGCAGGAGGAAATGCCATTGGTGATTTAATACCCCCATATTATGTATTTGCTGGGAAAAGGTGGAACCTAGAGTTTCTTCAAGATGCTTGTATTGGTTCTTCTGGGGAGATGACAAACAATGGCTGGTCCATCACTCAAGTTTTCCAGAACTATATCACCAAACACTTTGTGAAATATGCCAATATAACACCAGAGGTGTCCATCTTGATCTTATATGATGGACATAAATCACACATCAACCTTACTCTTGCACAGTGGGCTGAACGAAACAATGTGAGTCTGTTTGTTTTGCCTCCACACACAAGTCATCTGACCCAACCGCTAGATGTCGGAGTTTTTGGACCATTCAAAAGAATGTACAAAATGGCATGTCACTCTTATCTGCAACAGAATCCAGGTCTAACAATTTCAAAATACAATGTAGCTGCACTAACATCAACACAGTACACAAAGGCTCTATCAACAGAGAATCTCCAAGCCGCATTCAAAAGGACTGGTGTAATGCCATTTGATAGAACTAAGATCTCTGCCACCGGCATTGCGCCATCATATATCAGACGACAATATCTTCTCAGTCCACAACAGATACCACTGAAAAGGAACATTCAAATGCAGATATCAACAATGAAACATCAAAAATTTCAGTTCAGTCATTATTTGCTAAAAGGACTGTAACCCAAGCTGTTGAGAGGAAACCAAAACGAAAGTTCATTTCACCATTCCTTGCTGGCAATTTACTTAAAGAAAAGAGCATTGAAATAATGGAACAGTCATCAAAGGAATCAAAGGTAGAAACGCTATCAGAGAAACAGACAGTTCCCCTGCCAAGTACTTCAGGTTTAAACAAATCTGGTGCACCTGTATCCCTCTTGTCTGAAGATGAGGAAAGTGTTGTGTCTGAAAATGACACTGAAGATTTATGCTGTGTTTGTGCTGACTGGCAACCTGAGGAAATAAGGGGGTGTAACACAGTTATTTTTAGTTACACGGGGAAAGTGTGACTTTTGCTCACATTGGACACATTTGAAGTACTGTTCAGAGGTGAAAGTATTGCGGAGGGATAGTGTTATTAGATGCCCTCACTGTCTGAATAAAGAATAAATATAAAGAACCTGTGATTTCTATACATTTTAAAAAAAATATGAACAAAAAACGTTAACTGTTGACTTTTCCAAAGTTTAAAAGTTTAACATTATAAATTAACATTCCAATGTATTTTTTGAATTGTGTGTCCCTTCATGTTTACCATACAGAGTTACCACGGTACCAGGATAGTCTCCCTTAGAGCACCTGACAATATGGCAGATCGTTTACAGATTCACTGTTGTTAAGAAAGCTGACATTTGACAATTAATTGCCTGTTAATGAGAGAACAAAGTATTAATCTCTTCCACTATTATGGAATATTAGTCGGTAAGTTTTATTTACAAATTTATTTTGATTAGAAATTAAGTGCCGCGGTACCGTGGACCATCCTATATCAAGATAGAGAGTAGGCGCGGAAAGAAAGCGACTGAAATATTTAATGCACTCCAGAAGGTTGACCCGACATGTGCAGTTGGATTTAGCACTATTTGTAGATTGGTGAATGATTTCAGAAATGGACGGCAAGAGTCTTACAAGAAGCCCTCCTCCGGGAGGCCGGTAACAGGTACAGACGCTTATAACACCGAATTACTCTTTCTTATGTCGAGAGTAAAGCAATTATTCTCTAATCAGCTTTAGCTAGAAACAAGCAACGCATAAAATGAATAAATCGGTTTTTATGTCGACGCCTGATTCCGGAATCAGATGTTGTTTGTTGTACCTTGCATCTATGGTAACTGCTCCTTGAACTGGTTCAATTAAGCGACACTGAAACAAGACTGAAAAACATACTTGAACATACGGTGTATATTGGGAGCGTGGGCTGTTTATGTACACAGAGTGAATGTACAATGTACTACCAATTCTAGGTGTCGAGTGAAGAAAAACTTCGCAAACACGATATAAATACCCTTGTTACACACGAAATTCACGTGCACAGTATCAATCAATAACTTAGAATACTGACACTTACAAATACGTTAAGCTAACACGCCAGAAAACCACACTACAGCTATATCCGATACGAGAATAATTTCATTTACTCTCTCTTATGTCGAGAGTAAAGCAATTATTCTCTAATCAGCTATAGCTAAAAACAAGCAGCACATACATAGGAATAACACTTGATATTTGGTAGTACATATCGAGCAAAACAGAGTTTCACCAGTAAAAAAACCTGTGGAAAAATTTTCCATGCATCTAGAATAAGTCCGGAAAAGGATAAGTCTTAGTAGCTGTTGCAATCGAAATAAAAAATTGTAATATAATGACGAAATGTAGTAATGTTTGAAAACATTGCAATGAATTATAAAAATAATATAACCATGATACAAATATACCAGAACCTTTCCGTCTTTAAACACTGCGACGACATAATAGGAAGAACACGGGATGACAGAAGTCCAATGTGTAGATTGCGGTGACAGCTGGTTATATCCCTGAAAATCTATTTACAATTTTGGCAAAATACTATTTTTCACGTAAACAGTCAAAAAACATGTGAGTATTGAATCAGTAAGTTTCTGGCGAAAATTGTAAACTATATAACTAAAAATCATAAACCTGCTTAACATAAGGCAATGCTCTCCGCCAACATGTGATAACATTTCCGCATAACTAGGGGCATTAATCCGCCCCACTAGGGGCAACAGTGCCGCCCTATTAGGGGCACCAATCCGCCCAAATAGGAGCACCAATCCGCCCTACTATGGGCAACATTTTCGCCCTACAAGTGGCAACAATCCACCCAACTAGGGGCAACATTTCCGCCCTACTAGAAGGAACATTTCCGCCCAACTAGGGGCATCATTTCTGCCCGGTGAACGAAGGCGATCAATTGTAAAGAAAATAAAGAAATATATATATATAACCCCCATCAATCGAAACATTTACTTTTATAAATTGAAACAACGAAGCCACAATACAGTAGCTAATACATTATCTGAAATGTTACAATACTGATTTCAGTTACAATTTCGTCCATTATGAAACTGCACAATTACAAATCCAGGTTAAACGAAACAGACAACCGGTCCCTCAATGAATCTTCAACGTAACCGTCTTTAGCTGAAACACTTTTCCAACAAACAAGTCTCTTTCACAGTCTATCACAAGTTTTTAAATTAGCACTCCTAGTTGCGGCACCAGATCGAAAAGAATGTAAACCATATTTAGAAGAATCTAATCCTAATCCTTTCATCATTTCTTTTAAAAATTCTCTAGTTCTAGTATATGATAACGATTTGTTTAGCGGTTTTCTCAGTTGCTCAGATTTTTTACTGAAAAGAATAGGTCTAAAAATATGTTCATTGGAATCTTCCGAAATCCTGGCAGCTTTTAAATATCTCTTTAATAATGACACAGGGCATGACACATTTCCTGTTTTAGCAATAAGTACATTTTGACCTTCTCTGTAGACGTCTGTTTTTGACTTTTCTATATTCAAAGAACAATAAGCATCAAAAATTTAATGTCAGAACGCTTTAGAGCTAAGGCTTCGCTTATTCGTAAAAATCCAGCGTAACTCAATACACATTAAGTAACTATTCTCAGATTTTCCAGAGAACAGTTCTCAGAAGCATATTTATTAAGTAAAAGTTTCAAGATGTCAGGCGAAATTGTGCATTTTTTCTCCACTGGTCGAGACACTTTCCGGACACAGCCTTCTAAACACAATCTTAACCAGTTATCTTTACAAGGATTTTCCAATGTTGCTAACTCATGAGCACATTTAATAGAATACGGAATTTAATTTAGATTTTCCGCAAGGCTCATCCTCGAGCTGCATTATAGAAACTAAATACATCGCGACTGTAACAGGTAAAGCGGGCAAAGATAAAAATCGGGATTGTGTGCACCACTTTGAAAACTTTCCAAATGAATATTTATAATTACGTAATGTAGAGTGTTCTTTACTAGACATCACAGCATGTTTCACTTCTGAGAAAAGTTCCTGGTTATTAGAAAACAATTAACATGTGTCTTGCACTTCTAACCAACGCTGACTCGTGAAAATGTCTGTAATAGTAACAGAAGGAATATATTATATAGAATGCGGTGTTAAAAATCAGATTCAAAAATAACAGAGCCAACCTTGAACTGTAAGGAATAGAACTATCTACATTCTATTCTAACAACAATAACCTTGTTCGTGAATTGCGTAGATCCAAAAATGGATTCTTTGTTTCTGACCTGTACATAAATATTTTTGGATCATCAAACAAAAGAATGTCACGAATGAACGAATGATTTTAAATTTGAAGATTCCCCGAATATCATTGGGAAGAATGGGCTAGAGGGTCAGTAAGCTGCTACTAAAGTACCATCAGCCTTCGAGTACAATAAATGGTTTGAAGCCTTAGGTATCAAATAAACTGGAGGTACAATCCAGTTATTTTCCGAGTTCCAGTTAACTGAAAAAGCATCAACCTTCTCGGAAGAAGGAGTGAAAAACAAAGAGTTGAAACGTGCTAGTTTGTTATTATAGTCATTAGCAAATCTGTCTACTGTATGTGGACCGTAAATGGTCAATAAAGCTGAAAAAATCCAGCGATACCCCATTGTCATCGTAATCTATCAAACTACTGTACATGTCGGCCTCCTTATTTTCATCTCTGTGTATCCATTTAATATCGAGGGAAATACTATTCTGAACACACAGCTTAAAAATGCGTAAAGACAATTCTTGTAAAGTAGAATTTAAACTGCCTTTTTCTGTAATGCTGACACAATTTTTACCATCAGTGTACCAAATAACTCGTTTTCCTGCCAGTTTACAAAGAAAAACTTTCTAAACCATAACATATGGCCAACAACTCCCTATAGGTAGAACTCTGCCTTTGTTCGAACTCCGTCCACGCCCTGTGAGCTATATGTTTATCACATTCAACCATGAAGGTGGCTCCCGCAGCGTTAGAAGCGTCCGAGTATACAATAACTGAGGTCAAAAAATCCTGAAACAACTCCCTACTGAATGGCGCAGACAGCTGACTTTCCCAAAACTGAATAGCTTGAAAGCAATTTGAAATATTTAGAAGGGTATCCCACGAAACTCTTCTTTCGATTAACTGATAAAAACATTTTGTCTGTAATAAAGCTTCATTACCTAGGACAGGCATCAATGATTTTTTTTTCCCGAAATTTCCGCAAGTTTCCTCGCAGTAACGCATGGAAAGTAAGTTTTATAGTACTAATACAGGACAGTGTGCTTTCGATACGACGATTGGGTATTTTCAGTATCCCGTACTGGAGGTCCCAATTGTAACCTAGCCATTCTAAAACTTGGACAGGGACAAACACTGATTATTCCGAATTAATAAGAAATCCAGCTTTGAGTAAAGTAGAACAGACAAAATTGGCATCCGTTAATGCGAGATCGAAGGATTTGTTAATTCCCCACCCATCATCTAGAAATAAGACTATTTTTATACCTGCTTGGCGCCAATATTTGACCAAGGGTCTCAACAATTTCGTAAAAATGAATGGAGCAGAGGACAAACCAAACGGTAATACAGAATAAACGTAAGAACGACGTTTGCCGTCCATAACCCACGAAAAACCAGGTATGAATGATGTATTGGTTTGATTGAAATATGATGATACCTGCTTGAGAGGTCAGATTTATACGTAAAGCCGTCAGAAATTAATAACTCCTTGGCAACCTTGTAATCCTCACACTTAACGCGAACTTTCTTAACATAGAAATTTAAAAAAAAAACACATTCAAATCCAGTATTAACCGTTTTTCCCCGAAGTATTTGAAGAAACTTACAAAGGATTGACATAATGAGGCAAAAAAGACACCTTGTTCACACAATGTTTTCGTATCAAGTCATCAATTGTTGTTTCTACAAAATCACTGTTATTTAAAGCAGACCTATTATTTGTCATGTAAAACCTTGGAGGCAGAGATATAAACGGAATTTCATAACCATTCTTTATGCAAGATAAAATATCATCATTTAGTTTTATAGAAGTTTCCCAAAAGTCTAGTGCATGTTTGAAACGACCTTTAACAGAAAATTCAGTAACTTTGGCCAAATGTTCTATGTACTCACAGAATGTCTCTTGTTGACAAGATTGTGCATGAGCATAGCAAGAATTGTCAAAAATCCAATACTTATCATATTCAAAAGAAGAATCTTGAAAATCAATGGCTGGGAGTCTTGGCTTCCTATCTGTCGTTTGCAGGTGCCCCTGGCTCTGTAGAGGTTCCCGTGGGTCTAGTACTGAGACTTGATCGTGCCAGTTCACATCCAGATGCGATGTGTCCCAGCTGTCCAGACCGGAAGCAGACGACTGTAGCAGAATATTGCTGTTGGTAAGTTGGTCCTCCGGCCATGTCGTATCTTGGATCTGATGTTCGGCGGAAGCTACGAAAAGTAGACTGAGAGCGAAAGTTAGAATTGTTAGAGTTAGCTTTTTCAATACAAGCCTTGGCTCTTTCATCAGCCTTACGAATACGTTTATCATCATCAGAATCACTTACTACGTCTAATTTCCCGTATTCCTGTATTGTAGCCCACCCGGATGGAGAATTATCAGCAATTCGTATAAGTTTGTTTCTATGTTTTAGTAGATTCTCGGCTTCAGTGATACATTCGCGAGCTTTTTGTGCATTTCTTAATGTAATAGCTTTATCAGTGCTATCTAGTAAGTCATCAAGTTTACAATTAAATTGATGTTGTCTATTATTAGATACATCTTTCAATGAAACAGAAGAATCTTTTCTAACATTTTTCCTTGTAGCTTCCGCAATCCATTCTGAATCATTCTGTACGCGTGTCTTCAGGTCGCTGAATTTAGCTTCAAAATAATTCTTTAACTCGTCGACTATCTCGGCTTTCTGTGAAGAATCTCTTCGTTAAGAGTAACTATTTTCTTCTTCGCTCATTATCAGATATGTATGTACACATAGTGAATGTACAATATACTACCAATTCTAAGTGTCGAGTAATGAAAAGCTCGCAAACACGATATAAATACCCTTGTTACACACGAAATTCACGTGCACAGTATAAATTAATAACTTCAAATACTGACACTTACAGATACGTTAAGCTAACACGCCAGAAACCACACTACAGCTATATCCAGTTCGAGACTAATTTCATTTACACACTGCTTGTAAAAGTTCAAAATATGTTCGCAGAGGTTCGAAAAGTGAATAAGCGGTTATTTATCTATCATGTGTATATTGTTAGGAAAATGGAGCAAAGGTAAGGTGCGACCCTAATTTGCTAAACCTTCCTGTCTAGAACTTAGATTTAGTATCCCTGAAATTGTCAAAGCGGTCTAGTTTTTTTTGGTGCGACCCTAATTTGCTAAAACTTCCTGTCTAGAACTTAGATTTAGTATCCCCAAAACTGTCAGAGCGGTCGAGATTTTGTGTTTCTTCATAGAACCACATAGAAACATTTAGTTTTCTCTTGATTGATAAATATCTGTACATCTTATGAATTATATCATTAAAATTCATAACAAAATCGCCACAAGTGATACTCTTTTTGATGGAACCGATCTTGTAAGTTAAAGTTCCCATTTTAGCTTTAAGGGAGAATAATGGTGATAGTTGTGTTACCCAGTTCAGTTATATTAAGACTGCTAATTTTCTCGGCACCTACTCTAAGATATGAACACAAAGACGATCACACTACCTAAGGTTGAAGAAGTTAACATTCAACTTGTATACCGTCGGCATAGTAAATATGTGTCTCGTTACTGCATGTTTTAAACAGAGATTGTATATTTATACCCCCAAAACGAAGTTTGGGGGTATATAGGAGTCACCCGGTGGTTGGTCGGTCGGTCGGGGTTTACCTTGTCCGGAGCATAACTTAAAAACTACCGGTTGGAATTCAATGCAACTTCATACAATGGTCAAGCACAATGAGAGGAAGTGCAGTGTCTAAGAATCGTAACTCCATCTTCACTATTTTCAGAGTGATTGCCCTTAATTGGTTTCCTTTGCCCGGAGCATTCCTTAAAAACTACTGGTTGGAATTCAATGCAAGTTCATACAATAATCAAGAACAATGGGAGGAAGTGCAGTGTTTAAGAATCATAACTCCATCTTCACTATTTTCAGAGTAATTGCCCTTTGCCTTTGTTGGTTTTCCTTGTCCGGAGCATAACTTTAAAACTACTGGTTGGAATTCAATGCAACTTCATACAATAGTCAAGCACAATTAGAGGAAGTGCAGTGTCTAAGAATCTAAACTCCGTATTCACTATTTTCAGAGTTATTGCCCTTTATTTGTTTTCCTTTTCCGGAGCATAACTTAAAAACTACTGTTTGGAATTCAGTGCAACTTCATACAACTGTCAAGCACAATGAGAGAAAGTGCAGTGTCCAAGAGTCATAACTCCATCTTCACTATTTTCAGAGTTATTGCCCTTTATTGGTTTTTCTTGTCCGAAGCATTACTAGAAAACTACTGGTTGGAATTCAGTGCAACTTCATACAATGGTCGAGCACAATGAGAAAAAATGCAGTGTCCAAGAATCATAACTCTATAACGCTATTTTTAAGTAATTGCCCTTTAATTTTTTTGTTTAGAGCATAACTTGAAAACTACTGGTTGGAATTCAATGCAACTACATACAATGGTCAAGCACAATGAATGTAAGTGCATTGTTAAAGAAACATAACTTCATCTTCTCTTTTTTCAGAGTTATTGCCCTTAGTTGGGTTTCCTTGTCCGGAGCATAACTTGGAAACTACTGGTTGGAATTCAATGCAACTACATACAGTGGAGAAGCACAATGAGGGAAAGTGCAGTGTTTAAGAATCATAACTCTGTCTTCACTATTTTCAGAGTAATTGCCCTTTGTTGTTTTTCCTTTGTAGTGAGCAAAACTTAAAAACTATTGGTTTGAATTCAAAGCAACAACATACAATGGTCAAGCACAATAAGAGAAAGTGCAGTATTCAAGAATCATAACTCCAAATATTCCATTTGCAGAGTTATTGCTCTTTATTTTTTTTTATTTTTTTCGGAGTAAGCTTGAAAACTCATGGTTGGAATTCAATGCAACTTCATACAATGGTCAAGCAAAATGAGAAGAAGCGCAGTGTTTAAAAATCGTAACTCCATGTTCACTATTGCAGAGTTATTGCCCTTTGTTGGTTTTACTTTGTATGGAGGATAACTTTAAAACTACTGGTTGGAATTCAATGCAACTTCACACAATAGTCAAGCACAATTAGAGGAAGTGCAGTGTCTAAGAATCTTAACTACATCTTCTCTATTTTCAGAGTTATTGCCCCTAGTTTGTTTTCATTATTTTGAGCATAACTTGAAAACTACTGGATAAATTCAATGCAACTTCATACAATGGTCAAGCACAATGAGAGAAAGTGCACTGTATAAGAGCTATAACTCCCTATTTACTATTTGCAGAGTTATTGCCCTTCCTTGGATTTCTTTTTCCAGAATATAATTTGGAAACTCGTGGTTGGAATTCAATGCAACTTCATACAATGGTCAAGCACATTGAGTGGATGTGCAATGTACAAGAGCTATAACTCTGTCTTCACTGTTTGCACAGTTATTGCCCTTTGTTAGTTTTCTTTGTCTGGAGAATAACTTGAAAACTATTTTTTTTGGTATTCAGTGCAACTTCATACAATCTTCAAGCGCACTGAGAGGAAATGCAATGTACAAGAACCACAACTTTCTTTAATTGCCAACAATCATAACTCTTTTTCAGTTTTTTTACGTATTCAGTACTAAATTGATAACTTTCTCTGTTCTGTAGCTGTGTTTTGGGGGTATTAATCACATTTAGTGATAGTTCTAGTTAAAAAATGGATTTAGTAAATACCTTAAGAAATGTTTCTCAAAACAAACAATATATATTTATTCTTTATTTGAGTGTTATCTATTATTCTCATATAAACAAACAATATATATAAATAAATAATATTTAAATATCGACAGTAGATTTTGAATGTGGATTAACATATATAAAAATGAAAATATATTCTTTGCCTTAAACCGGTGAAAAAAGAAGAAATCTGATCAAGGGGAGGAATTCAAACTTCCTCTGGTACTCACCTAGCGGGAATAAATGGATTTTGGATTATCTTCATCGTTCATAAGATTAATAAAATAAGAACATTAAATATATAGAGGAATTTGATCAAATATACATGGACGTAAGTACAAAACGAAACAATTCAACACGACAAGCCTGTCGGAATAGTTTAAAAGATAATTTTTCACAGGGAAAAGTAAGTATCATATCGCAGTTCATAATCACATTTTCCAGAGCACCATTGTCACTCTCAGACAATATCTTAGACAATATCAACACGATGCAACGCTTAAGATTGTGTGTTCCCCTCGTCCATCTGGACTGTGAATGTTGTGCCTGGATTCGGTTTGTCCCAGTTGTAGTACGTATAGACGGGGGCAAATCTTGTATCTCCTGCTGTATCGTCGCCCTCCCCTTCTTCTCTCGTACTCACGCTCCCGAAGACACTCTCAGCCAAGGTTGCCTGCGCTGAAAAAAAACAACAAACTGTTTAATAATAAATCTTGTAAGAATGTTTTTACTGTGAGACACAAAGAATTATTACTAAGTACTGCTTATATATCACAATGCACTCCTAACTAAGCTGCTTGTGCTGACACCCATTAATTAATTAAATTAAATTAAATTCATGCACCCTGCATTTTCTTGCGAATTGCTGGTGTTGAATTGCATTGCGTGGTGTTTAATTGCATTGCGTTGTGTTGCGTTGCGTTGCGTTATGTTGTGTCTTGTTGCGTGGGCTTATCTATTGAGGAATTCCTCTGGAAGTTTGAATAGAGTTAACTGTACTTTGTGTTGCGCCGCTGTCTTGAAGTACACCCTCACGGACGGACGACATTTTTTGGAAGCAACTTATGATCTACTAACACGTTTGCACTCGATGATCGATACGAGAAAATAAACAATGTTATCTGATTTTTTTCTTTTGCTGTTGGCTGTTTGTTTTCACTGTAATGTTCGGTCAATTTAAAGGCAAAGGTTCGTGTAATTTGAGGAATTCCTTTACACGTGTTGTGAAAATTAGCTCATCGATAGATACCGTTTCTCCATTCTCTTGGCACCAGATGTAATTAACACACCACGTCTTTTATTTTTTTTTGAAGATACCTCTTGTTTTCAAGTCGCAGCTTTTCAGATTTAAGCTTTTCTCAGACAATTTAAAGGAAGTGGATACTGTTATAATAAGGAAAGTTACTGCGTTGAAACTGTGATATACTCAGTGCAGAATTGCTTCCCTTATCGTGTCAATTAAAGGTAAACGGAGTTATACTGAAATACATTCCATAATAGTTCGTCATTTCCCCTTTCTGATAAAGAATGTTTTTAGTATTTTACACGGTAGCTGTATAATTCCATATATCGAAAATTTGTGTTTTTTGTGCTTGTCAAAAGATCCACTAATCAAAGTTAAAACTACTTTTTTTGGCTCATCAATAGCGAAAAGGTAGGAAAAGTATGGAACAGAATTACTGCATTTATTCCATCTTGCTTGGCGACATTGGTACTTACGTTATGTTTGATTCCATCTTGCTTGATTGATTTCATATTGCTTTATTTCACTGGAACTTGCGTTATGCTTAATTCTATCATTGATTGTTGGCCTTTGAACTTGCATAACTCTTGATTCAATCTTGCTTTGTACTATTTCATCGTCGTGTGTACTGTGTTGGAATGATCTTAATACGATGTCATGTAGCTTAATGTATCATCCAACTTTCTTCATACTCTGTTCTAACTATTTAAGGATAAGTGCTTTTTGCATGTTTGTCATTTGAAGTCGACTATATTTTATTTCATACTTCCGTTTGTACACCAAAATGTGCGAAATGGTTTATGTTTTAGTTTTGATTAATGATTCATCATACACTCAGTGTGATTCCTGAGAGCTTCGCTCATTTCCATTATCCAGTGTTTACGCTTTATAAAGCTTGGTGTCTGATGCTGCGTTAATATATGCGTTTTTAAAAAAAAAATATTTTAGCAACAGACATTGCACATTTATGAATGTCTGGCCAGTTTTTGTATATAGTTTTCGAATTAATGTTGCATAGTTAACTGTTAGGGGCGAGAACTTTACTATCAAGATCGACGGAAATTTTCGCCTCTCATCGGAATATGAATATGTTTATGCAATTTACGATACTTTAATTTAAATAGCTTATTACAATATCTATGAACTGTTTTTTTTTTGTAAATGAAACTTGTCGAGCGTTGTGAGTAATCCAACTATTTAGCATCGTCGGAGTCCACGGTACACATTCCATATAAACTACATTATACCGTATTTATCAGGTATGATAAGTAACCTTGCTTACCGAGGATGAGTAGTTAGCAGGTAAAATAAACACTAAAGTAAAGTCGTTCTCCAGGTTGTAGCGTTAAGGATATTCCATTTATGATTTTGTCGAAATTTTTGGTATGCAAACAAAATATTGAAATAAACATCAAAACTAAATGTAGTCGCAAAGTAGCGAGAGCAGCCGGAAAATAACGGGATATGCCGACAAAGCGCCATCTGTTGTCATAATATGTACACAAATATTGCAAATCGCATTATGCTTACTGCTTACTGCTTACCGTAAAGTGAATATAGACTTTTGTTTACTTAGCTATTGGTAAAGTTGTCATCTTCGTGTTCGTTGTGTACTGTTTATGAAATGCTTTACTATTTGTGTTGAATTGCATTGAAGAGTAAAAATGCTAAGACACGACAAAGCACAGACCAAAATAAATTATTAATGATGAAATAGGTTCGATACACGTAAGTAAATGATATGCAGTAAAGACACTGCAAACTAAGGTAATTGAAGGGAACGTAACATTTTACATCAATTAATATTAATAAATAGTAATTAAAGACTGTTCGATAGAACGCCGAACATATTGCGGGGTCAGCAAAGAAAGCTGCAATTAAACATATAGCATATTGCATATGTCGGAGAGGAGCAAATGAAGTTGCAATGAGATGATAGCGCATCAGTTTCCATAAAGCAGGATGTTAGGTTTCCAGTGCCATAAAGCAAGATGGAATCAAGCGTAATGCAAGTTCCAAAGTCATCAAGCAAGATGGAATAAATGCAGTAATTCTGTTCCATAGAAAAGACACACGAGAGCTGACAGTTGTAAAAAGCTATTTCAAGATAGTTTCCCTTAGATTGTGTTCACTGTTCCTTGAATTTCGTTCTATAAGATGTTTCGCTTCAGAACATTGATACGATTTCGATACATTCCGATCGAATGACTATTTCGTGTTTTGCACATGTTTTAGTACTGTTACGATTGAGAGAGGTGTGTGGGGATAAAAAGCAGTTAAGATTGAGGAGGGAATATGAGAGGACAAAAGTGAAAGGAGGGGGGATAAAAGAGGAAGAAAGGGGATAAAGGGAAAGGTTGGGGTAAAAGAGGAAGGAGGGGATAAAAGAGGAAAGAGGAGGATAAAAGAGGAAGAAGGAAAAAGAAGGAAACTGGAAAAAGGCCCTAGATGAAAATGAGTATGTAGGAGCCATATTAAAGGACTTATCTAAGGCATTTGACTGCTTACCACATGAATTAATAGTTCTTAAACCTAACGCTTACGGGTTTTCAGAAAAATCATGCAAACTTATGCTAAATTACTTATCAACTGGTCCAAACGTGAAAAGTAAGGCAATAAAACTAGTCAGTGGCAAGATATACTTAAAGGTGCCCCCCAAGGCTCGATCCTGGGTCCTTTGTCTTCAATATTTTCCTTTATGATATAGACCTGTCGATATTCTATAACTATGCAGATGATAACACTCTCTCATTCTAACATAAAGATCTAAGGCTAGAATCTGAAAGTCAAATTTTTATTGACTGGTTTAGCACATAACAAATGCACGCAAACCTTGAGAAGATTCAAGCAATTAGTGTAGGAAGTAAAACCAACAAAGCAGTCAAGTGTTTCCAAATAAGTCAAAACAAAATTCAGTGTGAAGAAGATTTCACTCTCTGACTAGATTTCAATCTTGTTTTTTCATCTCAATTTTGACATCAGTTTACAAATATATGCAATAAAGCGGCCAAACAACTTAACGTATTACAGAGGCTGAGCAAGTTTTTCACCGAAAGCTCAAGATTAATTAATTTTAAATCATTTTATTAGATCTAATTTTAATTACTGTCCCTTTATCTGGCATTTTTGTTCGTTGAAAAAGCAACACTGAAATGCACAGCACTAACAGACACAAAGATCGTCAGACTGGTCCGCACCTGGACTGGCCCAAAATGTAAATGTGCTACGTGCTTAAAACCTGCTTTTTAGTTTTAGTTTTGGTGTGTCAATATAAATGCGCTATTTCTGCTTGCCTACTTCTGAAAATGCCTGTTTTAAAATAATGTTGTTCTCCTTTTTATGCTTGCTACTGAGTGCTTTTGTGTGCTTTTAAATTGTGCTTTATTTTATATGTCTTTGATTATGTTTATTTTTTTCTGACATTTTACACCTTTCTTAAACTGTTTAATGTTTTAGCTTTTTTATATGTCTTTTTGTGTAACTAGATATGTGATCTTAAAGGTAATGCATGCTTTTTTATGTTTGTGCTAATGTGCTTATGAGATGACCTGTGCCCTTTTGTATTTGTTATTTCATTAATATAGCCATTGTGTTTTATGTATCTGTCTTTATGTTGGTAATCCTTGCGCATGTTTGTGTATTTTAAAGTTGATGAAATTGCTCAACTCTGTAAAATTACCTATCACAACATCTCTTTTACATGTACTTTTATTTTGTTTTTCTATTTGTTTTTGTCAGTCAATAGCTTTAAGCTAATGTTAATTGTTATATATATGTACAGACGTAAAGTAAATTTTTTTTTATCTTGTATCTAAAGTGAAGAGAGGTGCGGGAGACAGATGAAGGATTATGAAAGTGAGGAGGTTATGAGTGGGAATGAGAGGAAGGACTAAGAATGGAAGAGGAGGGGAGATGGAAAGACAGGAAGGTTTATAAGGGTTAGGAAGCGAGGAATGGGGAAAAGAAGGATTATGAGAGTAAGGACGAGAGGAGTGGGGAAGAGAAGATGGATTATGAGAATGAGGCGAACATAAGTGAGAGGAGAGGAATGATTATGGAAGTGAGGAGGAGAGGAGTGGGGAAGAGAAGATTGATTATGAGAATGTGGCTAACATAAGTGACAGGAGAGGAATGATTATGGTAGTGAGGAGGAAAGGAGTGGGGAAGTTAGGGAGTGTTATGAAAGTAAGGAGGAGAGGAGTCAGAAAATGAAGGAGGGTTATGTAAGTAAGGAGGGGAGGAGTTTGAAAGTGAGGGAGGGTTATAAAAGGTTAGGAAGAGAGGAAAGGGAAAATGATGGAGTATTATGAAAGTAAGGAGTAGAGGAGTTGGAAAGTGAGGGAGCGTTATGAAAGTTAGGAGGAGAGGAGTGGGAAAGTGAAGGAGGATTATGAAAGTAAAGAAAAGAAAATAGGAAAATGAGGGAGGGTTATGAAAGTAAGGAGGAGAGGAGTGGGAAAATGAGGGAGTGTAATGAAAGTAAGGAGGAGAGGAGTGGGAAAATGAGTTAGGGTTATGAAGGTAAAGAGGAGAGTAGTGGGAAACTGAGGGAGGGCTATAAAAGTAAAGAAGAGAAAATAGGAAAATGAGGGAGGGTTATGAAAGTAAGGAAGAGAGGAGTGGGAAAATGAGGGAGAGTTTTGAAAGTAACGAGGAGAGTAGTGGAGAGGGAAAGTGAGGGAGGGTTATGAAAGTAAGGAGGAGAGGAGTGGGAAAGTGAGGGAGGGTTATGAAAGTAAGGAGGAGAGGAGTGGGAAAGTGAGGGAAGGGGGGTTATGAAAGTAAGGAAGAGAGGAGTGGGAAATTGAGGGAGGGTTTTGAAAGTAAGGAGGAGAGTAAAGGAGAGGGAAAGTGAGGGACGGTTATGAAAGTAAGGAGGAGAGGAGTGGGAAAGTGAGGGAGGGTTATGAAGGTAAGGAGGAGAGATAGGGAAAATGAGGGAGGGTTATGCAAGTAAGGGAAAGAGGATAAGGAAAGAGAGGAAGTGTTATGAAAGTAGAAAAAAGAGGACTGGGAAAGTGTGGGAGGGTTATGTAAGTAAGGAGGAGAGGAGTAGGAAAGTGAGGGAGGGTTATAAAAGTATGGAGGAGAGGATTTGGAAAATGAAGGAGGGTTATGTAAGTAAGGAGGAGAGGAGTTTGAAAGTAAGGGAGAGTTATGAACGTAAGAATTAGAGGATAGGGAAAGTCAGGGAGGGTTATATAAATATGGAGGAGAGGAGTGGGAAAGTGAGTGAGTGTTATGAAAGTATTGTGGAGAGGAGTGGGAAAGTGAGGGACGGTTATGAAAGTAGGGAGGAGAAGAGTGGGGAAAGTGAGGGAGTGTTTTGAAAGTAAGGAGGAGAGAAGTGGGAAAGTGAGAGAGGGTTATGTAAGTAAGGAGGAGAGGAGTGGGAAAGTGAGAGAGGGTTAAGAAAGTTAGAAGGAAAGGATTTGAAAAGAGAGGAAGGATTGTGAGAGTAATGAGGATCGAGGTAAAGAGAGAAAGAATTAGTAGAATGAAGGAGGTCGACAGAGAGGAGAAAATGAAAATAAGGTGGAGAGAATGGGAGGGAGTAAGGGAGATAGAAGGAAGGCTATTTGTGAGACATAATGATAAGAAATAACGAAGAAAAGTAAATTTATTGTTGAGGAAAGGAACATGTTACATTATAACAAATACTTAAAATCTTTGAAACAGCAGATGAGCAGATGACATACTTAAGTTATATTGTTAACTATATAACAGTACAAACTGTGAACAAAACTCACGTAAATGTGTCGGCATATATTTGTCGGAATACAGTCCTTGATGTGCTCCAGCTGGGGGTGGGAGTGTAGGGTCTGACATGGGTGGGGATGGGGGAAGCGTAATTCCGTGCTGTTGTGCAACTGAAGCCAGTGGAATGCTGCCAATAACTACCTCTACTGGCACGTTGAGATCATATCCGGGTCCCGACGGATCAACAGTCATCTGGAATGAAAACAAATACATAGTTGAAATAACAAATTTTGAAAACATCATTAACAGCAACAACAGAAACACCACTATACAAATACATTTTCATTAATACAATCATTTTACTTTCTGGATGATGATGATAATGATTACGATGCTGTTGTTGATAGTGGTAGTAGTTGTGACGGAGCTGCTGTTGCAGATGTGTGACCAAGGTCACAATGTCTTAAGTGCAAAATGTTCTGCAGTTATAGCTGTTATA
The DNA here is from genome assembly GCA_012932295.1 of Cyclina sinensis. Lineage (NCBI taxonomy): Eukaryota > Metazoa > Mollusca > Bivalvia > Venerida > Veneridae > Cyclina > Cyclina sinensis. The sequence continues at coordinate 42,118,923 of JAAONU010000017.1, forward strand.
ACTGTACAGTTATAGAGGCACACATAAAGTGCTTTAAAAGTTGCAGGTGATTTTTCCCATGGGCTAAAAGACTGAAAATGGCTTTACTCACCGTAAGATAGTATCGTATATCTATAATGTTACATCCTTGAAGGTAAGACGGAGGGATAGCCGGTATATGCAGTTTTTCGTTCATCCATACATCAGTGCCACCTCCCTCAATTTTCCCGTGCAAAATCTGGTTTACAACGTTATTTACATACTTGGTCTTGGATGTTGCATGGTATCGTACTTGCTGTAGTGAGAAAAATGTTAATGCATCTTTTTCAAAATGTTAGTATGTATTTCACTGTCAGATTATACAATTATTGTTTATATGTACAGTTTCAAGTCATAAGTCATTAAAAATCATGAATATAGGTGCGCTATTTGTAGTGAGTGTAGAAAATATAACTTTCTAAAAGAGCCAAATATATTAAATCATAATATTTTCTTTACTCATATATTATTTCCTGTGACCTTTTACTCATTTATTATTCACTGTGACCTTTTACTCATAAACATATTCCCTGTAACATTTTACTCATATATTATTCCCTGTGACCTTTACTCATAAACATATTCCCTGTTACCCTTTACTCATATATTATTCCCTGTGACCTTTTACTCATATATTATTCCCTGTGACCTTTACTCATATATTATTCCCTGTGACCTTTTACTCATAAACATATTCCCTGTTACCCTTTACTCATATATTATTCCCTGTGACTTTTTACTAATAAACATATTCCCTGTTACCCTTTACTCATATATTATTCCCTGTGACCTTTTACTCATAAACATATTCCCTGTTACCTTTTACTCATTTATTATTCACTGTGACCTTTTACTCATAAACATATTCCCTGTGACCTTTTACTCATATATTATTCCCTGTGACCTTTACTCATATATTATTCCCTGTGACCCTTTACTCATAAACATATTCCCTGTTACCCTTTACTCATATATTATTCCCTGTGACTTTTTACTAATAAACATATTCCCTGTTACCCTTTACTCATATATTATTCCCTGTGACCTTTTACTCATAAACATATTCCCTGTTACCCTTTACTCATATATTATTCCCTGTGACTTTTTACTAATAAACATATTCCCTGTTACCCTTTACTCATATATTATTCCCTGTGACCTTTTACTCATAAACATATTCCCTGTTACCCTTTACTCATATATTATTCCCAGTGACCTTTTACTCATAAACATTTTCCCTGTTACCCTTTACTCATATATTATTCTCTGTGACCTTTTACTCATAAACATATTCCCTGTTACCCTTTACTCATATATTATTCCCTGTGACCTTCACTTGATAGCTGTTTCCACTGTAAACTGTCATCTATAGTTAAAAGTTCATGTGTGATGAACTGCTGCGTTATTTACCATGACAAGTTTAGCCTTACTGCAAGTCATCACTCGGTTACTCTTGTTCTCTATTTCCGAACGGAACACAATAGCCTCTCCGGGCACGAAACCTGTCCGATCGATCGATACACTTGCTATAATAGGTTCCGACTCACAACACAAACAACACAAGGTCTTCTGGTCAGTTTTAAAAGCTGCATTCTGTAAGGAATGAAGATACGTTGTCTAGAAAACAAAGCATCCTGCTAAATATATTCATGAAAATGTAAAGGAAAGAAATACAAAGTATATTTCTTTTATTTTGTTGTCTGCTATTAAAGTTATTGAAGACGCCGTTGACCCAAAACCCTCAAGTTATAGAGCTGTATGAAAAGACGCGTGAGTTGTTTGTACTGACCCTTGTCACAGTGTGTGACGTCATACTAAAAGTTTGGATCAGAATAGATGTTCTAACATCAATATTACAACAGATGTGTGCTCAGTTTTTCGAAGTGGTTAAAGACTGTCTACATAAACTTCACGAATTATGAGTGTGTGATCATATGAAAAACTGTATTTGAAGCTATTTTAGAAACATGTGACGTCACTGGAAAAGTGTCGAACTAAGTACGTACTACGAATGTTTATAACTTAAAGCATACTCACCATCGCGTTCGGTACCGTATTCAAGTCAAGCAGATTCACTACAGTGATTATTCTTTTAGTGTGCTTATTAAACGCCCACGGTATGACTATATCCGACACAAGGGAGTATCGAACACGACCGATGTGCGCCTCGTATGAAGATGGTGAACCCGGCGGCAGTTGAAAGTTGAAGGGGAAAGTGTATAACTTGTCATCATCCAGTTTAGTCTTGTCTTCCCCTGTTAGACCTGTAATTATATACAGAAGCGTACTTGCATAAAGTGATTACGCAAGTTTTCTTAAGGAATAATTTTTTTCAGTCAATACCGCAACATAAAAGCAAACTGTTGGGAGTTCTATGAGTGCAAAATTGCGTTTCACTATGGAGATCAACGTTCATTTTACCTATTTTCCCAGGAAGTTCTGTGCTCGCATACTTCCGAATGGAGCCTCAATCCGTTTGCAGTTCAAGAGTTGGTAAGACAATAGTTTAACATTTATTGATGTCAGAACAACAGAAAACAGTGCAAAGTGGCCAACAACTCCTTGTATTGATATGGAGATAATTACAGGTCTGTATAGAAGTTATAAAGAACAATACTATAATATAAAACAACTCCAAATTTTAAATTATGTGAGTTAAAACTTTCGCTTTATTATTTCCCTGTAATGGTTCCAATCCAATGAATGTACATGTATATTATATGGATAAAAATCAACAACAGACACACCTTTACCAAGCAAGCACACTTTAGTGTTGAAGTAACTCTCATTTGCGCTATAATAACTTGTGCTACTGTTCTCTCCACTGCCCTCACTTTCACTCCAGTGTACTTTTGCATCGCCTTTGAATTTGATGTAGATTGCTGAAATAGACAGAACATGCACAGTCAGAGTCAAGTACACCTTATGACATGTAAACCGTCCACATTTCATACTACCACAGGATTTTCGTTTATTTTTAGCTACCTACACTTAATATGTTCGGCGTATTTCTTGTTCAGCTATCCTCATTAAATATTTTCGGTGTATGTACTGTTAGACCAGGTATTGGTGTAGATCTATCTTCAATATTCTTCATTTCATATTTTAAGTTTGGATATTTAGAAGTCCAAATGTAACGCTTTATTTTTCTTATAGAATGTTCTGTTTAACTGCAAAGAGAATTAGTAAGTGCTTTGTGTTTACTTTAGTACTCCATCTTGCCTCATGTTTAAGACAACAAATGCTTGCTTACTTGGCAAAATGTTTTATTTATTTTTTGTTTTGTTTCTTTTTTGTTTACTTTGCTTTGTTTTTTGTTGTGTTTTTCCCCAAAAAATACACGACACTATCAATAAATAAGGGACGTGGAATCTGACATCTGCAAACAGGTTTTACAGTGGTGACCGGACTGAAGTCAGCCAAGATTTTGACATTTATATGTCATTCTTTTCTAAATTACAAGATTGACTGTCACAGAGCGTCACTGTATTTAGAAAGAACAAACTTTTACACAAATAGCAAATCTAAAATTAGATTGATTGTATAAATACTTTATTCAAGATTATGAAATAGTCGCAGTTGCAGTTCTTGAGATTATGAAAGGTACTAAAACTTGTGATCCGAAGTTATTTGTGATCCGAAGAAAAGGTTTTTTTAACCATTCATTAAGATCTAGTAAGATTTTCTCATGTAATGTGATTTTATTCGACTCTGTATATAGATAAAGTATTGAATTGCAGTGTTTTCTTTCTTCTCCGTTCCCTGTCAAAACAGTCATATAAACTAAACACTTTTCAATATTCAGTATTGCATACGCTCGAATTAGCACTCACTTTTAGTGTATAACGTGTCCGTCTGTTTGCAGTTGTTGTTAACGAAAGCAATAAAGACGCTATATACCTTTTCTGCCAATTTATAGCACTTTATTCCAAGGGTTGTGACGAAAATCTAAATCCGATTAGAGACCCTGTTGAAAAAATTCAGTTATCCCTTCATTAACCGAAAATTTTAGAGAAGGGCAGTAAATAGACCTAACGAAGCCCCGCATACCCCCCGCCCCTTTACCCGCGTACCCCAGCCCCTTTACCCGCATACTCCACCCCTTTACCCGCATACCACACCCCCTTTAACCACATACCCCACCCCATTTACCCGCATACCCTACCCCATTTACCCGCAAACCCTACTTCCTGTCGAAGAGACGTATGTTACATAAGGCGGGAACATCTACGACGTCCTGACGGCGGGAATTAGGATGACGTCTACGTGCACGTCTACGGCAACGTCACTACCGTTTTTACTTTTATACTTGAGATAATAAAGATAGGATAAGACACAACGCGAATCCTTTATGACTATACCCCACATTTTGGTGCCGTGACGAACTCTTGAGAACATACAGGGAATGGATGGATCTTACAAAGCTGAAAAAGAAGAGAGCCCCCCCAGAAAGCTGTTATTTCCAGACATTTGCAGAAATTAGAAGATTCTATTGAAGATAGCGTTCAGTTCCAACCAATACTCCATAACTTGCAGAATAAGGTTGCAGCTCTAGAAGGTATTAATTATATCTCAAACTGACGAGGATGATTACGAAATTGAGATGGTCGTAACAGAAGATTACATGTTGGACATGAAGGTTCGAAACCGGAACTTTGAAGCAGAATAGAGAAAAACAACCGCTAACGTTACATTGCTATCGCTGCTCAATTCCGTAGATGCCCCGCATAATGAGCTGCCCATGAACAATAGCATCAGTGCCAACATCGCATATCATTCCGAGAACACTTCCGGTAGCACAACCAACAGCACTTCCGGTAGACATGTAAGTGATTTTACTATTAATTCAAACCAGTCCTCTCAATTTCACAAACTGCCGAAACTCACACTTCCTGGCAACATCTTTGAATGGCAGACATTTTGGGATTCGTTCGAGTCGAGTGTACGCAGTAACATCTCTTTATCTGACGTGCAGAAATTTACTTATCTTAAGTCTTTACTCCATGACGATGCAGCAAAAGTAATCCAGGGATTTCCTTGAACGCATTCGAACTATATACAAGCAGCTTAGCTACTGAAAGAGCGTTCCGGACAACACATAAAATTATAAACGCTTACATGCAGTGTTTGTTACATTTACCTCGTCCGTTTTCTAACATAAACAGTCTACGAAATTTTCAAGAGAAAATGGAGTCATATATTCGAGGCTTACAGTCACTAGGTCAAGGTCAAGAATCATATGGCAGTCTACTTGTTCCTGTGGTACTAGAGAAACTTCCTGCTGAAATCAAACGCAATATGATTCGTGACCATGCAGACAGTAACTGGCAACTTCCGGATCTTCGCCAGTCCTTGAAGAAGGAGACTGCTATTCTTGAATCAGGACAGTCTATACACACAGGTGAAGTTCATTCTGCTACCGCTTCATTCTTTACGGGGACACGATCTTATCCCAAGTGCGCGCGCAAACAGCAGAAGATAAATGAAAGGAAACCGGAATGCCACAGATGTCCTTTTTGCAGCGATCAACATTTCGCAAATGACTGTAGGAAGGTAACAAATACTATTGAGCGTAAGAAAATTGTTAAAGAAAAAAGGTTATGTTTTAATTGTCTAGGAAACCATCAGGTAGCTGCATGCAAATCAAACCATCGATGTCGTTTTTGTTAGCGCAAGCACCACACAAGCATCTGTGAAAACAGTATCAAGCTATTAACTCAACAGAGCAATTTAAATGCCACAGCCCGACCCTATACCCCAGGTTTAAGAAGTCAATCTACTTCCGGTCCAGATGTCATTTCCGACTCCAGAGATCAGTCCGCAATACTACATTCTACCACACAGTCTAGACCTAAAGTTTTGTTGAAACAGCCGTTGCTATGGTAACATCTGGTAACCTTTGTACATATGTTAATATTCTATTTGATGAAGGACCACAGAGGTCATTTGTGACGAAAAAACGTGCAGACAGACTGGAACTCAAAAGAACGGGAAGAGAAGTGGTACAGCTTGCCGCTTTTGGATCATCTTCAAAGAATGTAAGTCACATTGATACTGCGAGTATATTTTTGTTAACTGATACAAAAGAAAAGATCGCCATAGATGTCCTGATTGTACCAACCATTGCCGTGCCTTTGAGAAACGTACAACACATCACATCAACACTTCCATATCTTCAAGGGCTCAAACTTTCCCATCCGGTTACAGAAGACGACACTTTTAATATATCACTCCTAAATGGTGCAGATAAGTACTGGGATATCGTTGGTAATAGAGTGATCCGAGGTAATGGTCCCACGGCGGTCCAGTCAAAGGTAGGTTACTTACTTTCTGGTCCTCTTCCGGTGACTTTCACTGATACGGCTACAGACTGCATATTGAATGTCATAACATCTCAGCCAGATATATACGACTGAGAACGTTTCTGGAAGTTAGAGTCTGTAGGTATCCAGCCTGAAAAAGATAATAAACTTACCTCTGACTACCTGGCGACATATCAGAAAAATTGCATTGCATTCCAGGACGGTAGTTATTCAGCACGGTTACCATAGAAACGTGATCATCCGATGCTACCTGACAACTACAACATAGCACTTAAAAGAACAGAAAACACAATCCGACGGCTACGACAAGATACAGACATGCTACAGAAGTACGGCTCAATTATATCAAAACAGGACAAACGAGGCTTTATCGAGAGAGTTACAGACGACAATACAGATAACAGAATTCACTACATCCCGCATCACGGTGTGAAGAAAGATTCAGCCACCACCCCAGTCCGTATAGTATATGACTGTAGTTGCCGTCAGAATAAAAATTCATCGAGTCTGAACGATTGCTTAGAATCAGCACCTCCAGACTTGACCAATATACTTATGAGATTTCGATTACACAAATTTGCCGTGTCTACATATATCGAGAAGGCATTCCTGCACGTGAAACTTGACGAGAGAGATCGTGATGTTACCCGTTTCCTGTGGCTTAGTGACAGTGCCGATCCAGACAGTAGCTTGGTTACTTACAGGTTCAAATCCGTACTCTATGGAGCGACATGTTCACCATTTATCCTACAAGCCACAATTATGAAGCACCTTGGTTACCACAACAACAATTGGGTGAGTGAGATACTGAAGAAAGATTTGTATGTAGACAATGTTATCATTAGTTTTTCAGACGAAGACACCTTGATCAACTTTTTCCATGATACACGAAAACTGATGTAGTCTGCTGACTTTAATCTACGTTCCTGGATGTCAAATAGCTCTCGTTTGCGCACGCTTGCCGCAGCTGACAACATACTTGATTTAGACGAAATTACGAAGATTCTAGACATGAAATGGGATGCTGTTAGTGACCAGATATTTTTGACAAATAGACCTGTCCATAGACTCTATCCCGTGACTAAACGTACCATACTTCAAGAAACAATGAAATTGTATGATCCTCTTAGATTTTTCAGCCCAGTAACGATTCGAGCGAAGATCCTACTACAAGACATATGGAAACAAAAATACGAATGGGACATACCACTTTCTGAAGCCATACAAACACAGTGGCAGAGTATAGCAGAAGACATTAACGGTTCAATTACGAACAGATTTCAGAGACACTACTTTGATGAAGCAGATGTCAAAACCTCTTCCGGTATGGTAGGGAACCAGTCAGATTAACAGATGAAAGTATTACCCTTCATGTATTTTGCGATGCTAGTCTACACGCGTATGGTTGTGTCTACATCGTCAGAGGCAAACAGTCGTCACTTGTCATGGCGAAAACGCGTGTTTCACCACTTAAGCAATTGACATTACCGAAACTCGAACTTATGGCTGCAGTAATTGGTGCCCGTATAACGAAACATGTGTTACAGTCTATACCAGCGGAGTCAGTCTCTCTTTGGTCTGACAGCCAGATAGTTCTTCATTGGTTAGCAACCAAACGGAAGTTGAAAACATTTGTACTTCATCCAGGCATTCAGAAGATTTACAAGTCGAAAATCCCTACCTCACATGATGATACCTGACAACGCAACAACATTCAACGCAGCAGCTAATACCATTCAACAGCTCATGAGATCGACGACGGTAAAGGACGTTCTACATAACAATGGTATTGAATGGAGATTCATACCTACTTGGCGGTTGGTGGGAACGACTGATTGGACTAACGAAAACCACCATCAAGAAAGTGCTGGGTCGTTCATTTATCAGTTACGAGAGTCTACACACCATACTAGTAGAGATCGAAGGAATCATGAATGAGAGACCACTTACCTACGTCACTTCCGATTAAAGAGATCCGGACCCACTAACGCCTGCGCACCTGCTCTATGGGCGACGTATTACATCCCTTTCACATCAAGATAACACCCCAGAACCACAGACAGTTACACTTTCAGATATAACGAAACGCGCAAGGATACAGACACACATCATCAACCATTATCGTTCACGATGGCGTCACGAATATCTGACGTCACTACGCCAGTACCACAAGAAAACCGGAAATAACAATCAGGCAATTCAGGTTGGTGATGTGGTACAGATTTACGACGATTCACCGAGGACGCAGTGGAAACTAGGCGTTATCCAGCAGTTAATTCAAGGCAAAGACGGTCTCACACGAGCAGACATTTTACGCACTAGTAATGGTCTCGTCACCTCAAGACCTATTCTGAAACTGTACCATTAGAAGTACTGTAACAGTAATCATTTTGTGGCCGGGAGGATGTCGAGAAGACGTATGTTACATTAGGCGGGAACACCTACGACGTCCTGACGGCGGGAATTAGGATGACGTCTACGCGCACGTCTACGTCAACGTCTCTACCGTTTTTACTTGTATACTTGAGATAACAAAGATAGTAATAAGACACAACGCGAATTTTTTATGACTATACCCCATACTCCCTTTACCCGCTTTTGACTAGCAGTCGTAATTCACGTAATGGACCGTTTTTACAGTTTAGTTTTCTAAACCTACAATGAACTTCAGAATCCCTTAACGACGGTGTATTTGCTTCTCATTTTTGTATACACTGCTTACATACCTGTCACTTTTAGATCGTCTTTCACTTGTAGCTCAACTCTTCCCGACACTGACTGACCCGGGTAAAAGACTCCACTTTGGTTTTCCAAAATAATTTGAAATATTTCCTTTCCCATATTTGAACGACACGTTCAGGTTTTTATGATTAAACATTAATTACTTTCAATGTGATTATTATAATATACAACGCTTGAAAGTACAGCGCATATACAACATTCCGAATTTTGAAATATCGATCTACGTGTTTTATACTTGCTGTAAGAAAAGATATAAAACATGTCTTCCTGTTCAGTTTTGAAGTTTAACAAAGACAGGGCAAATTTGTATTAATGATATTTGTGAGCGTTGATGGATTTGCACATCTATTACATCGCGTGATTTGGACAGTGTTTATTTCGTCTCCCTAGGGAACGGCCTGTTTGCTGTCAAAACCGGGAAGCCAACTTTTCGGGTATTACAAAATATGCAGATGTTGCAGATATTAATGATTTTACCACTTGTGTCATTTTCTTTTCATAAAGAAATCCACATCGACTTGTGTAACTGTAAAATACGGTCTGAAAAGTCGACATCAGGTTCCGCAGAACACTTATATGGAAGCGGATATCCGCCATTTCACACATTATTGTATTTGTTATTTCAAAATGCCAATTTCTTTCAAATGCTGCCAATTCAATTTCTATGTTGCTTTTTAGAAGTGCATTATCCATATTTGTATGTAAATTGCGATAATTTAATTATAACGCTACCTTAAATGTTGCAACCATTGAAAACTAATGAGTTTTTTAATTAGGTCATAAGAATTCATATGCAGACATTTTAATGATAATTAAGTGCTGAAATTGCTTACTATGCCAATAATATGAAAATTGTCGAGTTATTATTAATGTAATGGACTTTAAATGCAATTATTTTAATTATCATTAAGAATTTATTTTGCTAACTTTCTCGTTTTATCTATATGCTTAACGTTTTATCTGTATGCTTAAAATGACATTGATAAACTTCTTATTCCTATTTTCAAATTTATTTTGATTTGGTCATATGCATGACACTTTAGTCGTTGCAGTTAAATGTTGACCAGCAAAACTCGTTTCTTTATGCTAAAATGGACCCTTTTAAGTAAAAGAGAATAACTGGTAAAAACTGTGAAAATAATAAACACTCCCCATACCGGTGCCGACACTAGTTTATACGAAGAAAATAAGTCCGCAAACAAATGCTTAATCTTTATAAAATATCTGCATATGAATTCTTATGACAGAATTATAAAAATCATACTAGTTTTCAATGGTTGCAACATTAAAAGTAGTGTTATAATTAAAATGTCGGAATTCACTTACAAATATGGATAATGCACTTCTAAAAAGCATCATGGGAAATGAATTGGCAGCGTTGAAAAGAAATTGGCATATTGAAATAACAAAAACAATAATGTGTGAAACGGCGGATATCCCCTTCCATACACTTACGGGTATACGCCGCATTAAGCAGACACCATACCGTTACCTTTATGCCTTCAAAATTCAAGTCCTAATCACCCTTAAATATTTACACTGTCTAAAATTATTCTTGGGCAAAAGACTTACATTCTCACCTACCTGAACATCTGCATAAAACCATTTCTATGAATTTCGAAGATTTCCCCATATGAGTACAAATTACCTTTAAAGCTTAAAGGCGTAAATTTAAAAAAAAACCCAAATGACCAAAACTCACTCTTTTTTTGGCCTTCATCCAAAAACAGTGGTAGGCTTTTTTTAGGCGTGTTGGTTTTGGGGGAATCAGTGGCTACAAAGCATCCAACATGTCCATTCTTAAAAGGACATGGAAAAATAATAATGACATAAGTACATAGGCACCCAGTTTCTTACCTTCGTTTGTCAAAATCATTATGTGACGATCTTTCTATAGTTTTATACCTGTCATACTCGCAAAAATCATTGTTCCTTTTCTTCTGATGGGTTTTACCAGCTAGTTGCAATTAATCTCCACCTTGTAAACACATTACCTTTAGTGTTTCGGGACCTAGCAACGTCCGATTGTATTACAGGGACCTAGGCTTTAAACAGAGAGAATAGAAATGCAAAGTACATCGTTCTGAAAATATTGCCCCACAAGTTTCACCGTAAAATAATGAAACAGCCTTATACTCTTTTCAAGGTAATCAAGTAAATTTGCAGCTGTATGAAAAGTCTGCGGTCTCATTTTGTCACTTCCAGTGAAATAGTTCTTCAGAGCAAGTTGGTAGAAAATCAGAAACTTAAAGATTGTCTTTAAATTGATTTTTACAGCTAATACATAGATCTGGTCTGTTTTAAGACAAGCGTTAATGTTCATGATAGGATCTGATTTTTTGCTCTTTTTCAATTTGTGTTTGTGTTTTCACAATGATTAACTTACAAAAATAAATTACTTTCAACGTTTGGTAAATAATAAAAGAGAAAGAACTGCTGATATATCTTACAAGTACCTATCAGAATACTGGCTTTTTACGTTGGTGGTTCACTCAGATGTTATCATATCTCTTCAATTTCTAAAATTAGTCTACAGTTAAGTTTGAGTTATTTATAAGGCCTTTCAGCGCTTTGATTTTGATTTAGCGTATACGCTCACAGTGGGCTATTGAAGTAAATATCACGCCTGAGCGCTTTTATAGACCAATCAATAGTAATTTAACCCTCGACGAGACACGTTAGCTTTGAGGAGCATACTAGGATGATGTAAACGTGAGTACACTTTTTAAGTATACTGTGCTTCGAAGTGTTCACTTCTGGAATTATCATTATGAATTACTCTTTTGAGTTTAGCTGATAATCTGGTTTATATTTGTGGATAAGACAGTCAGTTGTATGACATATTTCGGGAATTGGCCGAGGTGAGCGTCGTTTTTCGTAGTAAAAAAAAACCAGAAATCAACCAGATTTGTGTGGTCTTCTTCCTCCGACCTTACTACCCCTATCTACGTGCAAAAAACAAAAACAAACAATTTAATTTTTTCGACCTAACCGTGCAATAACTACTGCGCAGTATTGCAATATTGCACAGTAGTTATTGCACATCTAGCATTAGAAAAACAAGGTTTACCTTTTCAGAATATATGCTCCACCCCTTCAGTTATTTTATAACGTACAAGTGTATGGGATTTATTTTGCATGGCTGAATACAGAAAATAAATGCAGAATTAGTTTTACTATGAAACAAGAACGGTTGAGCTTGAAATGTACCTTACCGTTGACACCTAAGTATGAATATAAATGCATTTTTGTGCATGCTTAATGTTATTTAACCTTCATAGATTTTGAACTTTCTGCATTTTAAAATAACTAGTTCAACATCAGCAGGTTTACCATGACGAAAATATATGTATGGCGTACAATGTGGGTCAACAATACAATAACGGTATACTTACTCATTACCTTAAGTCATTATTTCATTTCATGTTCAGTCATATAGCGGCAGACCTGTACTTCTTATTTTGTGATTTTTAGATTGCCCGTCAACACTGAATTTATAGTGGACTGTGTATTATTGTTTTTGATTCACTTGGATTTTTTGTCGCGCAAAAGTATTAGAGTAATGAGGGTACAACAAATAATAAAAGAGGTTTAGTAAATCATAACGTGCTGGCTGTATTTTTCTGTAGACAATCAAATGCTGTTCATGGTTTCTATTTCGACTGTAGGTCAATCACTGTTGGAATACTGACTGGTCAGCCACCAATATTGTCTGGTTTACAGATGTAATATTGACTGTTCATTCTCCAAATATTGATTGCTTTACATTTGTAATATTGCGATCGGATCGTGACCCGCAGGCTGTTTTGCTGTTTAGAGATTGGTGTTCCTACCGAAATTCACTAGTGTTAATCGCAGTCCTTATACAGGTATACAGATATTCGAAAAAAATGATTTGATATTTTTTGTTAATGTTTTGTATTTGTTTGAATCTTGCGTCGCCTTAACAGTGATGTTGTTGCAGACTAAATTCTCTCATACCGACACCAATACCGACACCAATTCAGAACAAACACCTAGTCTACAGAGAGATCTGTTAACAAACCGAATTTCTTTTTTCTTTTTTCTTCACTGAGTACCATTCAACAAAAACAACACACCCTAGTCTTCCTAGCGGTGTTATCTCTTACAAAGTTATGTATGCTTGTCAAATCGTATGCATTCGACCTCTGCCATACTCATAAGATTAAAATTACGCTCAACAACATGTTTATTATGTTTTTATGTAATGATAATCATCATCATAATACCATCATTATAATCATTTTATGATTGCCTTACTATAATTATTATTATTATTATTATTAGTAGTAGTAGTATGTTTACTATCATTATTATTTTACTATTATAAAACAAAACAGAAAATAAATACATGTTCTATTATAATTGTCACTGTCAAATTCTATCATGTTGCAGTTAGAAGAGTATGTCGTGATTCTTTAAAGCAAGAGGCTGTGACTAGAACATCTGGATTCCAAAAAGAGCAATGACGTCAAAGAGTCAAATAGTCCTTGACAATCCTACCGGCGTGTTCCGTCCTGGCCAGGTGGTGTCGGGCAGGTTTGAGCTTGTCCTCAAAAAGAAGTTAAAGATTACTGGTGAGTAAAGGAACTATACAATGTTGAAAATATGTGACAGTAAGACTGTGACGCGTATATATATGTACGTCTCGCAGAGGCAAAATTAATTTTTTTTTAATTTCATTTCATCTTAAGGAGTTAATATTTTTCGATATACTTGGTGTGTAAGGAATATAGTATCCGGTGTGTAAACCTACACGGACTTCGTTTATAGCATGCCGAAGGTATGCTTCTCATTCATTTGTGAATATTAATAATGTTGTTGCCGTTCAGTTACAAATAAAACACAAAAATAAAAATAGTAGCTTGATACTTTTTGTCGAAAAACAAAAATTATATTTGAATCATGAATAGTCCAGAAATGAATGTAAACTTGGTCGGCCGTTGGCAGTTGGTAGTTGATTATTCGAATCACCGACTGCATTCCAGGAGGTAGTTGGTAATTCAAACTTAAGATATGACAACATATTTCTTAAACAAAACTATACGTTAACATAAACGTATATAAAGCTCGCATCTTAACATAAAAGAACTGTTGTCGCATATTTGGGTTATTCAATTAACTCAGCTGGTAATTCGCCTGAATCTCCAACTACCTTCCAGAAGGTAGATGGAGAATTCAAACTAAAGCAAGATATAAATACAAATGCATTTAGTTATATGATAAAGTTTATACATTAACATACTTTAAAAAGCACCACTGCATAACAGAACGGTATTTGCTCCTCTAGGTTGATCAGGTTCATCAGTTGGAAATTCATTCGAATCAAATACTTCTTTAGTTGTATTCTACTTTTATTCATAAACGTTCATGGAGTCAGCACTACAACATAACAGAACAATCTTCGCCCCTCTGGGTTGATTAGGTTTCTCAGTTGGTAATTCGCCCGATTTACGAACTGCCTTTTAGAAGGTAGTTGGTAATTTAAAATTTAATGAGATTTTAAAAACAAATAAAATTAGTTGTAGTCTACCTTTATTCATAAACGTTCATGAAGAAAGTACTACAACATAACGGAACTGTCTTCGCCCCTCTGGGTTATCGGGGTTTTTAGTTGGTTGATAATTTGCCCGTTTCCCCAACTGCTTCCTAGAATGTAGTTGGTTTTTCAAACTTTAGTGAGAATTTAAAAACAATAACATTAGTTGTATTCTACGTTTATTCATAAACGATCATGAATTAAGCACCACAACATAACAGAACTGTCTTTGCCCCTCTGGGTTGATCAAGTTCCTCAGTTGGTAATTTGCCCGAATCCCCAACTACCTTCTAGAAGGTAACCCGGGCACAACTGGTGCTACAGTATACAATATGTTGCATTACATTGTAAAAACAATTACCAGTCCCAGTTGTGATTGTAATATTTGATCTCCTCTCCCTGATACTGTAGCAACAAATTTGCTTGTGATTTATTACTAGAGATGTGTCCATTGGACACGGATGACCCACATTCCGCTGTATTGTCACAAATGTTCATGTACAATGACAAATGCGTATAAAGACTAGAAATGCTATTTTTTTAGCTTTCTCAAGGGGCTGATTATGACGATCTCCAATAAATTTGCGTCAAATAACCAGGTGCATAAGATCATATGCTGACAACTTTTCATTTAAAGTTTCATTGTTCTACCGGTTATACGTTTGGAGATACACGCGACACAAGCCTAAAATGCTATGTTTTGCTTAATCAGGGGGCATAACTCTGCCAATCTCCAATAAATCTGCGTCAAAATACCCAGGTGCATAAGATCACATACTGTCAATTATTCTTAGAAAGTTTCATGACTCTAGCAGTTATATTTTTTTCAGTCACACCAGACAAAAATCTAAAAATGTAAGTTTTGCTTAATCAGGGGGCATAACGCTGCCGATCTCCAATAAATTTGCGTTAAAATACCCAGGTGCGTAAGTTCACATGATGACAACTATTCTTAGAAAGTTTATTGGCTCTAGCGGTAACACGTCATGTTGTGGTGCTTACTTCAGGACTGTTTATGTCTATACTTTGTCATATGGCTTTAGCATTTGTATTTATATTTCACCAACGTTTGAATAACCAACTGCATTCTAGAAGGTAGTTGGTAATTTGGGCGAAATTCCAGCTGAGGAACGTGCTTAGCCCAAAAGGGCAAATATAATACCGATATGGTGTGGTACTAACTACATAAATTTATCCAGAAAACTAAAGTAATAAGTATTATTTTATAACTTACTAAAGTTTGAATAACCAACTACCTTCTGGAAGGTAGATTCGATCGAATTACCAACTGAGAACCCTGGTCAACCCAGAAATGCGAAAACAGTTCTGTTCTGTTGTAGTGCTTTCTTCATGAACGTTTATGAATAAACATAGAAACAACTAATGCAATTGATTTTTAAAACTTTACGAAAGTTTGAGTTACCAACTACTATTTGTAAGGTAGTTTGGGACTCGGAGAATTACCAATTGAGGAACTTAATCTACATACATGGGGCAAAAGCAGTTTAGTTATGTTGTGGTCATTGTTTATGAAAAAACGTAAAATACAGCTAAAGTAATTAGCATTTAAAATTTAACTAAAGTTTGAATTACCAACTTCCTGCTGGAAGGCAATTGGGGATTCGAGTGAATTACCAACTGAGGACCCTGATCAATCCAGACGGCCAAAGACAGTCCTGTTATGTTGTAGTTCTGACTTTATGATCGTTTATGAATAGTAGAATAGAATTAAAATAACAAGTTTTTGAAATCTGACAAAATTCAGAATTACCAACTACCTTCTGAAAGGCATTTGGGGATTCGGGTGAATTCCCAGCTAAGAAACCTGATCAACATAGAGGAACGAAAACCATTTTGTTATGTAGTGGTAATTATTTAAAGTTTGTTATTATATGGACTTTATCATATAACTAAAATAATTTGTATTTATATCTTGCTTAAGTTTGAATTACCATCTATCTTCTGGAAGGTAGTTGGGGATACGAGCGAATTACCAGCCGAGTTAATTGATCAACCAGATGGGCGAAAACAATTCTGTTATGTTTAGATGCTAACATTATATTTGTTTATGTTAACGTATCGTATTTTTAAAGAAATGTGTTGTAATATCTTATGTTTGAATCGCTAACTACCTCCTGGAATGCAGTTGGAGATTCGAACTACCAACTACGATTCGAACTACCAACTATTGACCAACTTTACATTCAAGTCCAGAAGTATATTTCACACGTCTAAGAACATTAGAAATAGGCAAATATTGTCCAAAGAAACATTAGAATTATATATAGGTGTTGCTTTTATACATAAACATATTTCTGTTGTTTTTTTAATCATAAACTTAACTACTAATGTCTTGTCGGTTTAAACGTATCCATCTCGTTTTGCAGCGATAAATTTTATATCGAAGGGTCGGGCAAGAGTATTATGGACGGAAGGAGGCAGCGAGAATTCCCGGACGTACGAAGCCAGCGAAAAATATTTCCACAACAAAACGTGCTTATGTGGAAAGGGTATGAGAACAGTTATGTTACTTTTTATCGTTAGTCAAAAATGGTGTACTCGTCTGCTTGAGCACGTATTGCACAGAATTCTCATATGGAAAGTAGAACGTTTCCCAGGATAATAGTAACATGTCCTCTATGAAGAAAAAGTTTTAACAAACGATTTTAGATACAGCACAGCGCTTGCGTGCATGTACACGCTATGTTCATACATATGATTAGTTTTGAAACAGAATTAAGTGAAAGGCTTGCTGTTACAGGAAGAGTTGTGAAAAGAATAGTTTGCATGTACAAAAATAAATGAACAAATGAACGTACAAGAGATGAAGCCGTTTGAAATTTCTTCTTCATTTCTTTGCGGCATGAAGCCAAAACTTATACATATTAACTTTATTTACTAGCTATATATAACACATGGAAATTGCATGTTTGTTTATTAATTTCGTGCTGATTTAAAGAAAGGGAGTCGGTATAATTGTATGCAGATGAACGCTCATTATGTCAAAACTAAAATTTTACACTGTCTCGAACAAAGATAAGGATCTTTTATAAAAATAAACACAGTCGTTAACAAAAATTATTACAAAGTAAAAACCAAACGTCGTTCATGATTGCAGCTTTGACAAATGTGATCTCTACCTTTTACAATTTCATTATGGCAAAACATAAATAACACAGCCTGTAACAAAAGTTAGTACCATTCATTATGGCGCAGTAGAGAGAGAGAGACAGAGAGACAGACAGATACAAACCTCGTTCATGATTGCAGAGTTGAGAAAAGGGCTACCTTTAACAAATACAAGAGTCTTAATGATTGCAGATTTGATAAAGGAGCTGCCTTTAACAAAATTAATACTAGAGTCGTTTGTGACTTCAGATTAGACAAAGTAGTTGCCTTAAATATATGCGTCATTTACAATGAAAAATCTGAAAAAAGGAGCTACGTTTAAAAAAATATAAGCGTCGTTCACTATACAAAAAAATAGAAGCTTCCATTAACAAATATGAGCGTCGTTAACTTTGGGAAAATTAAATAAAGAGCTTCGTTTAACAAAAATAAGCGTCGTTTCCTCTGGGAAAATTAAATAAAGAGCCTCGTATAACAAATATAAGCGTCGTTTACGATGGCATTGGCAGTCTTTAACAAAAGTCAATGTCGTTCATTACGGTGCAAATAAGAAGCTCTAGCGTCGTTCACAACTGAAATGAACGCTTTCTTAAACCAAAGTAAGTATTCTAAATATCGAAAAAATAAATACATGTAGACACTCTTTTTAAAAACAATAGTGTTATTCACGCTTGCAAAACCGAAATACATGTAGATGCTTACTTTAACAATGTTTTTGTTTCCATGATGCCACATCTGAAACAAAAGTAAGTGTAGTTCATAATGGGAAAACCTGTTAATGACACTGCCTTAGACAAGTATAACTGTTATTCATAATGGCGAAACAAAAGCAGACACTGTCTCTAACAAAAGTAAAATTATTCCTGGCAAATAGATCTTAACTATGTCAGAACTGAACTAGACACTGTCTTAAGTTTAAGTTCAAAATGGCAAAACTGAAATAGACACTGTTTTTAACAAAAAGTAAGTGTTATTCCTGGAAAATAGATCTGAACATTCACTTTGACAAAATTAAAATATATGCTTCTTTAAAAAATACAAGCGCCGTTTACAATAGCACAACTTGATATACACATTCTCATGGATAAGTCATTCAATATGGTACAGTTAGGGATTGCAGATTTTTCAAAAGGGACTGCCTTTAAATAAACAAGTGTCTGAATGATAGCAGATCTGTCAAACGGGGGTTGCCTTTAACAAATACGGGCGTCTTAATGATTGCAGATTTGTCAATGGGGGCTGCCTTTAACAAATACAAGCGTCTTAATGATTGCAGATTTGTCAAGTGGGCTGCCTTTCACAAATACAAGCTTTTTATTGATTGCAAATTTGTCAAGGGTCTGCCTTTAACAAATACAAGCGTTTTAATGATTGCAGATTTGACAAAGGGGTCTGCATTTAATTACTGTCAGTGTTGTTCACAATGGCAAAATTGAAATAGACACTGTCTTTAACAAAAGTAAGTGTTGTTCCTGGCTGATAGATCTTAACATTCACTATGGTAAAACTGAAATAATATATGCTTTTTTATTAAATATTAGCGCCGTTCACTATGGCACAACTTGATATACACATTCTTTAGCACGGATTTTTCTCGTTCAATATGGTACAATTGGGATTTCTCATTCTAGAACAGAGTGGGCAAGACAGTGTAGTCTTACATGCCGGCACTCACACTTACAAGTTTAGTGTAACACTCCCACAGAACATACCATCGTCATTTGAGTTTGGGTGGACTGCATGGGTACGCTATTCTTTGAAGGCACATGTGGACATCCCCTGGGCGTTTGACAGATATACAAAAAGAATGATAACAGTCGTCAGGCCACTGGATTTGAACAATATTCCGAAAGCAAAAGTAAGTTAACAGCTCCCAGTAAAGGAAAGAAAACTTGATCAAATAGTCAAGCCTCTGAACAAAAGTAAGTAAACTATTTAAGTATCTTGAGGCAGTTCATGTCCGTGATGTTTGCAGACCGGTGGTTTAGCAATTTTACTGTAACGATCTAACAGTCTAACCGTAGCGGCATAGTTATAGCCACCTAGCTGCCTAAAATGTATATTCTATATCAAGATTAACACACAAAATTAGAGGATGAAAATAACAAAATCAAGTGGAATTTGGGACGTCTTTATCGACACTTTAAAATGATACTGTACATAGTCGTTGCATCATCATATAAATATCATATTGCCAAAAGAATATACAATAGAAATAAAAAAGAAAGAAACACAATTATTCTAAAGAATATAAGTAAGAAGTATAAGCAAAACATAAATAAAGCACAAAGAAACCACAATAACAAAAGATTAGACAAACTATGAAGTCTGAAAGGTTCTGATCCAAGAGAATACTGGAAATTATTAACTCAGTTGACAAAACACAATTCTCCACTAAAGCAAGTCTGCAAGAATTATTCAACTTCTTCAAAACAGACAGACGAGCGGAGGTACGGACAGACAAACATATGATGAAGAAGGGATCGCTATATGTCCTGGCTAATTTTTAGCATGTCGCAGCTACTGTGAAGCCTGCAACTGAAAAATCATTATTTTGCCAAAACGCCTTTTTCATTCAAGGGCCATAACTCAGACAAAAATCTTTTAACCAAAAAACCCGTTAGATATGCACAAGTTCTTGAGGTACTGATCAATCCTGTAACATGTCAATCAAATTGCATTAGTAGTATAAGAGAAATAGACGGGACAATCTTTAAAAATAAAAATAATAAAAGGGCAATAACTCTTTTAAAAATCATTAGAGCGAAAAATAACGACGATATGCACAATAAGATTTGGTACTTATCATTCCTATAAAGTTTGGATAAAATCGCACCAGCAGTTTCTGAGGAGTAGTCCAGACAAGTTTTGTGACGGACGGACAGACGGACAGACAGACGACGGAGAAGTGATCGCTATATGTCGCAGCTACGTTGTAGCAGGCGACACAACAAGATGACCAAGTCAGACGGAACGTGTTAAAAACACAATTATGAATTTTTATGCTTAGAACAATAAGTCTTACACCATTTATTTATATTTTGATATTGAAAATTTATGATTGGTTAACTAATCTATACTAAAAGATGTAGCTAATACTTATATGTTTGAAATGAGTGTTGTCTTCTGTGATCATGTATAAATGTTTATATATGATTTTATATCTCATGTTTATGTATTATATACATATTGAGGAAAGGTTAAAATAAACTTGAAACCATAAACACCGAGAATACTTGCAATACATAGCTCTCCAGTCGGTATCATGTTTGTAACAAACTTGTTTCCTTCTCATGACAGCGTGGTGCAACAATCACAAGGGAGATAAAGCTATGCTGCTTGTGCTGTACATCTAACCCCATCACTGCAACAGTCGCCGTCGACCGCTTAGGCTACGTGCCTGGAGAAAGCATTATTTTCCGTGGAGATATACAAAATGGCAGCCGAAAAATGATGAAAGGCAGTAGTGCAGGACTTTTGATGGTGAGCAGATTTATATTCTTGTACTTGCTGACTTGATGAGGGAGTAAATATGTGTAAATATTCTGTTTTGTATGTCTTACGGTAAAATACTTAAATATACTTTCAAGTAACTTTTTACTGATTAATTTTAAAAACTTGACATGTGTTCGTAGGACACGGATGTCCCCGCAACATGAGCCTTGACATGTATCCATAGGACACGGATGCCCCTACAACATGAGCCTTGAAATGTGTCCTTAGGACACGGATGCCCCCGCAACATGAGCCTTGAAATGTTTCCATAGCACACGTATGCCCCCGTAACACGAGCTTTAACATGTGTCCATAGGACATGGATGCCCCCTGCAACATGAGCCTTGACATGTGTCCGTAGGACACGGATGCCCCCGCAACATGAGCCTTGATATGTGTCTGTAGGACACGGATTCCCTCGCAACACGAGCCTTCAGTTGGCAAATATTAACGGTATCTTATTTATGGTGTGTATATGTAAGTTATAAGGCAGTACCAACATGTATTACTGAAATTGGCCAACTAATTACGAACGTGATCTGTACTGATAAGATAATCAGGTAAGTCATGTAATGGGTTTTGAATACAAGTTGCAAGTAAAAACATTAGCACCACCAGGCTTGTGATACTGGTACTGGTACTGGGACTGAAGTATATACTGGAGCCTTTTGGTACTTGGACAAAATTTGGTACTGGTTCTGCAGTACTTCAGCAGTACTTCAGTTTTTCATGCATGATTGTGAGATTTGTATGTTTCTTTTAAAAAGGCAAATGGAACTTTATACAGGTAAAATATCTAAAATACAGAATGTTCTACGAAGGTAAAAAATATTATATGGAATTATTTTCAGAGTTAAATTGCCATGTTTTCCGTCTAACAATAGAGAAAACAAAAGTCATTGAGTACTTGGCCATATGATTTATGTAGTATCTAAACTAATTAATATAACCAACATTATACTTTTGCTAAATAAATATTGTTTGATAAATTATATTGGATTTGTTGACTGGAATGCAGACTTCATTTATAACTAATACTAACACCATTTAGTACTTTCAGCCTTTAGCAGGCCGAGGGTAATCATTATACCAGCTTAAAACCAGACCAAAGGCCAAGTAACTTTGTGTCTGGTCACTTTCCAAACTATTTTGACACTCAGACAGAATTTTGTATGAATCTTGGGAAAACACAGTAAAAATAAAATATTTGGCAGACGACAAATTTTCCAGTATGTAGAGGGTTAATTTACACAATGCAGTGGTGATCATCACTCAACAATGGCTATTAGTAACATTAGGTATGGGCCATGGAGCAAATAATGGTGGTCATGACTCCACAATGGCTATCGGTAATATTACGTATGGGCCATGGAGCAAGACAGTAAAATTATTAAATGTCTTTAAGGCTTATTTGATCTCATATATATTTTTATTTGATAAATTAATGGTGAGCTGTTATCGAACAATTTACATGCAGACATTTGACAGAGAATAACCATTTTGTGATATAAAGTTTTACTGTTAACATGTTTGGTTATGTTAAACTCAAATAGAGAAATTGTAATATCAAAAAATGAGTTGGAATGTTTTTCAAACTACCTGTAAACACTGATGATAATTTTAATGCATAGCGTCTGCACTGTCTGTCGGAGATTTCTGGAGTACTAGCTGTATCATCCAACTTTATCAAACATTTAATTTAAGTATAATACATATAGTATGCTTCTTTTCAACTGTTTTCTCAAACTTTAGCTATTATATTGATATTATAATACTTATTGTGGACTAAAGTCTAGAGTTATTGTTGTTATTGTTTTCTTTCTCAAGAGGTGAAAAATTGTTATAAATTACAAAATTTAGGTTTATTCAATTGGCAACTGGCAACTGGCAAGTGGCACCCAACTAAGACTTAAGACTTAGTTTCCAATTCACATAATATCAGTAATTCGTGAAACTGGTCGAAATGGCATCTGTATTCCAGTTGCCAGTTTACTTATTATCAATAATTCATAATACTTGTCGAATTGACATATGACTAGCAGTTGTCAGTTGACAGTTCATAGTATTTGAGAAATTGACATCTGGCTGCCAGATGCCTGTTGCCAATTCACTTAATATCAATAAGGCTTGATACTTGTAGAATTGGCATCTGGTACCAATTTATAGATGCCGATTCACAAATTTTGTCGACCAGGCATTATCATCAAAAATCCATAATACTTGTCGAATTGGCATCTGCCTGCCAGTTTTCAGTTGACGATTTGAGATATTATTGGCAACTGGAAACTAGAAGCCAGTTGGTCAAAATTTTAGAATCGTCCGTTGCCTGTTGCCAATTCACTCAATGTACTGAATTCTTGATACTTGTTGAATTTGCATCTGGCTGCGAATTGGAACTTGACAATTTACTTAATATTTATAATGTATGAAACAAACTGGCATTTGGCTGTCAGTTGCCAGTTGCCAATTCACTCAGTGTTCTTCATCCTTGATACTTGTCGAATTGGCATCTGGCTGTCAGTTTCCAGTTTCCATTTCAGTAAATTCACTTATTATCAAAAATTCATAATACTTGTCGAATTGACATCTAGTGCCAGTTGACAGTTTGCGATATTTGACGAATTGGCATCCGGCAACCAGCTGCCAATTCACTTATTATTAATGATTCATAAAGCATATAGAATAGGCAACTGGCTACCAATTAACAATTGATGAATTGCTTATTGTGTCGAACTGGCATCGGGCTACCACTTGCCAGTTGCCAATTCACTCAATGTTCAGAATTAATTATATTTGTCGAACGGGCTTCTGGCTGCCGGTTGCTGGTTGACAGTTCGCAATCTTTGACACCTTTGCATCTGGCTGCCAGTTGACTGTTGACGATTAGCAAATTTTCACAAACTCGCTTCTGGCTGTAAGTTGCAAGTTGCCATTTCACTCAATGTTTTGAATTCTTGATACTTGCTGTTTTTGCATCTAGCTGCCAGTTACAAGTTGACAAATCACAATATTTGACTTACTGGCATCTGGCTGCTAGTTGCCAGGTGCGAATTAGCGATCTTTAACAAATTAGCATCTGCCTGCCAGTTGTCAGTTGCCAATTCACTTGATATTGATAATTCATGAAGTATATCGATTTGGCATCTGGCTACCAATTGACAGGTGACAATTTGCAAATTTTGACATCTTGGCATCTTGCTTCGATTTCAAATAAATTTGAACTGGCACCTTGACTCTGCAGTTAGATGCCATTTGCAAGTTGCCGAAGTTTAATGTCACAGCAGGGGAATGAACTTTTTGTCATATAGTCTTTAGTGCAGTTGGAGTTCGTGTCCGGTCCAAAACTTCTGCATACGTGATGGGATTTTAAAATAAACTGGTACGCTTGACCACCACAAGTAGACAATGCGTAGCATGGAAGACCCAGGTGAATGAGTGAAAGGTCAAGTTGACAGCAGGGGATTAAAATTAATATATTTCTCTTGTCCGAAACTTTTGAATGCTTGATGGTATTTCAGTATCAGTTTTCACTCTTGACCACCATAAGTAGAGGATGTCATTTCTTGCTTGTCTATTTTCGAAAAAAAGTGGAGCCGTAATATAGTTACTAAGTCGTCAGCGTACAAACACTTAAATGTAGCTCATGGAAATAATGATAAAACATAAGACTTTGAGTTTTGATATTTGGTGTGTAGCATTGCCTAGCGGACCTCTGCCATGTTGGTTCAAATCATGACCCCAGGGTCAATATTGGCCCCATTCTTGGGCTTGTTTTTTGTTGTATAGGAAAAACTTTACCAATTTTCTTTTCTAAAACCACTTGACACATAGCTTTGTATTTTGATGAAAGGCATTCTCTAGTAGATCTCTACTATTGTTCATATTATGTCCTAGGGACCTGATACTTGCATGCAATACATCGTCTACTTATAGTAGTCAAGTGTACCAATTTATATCATGCATACATAAGTTATGGACTAGAAACGGGGTATTGACTTTTTCTAAAAGACATACACACGCCCACACGCACAGGGATAACAGTATATGCCCCCTCCCATTTTATGGGGGGGGGGGCATAAACGAAGAAAACAAAAATTAAGCAGCTTTTAAACTAAATGGGACATACTTTTAATATACTGTCCCTGCTGGAACAGCAAAAATCCCGCTTGGATAATATATCAATAGTTGGCGTTATTTATTCAATTTATTGCAGAATGTCACTTGTCATGCTAAATATAAAACTAGAACTTTCCATCAGAAGTTTTTCAACAAACTGCATGGAAAGATAGAAAAAGGCGGGTCGGACGTTTGGATGAACGAAAAGATCCACATACCATCTGTCGTACCATCAAACTTGGATGGATGTAGTATAATTGATGTCCAATACTGTTTACAGGTATGTCTAGATTCTACTCAGCCATATCAGATAAATTTAATGTGACTTCACATCCTCTTCAATGTCAGGTGATCATGCTCGATCGCTATTCAAGTCTTTGTCTTATTCTTATTCATATTAGACTAAGTTGGCTGTTAGAAATAAAACTAAGGAGCGCTACTTTTTATTTGGTAAAAAGAACACGTGGTCTTGCGAGTTTGGTAGATACCAAGTCTTGTAGTTTGAAAAAAGTTGCCGTTTTTAATGACTGTTCCAGAAAGCTTTGAAGCTTATAGTTTTACTAGCTATTGTAACGCTAAAAATGCTTACATACAACCATGACAATGTAAAAAAATTGTGGACGCCACAATTTGACTAAACTAATCAGATGAAATATAAACTAAGAAAAAAAAATAAAATGCATCTATTAGCCACACATTTCGACACACTATAACCCACTCTGATTACCAACCTTACATTCCATCAGATATGACCTTCGAGAGTGTGATTGCCTGAAACGACAAGTATGTTTATTCATTTTGAGAGAAAAACATACAGAAAGTTTAACATTTACTGCTTGCAAGATTTACACTTCACCCCAAGTATGCAAAAATAGGTGTATTCAGACTGGAATGCAAAATGTTATTTTAGTTGTGGGGGAAGTGACTCAAGAGGAGTTCGAACATTTTTTTTTTAGAATAAATTTAGATATTTACACATTAAACACATAAAATAATAACTGATACAGAGGGAAATTATATTATTATAGATCTGAGTGTGTTTGCAACGTTTTACTTTAGTTAAACTATACCAAATAATGATAAACCAAATTTCTATAAGCAGATTTTATAATCGTTGATGAAAATGAAAACATTCCTGTATTTGGTGTGGAGATTTCAGCTTATTTTATGCCTACCAATGAAATATAGGGAAATATCAGTGAGATAAAAGTGATAATACACTGTTTTGAATCAGTTAATTACCATTTTGATAATACATGTTTGTGCCCGAACTATTGAATATTGAGTATTAATCCGCTTTTATAATTAAAGTATGTACGGCAAAATTCAATAAATATTGATAAACTGTGTAGACAAAAATAAATATTATTTGATGAAAGTGTATTCAGTTTATTTCAGCAGAAGTAAAGTTATCATATGTATTGGAGATTGTCTGCACTTTTTTTTGTTCGGAGTAACCAAAGTACGCATTAACTGATTTGGGGCTCACCATGGGGAATTTATTGAAGGCCCTGATTAAAAATGTCATAAAAGAACCCATTTTTGACGTGTTGGCATAAAATAAAAAGAAAATTTGTTTGTTTTTTAGTGGAAGATGGGAATTTATTTCATCTCGTGAACACCATATGTTGATATTTTCACTCGTGGCTGCGCCACTCGTGAAAATATCACATATGGTGTTCACTCGATGAAATAAATTCTCATCTTCTTTCAAAAACAAACAAATATCCTCTATTTAGTACTAAATGTTCATATGGACTACTATGGTTATAGAAATATCTTTAAATAATAATACAAATGCAAGGTCAGTTATACTTACAAGAATAAAAGAAACAAAGAATGTATGATCCGTTTAAAGAGTTGATTGGAGACGTAAAAAAATATCTTTGGAGAAGGAATACTCCTATACGACAATCTAGACTAGACGTTTTCTTGATAACGGAAGATTTTCTCCCGAAGGTTAGAAAATGTGACATAGATACCATTTATAGATCCGATCATTCTCTTGTTGTTTTAGACATGAATTTACAAAATATATCTCGTGGTAAAGGTTTTCGGAAGTGTAACAATTCATTATCATTAGGCAAAACAACAGTACTATTTACCGATATATAATATCCCTAACCTTGTAAAACAACAGTACTGTTTACCGATATATAATAACCCTAACCTTGTAAAACAACAGTACTATTTACCGATATATAATATCCCTAACCTTGTAAAACAACAGTACTATTTACCGATATATAATATCTCTAACCTTGTAAAACAACAGTACTGTTGACCGATATATAATAGCCCTAACCTTGTAAAACAACAGTACTATTTACCGATATATAATATCTCTAACCTTGTAAAACAACAGTACTGTTTACCGATATATAATATCTCTAACCTTGTAAAACAACAGTACTGTTTACCGATATATATAATATCTCTAACCTTGTAAAACAACAGTACTATTTACCGATATATAATAACCCTAACCTTGTAAAACAACAGTACTGTTTACCGATGCATAGTATCTCTAACCTTGCAAACGTTAGTAATGAAGAATTACAATTCATAATTAATGACCAGTTTTGAAAACTGTTTTAATAGAAATAAGAGGAAAAACAATATCATACACAAGTTTCAAAAGCAATTCTCAGAAATCAAGGCAAGATTTTCTAATACTTAAAATAAAGGAGTTTGAAAACTCTTTTGTGATATCAACAAAGACTCTTTTGATTTATTAAAGTCTGAGTTAGAAAACGTAAGACAAGAACAAATGAAAGGATTTTTATTAGGTCAAGGGCAAATTGGGTTGACAATGGAGAAAAAACCGACTCAATTCTTTTGTAGCCTTAAACAAATTCATTATGCAAGTAAAACTATACCGTTTTTAGAAAAAGATGATGGAACAAAGCTGTACTCCAAGACTGACATTCTAAAAGAAACTGAAACTTTTTACAAAAAAATATACACTACAGTAGATGCTGCAAGTGATATAAACATTGATAACTTTCTATTGAAAACAGATGTTCCAAAATTAAGTGGTAAACAAGCAAGCAATTTAGAGGAATTATTATCTTTTAATGAAGTTGCAGATACTCTAAAGTCTATAAAATATGACGAAAGTTCTGGATCAGATGGATTTTCTTCAAACTTTTTCAAGGTCTTCTGAAAACAGCTGGGCCATTTGATAGTAAGGGCTATTAATTTTCCTTCAAAAAAAGAGAGCTCTCGGTCACTCAAAAGCAAGGTATTATTACATGTATTCCAAAAGATAATAAACCAAAGCAGTAAAAAAAACTGGCGCCCCATTACCTTACCAAAAATATTTACAAGTTAGCTTCTGGTACAATAGCTAAACGGTTGAAAAGCGTACTAGATATACTTATCAATACAGATCAGACAGGTTTCATAAAAGGTAGATATATTGGTGAGAATACGCATTTGATTTATGATATTATGAACTCAACTGAGTATGATAAATTTCCTTACCTTTTGATGATAATTGATTTCGGAAAAGCTTTCGATACTTTATCCCTAGAAATCTTTAAAAAGACTTTGGGCTTTTTCAATTTTGGACCTATGTTTAAAAAATTTAATTTCATTATTTAATACAGATATGAAAACAGCCGTTCAATTAAATAGGTTTTTATCCGAGTTTTTCTTAGTTTGGCGGGGAGGTAAACAAGGGGATCCAATAAGCCCTTATATTTTTAGCTCACCTGAGCACAAAGTGCTCAGGGTGAGCTTTTCTGATCGGTCTTTGTCCGTCGTCCGTCGTCCGTCAGTCCGTCCGTCCGTCCGTCGTCAACTTTTCATTCAAACGACATCTCCTCTGAAACCAATGGGGCAAATTTAATGAAACTTGCCTGGGATGTTCCTTGCATGAAGCTCTACCAAGATTGTTCAAATGGTTCTGGTCCATTGCATTTCTGGTTCACTGGAGCTAAAAATAGATTTTATAAGTTGGATCTTTAAAAATCTTCTTCTCCGAAACCACAAGGTCTGGAGCTTTGATATTTGGTATGAAGCATCATCTAGTGGACCTCTACCAAGTTTGTTCAAATTATGTTCCTGGGGAAAAGACTGACCCCACCCCAGGGGTCAGTTGATTTTACATAGAGTTATATAGGGAAAACTTGAAAATCTTCTTGTCAGAAACCACAAGGCCTAGAGTTAAGATATTTGGTATGTAGCATTGTCTAGTGGACCTCTACCAAGTTTGTTCAAATCATAACCTCTTGGTCAAAAATGGCCCCGCCCCGGGGGTCACATGTTTTACATAGAGTTATATAGGAAAATCTTTAAAAAATCTTCTTGTCAGAAACCGTAAGTTATAGAGCTTAGATATTTGGTGTGTAGCATTGTCTAGTGGACCTCTACGAAGTTTGTTCAAATCCTGTCCTCTGGGTCAAAAATGGCCCCGCCCAAGGGGCCACTAGTTTTACATAGAGTTATATAGGAAAATCTTAAAAAATCTTCTTGTCAGAAACCGTAAGTTATAGAGCTTAGATATTTGGTGTGTTGCATTGCCTAGTGGACCTCTACCAAGTTTGTTCAAATCCCGCCCCAGGGGCCACTAGTTTTACATAGAGTTATATAGGAAAATCTTAAAAAATCTTCTTGTCAGAAACCGTAAGTTATAGAGCTTAGATATTTGGTGTGTAGCATTGTCTAGTGAACCTCTACCAAGTTTGTTCAAATCCTGTCCTCTGGGTCAAAAATGACCCCACCCCAGGGGCCACTAGTTTTACATAGAGTTATATAGGAAAATCTTAAAAAATCTTCTTGTTAGAAACCGTAAGTTATAGAGCTTAGATATTTGGTGTGTAGCATTGCCTAGAGGACCTCTACCAAGTTTGTTCAAATCATGGCCTCTGGGTCAAAAATGACCCCGCCCCAGGGGCCACTAGTTTTACATAGAGTTATATAGGAAAATCTTAAAAAATCTTCTTGTCAGAAACCGTAAGTTATAGAGCTTAGATAGTTGGTGTGTAGCATTGTCTAGTGGAACGCTACCAAGTTTGTTCAAATCCTGGCCTCTGGGTCCAAAATGGCCCCGCCCCAGTAGTCACTTGTTCTACATAGAGTTATATAGGAAAGACTAAAAAATCTTCTTGTCAGAAACAAGAAGGCCTACAGTTAAGATATTTGGTATGTAGCATTGTCTAGTGGACCTCTACCAAGTTTGTTCAAATCCTGGCCTCTGGGTCAAAAATGGCCCCGCCCCGGGGGTCACATGTTTTACATAGAGTTATATAGGAAAATCTTAAAAAATCTTCTTGTCAGAAACCGTAAGTTATAGAGCTTAGATATTTGGTGTGTAGCATTGTCTAGTGGACCTCTACCAAGTTTGGTAGAAAAGTGTCCCTGGGGTCACTATTGGCCCCGCCCGAGGGGTCACAAGTTTTAAATAACAATATAGAAGAAAATCTTTAAAAATCTTCTTGTCTGAAACCACAAGACCTAGAATTTTAAAATTTGGCATGAAGCAAGCTTTATCAAGCTTTTTCGAATTATTGGATTAGGTTAAAGGTCACGGAGGCTAAAAATAGATTTATCTACTGTACCTCATAGAGCCTTCATTTATAGACCAATATTTTTGATATTCAGTATAGAGGTTCCTTGCATGGACCTCTACCCATGGGTAGGGTTTGAGGTCACTGGGTCAAGGTCAAGGTCACCATAGCTTATAATAGATATTTCTACTTTCTGTCATAGAGCCTTTATTTATTGACTGATATTTTACATATTTGGTTTGTAGGCACTTACATATTTTCAATTAAAAAATGAAATACTGCTAAACAGCAAACCTACAGCCAAAGTACGCAGGTGAGCGATCCAGGGCCATCATGGCCCTCGTGTTATTCTTTGCGTCGAGATATTAGCAATTAATATACGGGTACACACTAATATTAAAGGCATTATCATCAGTGACACAGAATATAAAATAAATCAGCTTGCAGATGACAACTCGTTACTTTTAGACGGAACTGATCAATCATTAAATTGTGCTTTAAACGTTTTGAATGATTTGCTGTCCATTCTGATTAAAAAGTTAATGTTGGAAAAAAACATGTCATATGGATAGGAAAGTTAAAATATACCAAATCAGTTAAAACAAAATGGAAACTGAATTGTGGTACAACATGTTTTAAACTTCTTGGGTTAATTTTTCATGTTGAACAAAATCAAATGATACATATGAATTTCGTTGAAAAGATAATAAAAATAGGGAACTCCGTTTTATACTTGAAAAAACTAACTCCTATTGGTAGAATAAAGCAGAGTGGAAACACGAATATAGCTGGGTTTTTAAAATTTATAATGATTCATATTTTCAATGGTTGCAGTTAAGAATGATACATAGAATACTTGGTACAAATGCCAAATGTATAAAATGAACAAATGTAATTCTGATTTGTGTACTTTTTGCCAAGAAACTTCAGAAACCATTTATAATAGGAATGTCGTTTTTCTCAGTCTGTAATATCTGAAGTAAAAGATGGTTTAAACAATATTTATTTATCATGAAACATATCAATATATTTGACATTTACACATGGTATAGTGTCCAAAGCTGCACAGTCGATGTATCAAACATCAAGACAAATAATTTAACCAAATAAAAATATTCATTTATAATGAAACGAAAAGAATGGAAAGAGATTGACAGTAAACATTGGTGATCAGATTACTTATTTAAATTCATCAACATGTCATGACATCTGTTTAGGATAAAGGTGTATAGAAAAGAAAGGGATTTGAGAGAAAGGATTTAAGAGAGAGTGATATTGATATTAAAGGTCTGGTTGGGTCGTAGATTTGTAAGTATGAATGGTATTAACATTTGAAGCGTGAGTAGTGGTGATAAAGTCTTGTACGTAAGAGAACATTTCCGAGTTTGATGATCTGTCAATGGTGTCCAGACCGTAAAAGAGGGTATTTGAATTGATCGGTGCCAATGGTTGCAATTTGTTTAAAAGGACCAATCGTTGCAGAGTATAAATCGCACAGTATAATAGATAATGATCTGTATTTTCCACAAGGCCACAAGCACACACATGATCTTCAATGATGTTTTTTGAATACAGATGATCCTTTAGTGAGCTCCAGTGCATGCGAAGACGCGCATGTTGAATCGATGTCTCTCTGTTACCTTAGTAGTGGAATTCCGATACTTTTTTTGTTTTTGTTAAGAACATTTTAAAGGCAAATAACGTTTTAATAAATAAGTTTTGAGTGTTGGCTAGGAGGTGGTACCAAGAGACGATAGTGGAAGGCAAGAAAGACTTTGAGAAAAATTCATTACAATGGATGTTTCTGATCTCATCCTTGTTTCGTAATCCATATGGTGTAGTATGTCCAACAGATGGGGGCACCAAACTTCACAGATATGTTGGAGGTAAAGAATTTTTCATTTTATAGAAGCGTATAAGTTTGTGCTTATCTCGGCGATCTTTTAAAGGCTCAAGTAATGTTTTTTATAAAGGTGGGCATTGGAAACCAACTGAGTTGCTCCAGAGAAAATTCTTGCGGCTTTAATTTGGATTCGTTCAAGATCGTCCACGTCGTTTTGTGTAATGTTGTCCCAAGCAGCATCGGCGTACACATGACTTGGGCGAATGAAGGAGAAGTATATAGCTTCTAATGATTTTCTGTTAAGAGTGAATTTGAACGATCTTAGTATGTTTATGCGTTGCGATGCCTTGTTTTGGATTTCTTGGCATACTATGTATGCCATGTGCCATTTTAGAGAATGTAATGCCCAAGTGTTTGTGAAAAGTGACATTATTTATTTGGGTGTTGCTAAAGACAAGAGGTGGGTGGATTGGCATGTTTCTGGTGCGTGAGATGGTAAGTGACTCAGTTTTAATTGGATTAAAGGAGACAAGCCATTGCTCTGCCCATGAACTAATTTTGAGAGATCTGAGTTAAGTGTATATGTAGCTGAAGCAAGAGTGTCAACAATACTGTAGACTGTAGTGTCATCAGCAAATAGACGGATTGGAGACGAGATAGTTGACACTATCGTTAATATATACAAGAAAAAGAAGAGGTCCAAGAATAGAGCCTTGTGAAACGCCTGAAGAGATTTTGACAGTGTCAGATTGGGTACCCGATAAGACAACGAACTGTTCCCTATCGAACAAATAATCATTAAACAAAGTTAACAGACGACCAGATATACCACTCATGCGAGGCTTGAAGATGAGACCACAGTGCCACATTCGGTCAAACGCCTTGGATATGTTGCAGAATACGGCGCGGACTTCCCTTCATCTAAGGCCTTCCAAAAAGCGATATAAAAACACGTTGGTTGACAGTGGAATCCTTTATTGGAAGGGAGAAAAGAAGTCGTGGTCTCGGTAGAAATGGAAGACATGCTCGAGTATGATCCTTTCGAGAACTTTGTCGAGAACGCTGAGAAGAGAGATAGCTCGATAATTGTTAACTTCGGCAGGGTCATTTTTCTTAAGTATGGCACATACTTGAGCGACTTTCCACTGGGAGGGTATCTTTCCAGTGTGAAGAGAAAAGTAAAAAAGTTTGCAGAGAAGAGCGGAAAGTTCAATTTAGAGTTCTTTTAGGACGATATTGTTTACTTGATAAGGACCTGTAGCTTTACCTGGTTTTAAGAGCCGTAGGGCGACAGTCACTTTGGCTGGAGTAGTAATGATGTTTTGTAATTTTGGAGCTTCAATGTTAATGCATATGTTAGGAAGTTATTTGTTGTTGTTGTTGTTGTCAATTTTTGTCTGAGTTTGGAAAACGTGGATGAAAGCATTTGCTTTGGCAAGATTAATTTCGTATACTTGGTTGTTGTAAATGAGTGGTGGTATTGTTTTCAATGAGTGTTAGGCTTTATAAATTGCTTGGTGACTGACCAAAAATCAGAGGATATGGTGTTAGAGTCTTACAGAGAGTGTTCTAGTTTGTTAAAATGCTTTTTTGCGGTGTCGGATAGCTTTGCGAATGTCATTGTGAATCCAAGCCGGTTCAGATGTTCTTATTGTTACTATTTTTGATGAAATGCACGAATCGCAATGAGAAAGAAGAGCTGTAGTCAGATTTGAAGCATATGTAACGATGCTACGGTCAAAGCAATCATCCCAATTGAAATCTTAGACTTTACGCCGAAGACCATTGAAATCACCAGATGGATTTCCAAATTTTAAGTTTAAATGAGTGCGAAACTGCTTTATCATATGAAAGACAACAGTAGATAGGATGTTTGGTCAAGAATAGGTTTGACAACATCACTTGCAGATAGAAGATCAGATGAAGACACAAGGAAAAGATCAATTAGAGAATGAGGTGAAGCAGTAAAGTGGGTTGGATCTTGTATGATTTGAGTAAGACCATATTGAATAGCGAGGTTGTCGATTTTCGTTCTTGTTGAGTGTTTGCTATAGCCCAGGTTATAATCCCCAGTTATTACGATGTCCTTCACAACAGTGTCAACAGCTAAACCAATAGAGTCTTGGATCTTAGAAAGAACTGATTAGTTAGAGATTGGAGGGTGATACAAGACACCAAATAGGAATGGTTTACCCTTGGCCCCAATTTTTAACCAAATACTCTCTATTCCTGGGATTTCAAAATCGCTACGACGAAGCACAAACTAGACATCCTTTACATAGACCAAAATTCCACCATATCTATCTGTTCCTCGGTCCTTTTTTGAACGGGTTGTGATAATTCTCGAAATAAAGGTCAGTATTGGATGTGGATTGGTCTAGCCAAGTCTTAGTAATGCAAGATATCAAAGTGGTTTAGCACGGCGTATTGATTGTCATATTTGTTTGAAGTGCTTTGAATGTTGTAATGTACTGTAGAGAGGTGCGCTTTGAAAGAAGATAGGATCTGAAATGTCCGTGGCTTAGGTAGATTTTGATTTTCTGTAGGGCCTGGGTTTTCATGGACATTGCCGGCTAGAAGAAGCAGAATAGAAAACCGCACAACAAGATCGAAGTTATTAAAAGGTTTAGCGCCACACATACTGAGCTGATAAGGACCAAACAAACCTACTCTTACTCTGTAAGTAGTGATATCAATGGACATGATTAGGTTATTCCTGGATGTACGTTTTAGAAGAGTGAGTTCACTCCGACCGTCAACAGACCCTTTAAGACAAGGAAAGAAAGAAAAAGTAAAGTAATGAAACAAAAATGAGCAAGAGTGAAATTATACATTAATAAAAAGGTCTAAATATAAAAAAAGACAAGGATTACCGATTTCGTAGTTAATTACAAGTGACGGATAATGTTGATTTAAAGTTACTAGCTATATGATATAAAAGATTGTAGAAAATTGTAGAAGTTTCCTGAGAGAAATATCAGCATTTAGTAAGACGGCAATAAACTGTTTGGTGTTAACAAAGTTTCTGAGCAGAAGAACTTTCACAAACATTTTTGTAGTCTGACTTTCTTTGTTGAGAAAGATATATACATATTACTAAAATGTGACTTTTGACAGTGCTCTCTGCAGTTAATAAGTTTGAGCAAGTATAGATAGAAAGCAAAAGCCTTGAATCCGTGTGAATTTTATGGCAGGATTCGATGTTTTGATTTAAGAAACCTGAATTCTAAACTTATAGTGTTGTTATAGTTTAAAAGTATACATAATAATGCTCAAGAAGCTGATCAGATGGATTGACCTAAGATAAATTGTACTGATTGACTTGTGTAGTTGATTGACTGAAAATAACATCAAACCATGTACGTTTTAAGGTAAAAATTGTCACGTGACCTTTGACAGTGTGTACAATTAGGTCAGGTAAAAGTCGGTCAATGTGTAAAATCGATTCACTGTGGCGTGAAATGTAAATTAGATCAGTGTGAATGGACATTTAAACAAAAGAATTTAGCATTTTTTGTATTGTAGACTGATTATATATGGAATTTGATGGAAGAATGAAATGGAATAATTAACATGTGAGTTTCTTCAGTGTATGCAATAAAGGAGTTTAAAATGCCATTTCAAGTCAGATTTAGGAGCAGAAAAAAAATCCCGTCATAGACTTGGGACCCAGCACGCTGTTATACAAATAGGGAGTGCGGGGAACCAACCTTGTTTATTTTTTAAAAAATAGAAGATTTTAACTTGACTTCGAATTCCAGCTTTTCTTAAGGCGGTTAAAGTTATACATAAACCAAGGTTAGAATGAGCTTTAAGTGACAAAATGTAAAACTGTTGTTGGTTCCCCGCACTCCGTATTTGTATAACGGCGTGCTGGGTTCCCAAGTTAAAAACAAACCAGTCTACCCACTTCCGTTGCTTGAAAATATGGCGAGAGATCTACCTAGTAGTAATTTATACGACAGATACCGAATTCTATCATCTTGTTGTAAAGAAAGTTTGTGGGGATTTATCAAAGATTTGGGCTGAAATTCGACCAAATCAGTCATTTAAACAATCGAAGACATAATTCGTTTGTCCAGACACAGAGTGTCTATGGGTCAGATTATCAAGGATGAGAATATGAGGCTAGCCTTATACAATTTGTGGTTATTTAATTATATATGTACTAAATAATTTTGGGTGACACAATATTGGATAATTTACACATGTGACATCATTGTGATGTAAGATTTCATACAGCTTTACACATTTGTAGAAAACCAATAATTGATTTTTTTTAATTCTAAAAGAAAACATGTCTTATTTAGAACAAAAAAAATGAAAGATTCATGATAATTAGTTACTGCATTTTGCATAAGTGATCAAAATTGTTAAATAATAATTGGTTTAATTAAAAGTACAGTTTTGTTTGTATGAACACTATTTAGAAAGATAATTACACTCAGTTTAAATAACTACTCTTTGAAATGTTTAGTTGTGAATATATATACATGCCAATAGTTTTTTAGCAAAAATGGCCACAGTGGAATTTTGGTAAACAATGTTAGTGAACGATATTCAAATAAATTTTGCAGTAGAATTTTGGTACAAAAAGTGAATAAAAGATATTCAAATAAATTATGCAGTAGAATTTTGGTATACAATGTTAATGAAAAATATTCAATTAAGTTATGCAGTAGAATTTTGGCACACAAAGTTAATGAATGATATAAAAAATAGATTATGCAGTATATATACATAGATATACAAGGCAAAACCAATTACAATATTAGAAGATAGAATTGAAGATTCTCTTTTGTAGTTATTTTGCATAAATGTTCAAAATTGTTTAGTAATAATTAGCTAAATCAAAGTTATGTTTGTATAAACAATATTTAGAAGGATGTTTACACGCAGTTTAGAATAACAACTCTTTGAATAGAAATCTCAATGGAAACTTTAGATGTAAGTATATGTCAGTAGTATCGTTTTAGCAAAAGTGGCCACAGTAGAATTTTGGTACACAAAATTATTTAAAAAAATATTAAAATAAATTATGCAGTTTATACACATGGAAACACAAGAGAAAACCCAATTAAAATATTAGAATATAGAATCTTAGATTCTCTTTTGTAGTGATTTTGCAAATTTGATAAATGTTTTTTTTATAATAATTGGTTTTATCAAAAGGGCAGTTAGGAGTTTATTGTTGTTTATTGTCTAATCAATCCATCACATACATACATAAAATATAGTTACATAGAATCTAAAATAATCAAAATACATGCATTAGCCAATCCTTTCAAATGTATTACAGACATTTATGTACTAAAATTTTTCATAATTGCAAACAGATAATAGCACTGTAATAAAAACCTAGATTGTAAGACTAGCA
Source organism: Cyclina sinensis (assembly GCA_012932295.1). Taxonomy (NCBI): domain Eukaryota; kingdom Metazoa; phylum Mollusca; class Bivalvia; order Venerida; family Veneridae; genus Cyclina; species Cyclina sinensis. Next base: position 42,157,039 of record JAAONU010000017.1, read on the forward strand.
ATATATATATTTATATATAATTATTACTTTAAATAAACAATTGTGTTAAGAGCTGCCATAAAAGAAGTCTTTTACCCAAAAGTCTGAAGCAGAAGAATTGCTAATCTGAAAACAATTATATATAGCGCATCTTTTATTCATCACATTATAAAATATGTTTCTCATTCTATTACACATGTATACATATTTTACAATAAAAACATAAATAAAAAAAAAGGATTTCACGTTACATAATATATTAGATAAAGCTTTAAAACTAGTGTCCCTTATTAAAAATTAATCTATTAAACAGGGACTTTAGATTTACCACCAGAGACTAAAAATACCTCTAAAACAATGTATACCAAATCCACCAAAGGGTAATAATACCTCTAATACAATGTATACCAAATCCACAAGAGGCTAAAATACTTCTAATACAATGTATACCAAATCCACAAGAGGCTAAAATACTTTTAATACAATGTAAACCAATTCCACCAGAAGCTAATAATACCTTTAATACAATGTATACCAAATCCACAAGAGGTTAATAATACCTCTAATACAATGTATACCAAACAGTGAAGTTTGTATGAACAATATTTAGAAGAATATTTAGAAGGATGTTTACGCACAGTTTTAAATAACTACTCTTTGAATAGAAATTACAGTAGAGTCTTTACGGAGAGAGAGAGAGAGAGAGAGAGAGAGAGAGAATGTGTGTGTGTGTGTGTGTGTGTGCGTGCGTGCGTGTGTGTGTGTGTGTGTGTGTGTGTGTGAATAGTATGTTGAGCAAAACTGGCCACAGTGGAATTTTGGTACACAATTTAAATGAAAAATATTAAAATATTCAGATAGATTATGCAGCACATATACATGGATACACAAGGCATAGCCAATTAAAGTATGAAATGATAGAATCTTAGAAACTCATTTGTAGTTAGTTCAGTCATGATGATGTGTACAAAATATTTTATGCATAATAAATTGAAAGAAGTGAAGATGCACTACTCCAACAAGTATTTTAGAATACGATCATAGGTACACTGAAGTTATTATATCAAATTATCAGGAGGTTTCTGTCCTACTCTACAAGTCACACTCCAGTATCAGCAGCCATAGATACTGCTGGCTAGTAGTATACAATTAGATCACTAAGACTGTTTATTTTAATAGAGGCACCCCTTTCACCACACTTGACAAAGATGTGCCCATCATAGAACTAAGTGTCAGTAATTTTAGAGTCACCGTCCTTTTTGAGCTGCCTGCAGAGATAGGCTATTGCACGCCTCCTTTTGGTGAGCTGCTCATTAATGTAGAAGCAGCTTTTCTTCTCTCTAAGTTGCCTTTTTCCCTTCATAAAGTTTGCCTTAGCATCATCAGTTCCTGGTCAGCCTTCTTCTTCCCAACTCTGTGAGACAAAGCTATATCATTTTTTGTTATTGTTGAACCACTAATTTCTGCTACATACATGACTATATCTTAAGTATCTTCACCTTCATTTTCAGGTGCATTACTTATTAGGACACACTATTTCCTTCTATACTGGTTAACAGTATCAACTTCTGCTTCTAATTCACAGACTCTGGTTTGCAATTGATCAGTTTTTACAAGAAGTGGATTTCACATAGACATACATTTGTTGCTGGATTTCATTTCTGACCATTGTTGAGATTTCATCTCTCATAGCTGTTTAAACTGTAAGTGTAATTCTCTGGATATCCAGCTCAGATAATATAGGTTGTTGAGGTTGCTGCAGGGTTTGCCCTTGCATTGCAAGTTGCTGCGTAAGAGGTAGGGGTGGTGACATGTACATTTACATTAAGTTACTAGGATTCAGTAAGAGGTGCTGTTGTTGGGGTTGATGCATACCAGTTATACTATGGCTCTGAAAATGGATTTCAGATTCAAGGGTAGTGTTCATGCTTGTGTTGTGGATTTCAATCTGAGACATGGTAAGAGTGTTGTCTGATAAGGGTTCAAATCTATTCTTTAGTGTCACATTCAGTTCACTAAACTCAATCTCAGTCCAATCACTAGTCACTTTGTTCACTTGCTACACCAAACAAATCAGACGCAGAGAAATGTCTAGATTTTTTTTCAATTTTTGAATGTTCAGGGGAGACAATTTGCTTTTTCTGCTTTGTGTTTGTCAAAGTAATGAGTTTTTTGCTTGAATCAGACTTCTGGGATTTTAATGGTAGATCGTCTGTTTTACTCATTTCCTGATTTGTCTGTACGGTATTTACATCGGGTGACCCTATCTAGTGTATTTAATTACATTTGTATTTGGTTTGAAAAAATTGTTTGTTTACACTGCTATACCGGAAGTTTTAATTATCGTATAATAATATATTGTATCATTTAGAGATGTGAACTTTTTCATAAACAGTAAGTTCTTTATTCTAGGGTTTCCTATTACAATCTAAAATCACTATAATGTGTTGTGTGTAGAAATAAAATGATATATATTTTCATGTAAAGAAGAGATATAAAGCCATCCTTTCTAGTTTTGAACAACAGTTTGAATCTTTCCTCTGCAATTATAGATAAAACGTCCAAAACCGAAAAAACTCAAAGGTTATTGGTCACTTGTTGAACAGTTATGTTCTTAATCAGTGTTTCTTTACTTGGACGAAAATGTCTGCTATTAATTTGATTATTTTTTTACCTAGGGACAGATTTGATAAAATTTAGTTTTTTTCTTCCCTTTTACCCCTTTTTTTCTTCTCAAGAAAAGAGGACCTTTTTGCAAAAGCCGTTTATTTTCCTGCTATTTGTGTGGATATGTATAATCACATGAATTATATGTACATTATAATTGTTTTATTCATTTCATATTAGCACTTGTAAGGTTAGTAGGAGATAACCATTAAAGGGGATAATAAACGGGGTTACCCAGATCGGGCCTAAAAAATGCTTTTTAATATTCTTTCAAAAACACCTCTGTTTTCTGTTTTTATTTATTTGATCAAACTTAGGACATATCCTCTAACTATACGCCAAACATGCTTTTATTGCGATAAAACATTACAGCTAACCGTTGATCCAGGCAGGCCATTCTCGAACCTAAAATGTCCATTAGTAATCACCATAGGAACAGCTCCACTGAAAAAAAATAGAGCTAAGAGACATGGCGTTACCATTCCGTCGACAGCGCCGAAGTCTGTACTAGAACCACCGATGGGAGCCCTAAGAAACATCTACTCTGACTCCTACCGACAAAAATACGTAAGTTAAATTACAAACTCACTGTTAAGATGTTTAACGTCAGTTACAAATATGCGAAAAACTCACACGTAAGGTTTTAAGGTAAGTTACTTTAAATCCAAGTTTACAAAACTGATGAATCGATTGTCTTTGAATCCACATTAAAGTTTCTCGTGCCGCACACGATTTTCATACTGTGTAATCTCGTTTTTGCAAAGTCGGCCACGTTTTGTAAGTCCGCTCTTAAGATTAAATGTCTAAACAGATAGAGAAATATACTTTGTAAGTATAACCAGATAAATCAATAATTAAGAACAAGTAATAAAAGTCAAACAGTTAACTCCTTAGGAATGTGTCTATTGAAATTAGATAACAAGAGACATAACTCTGACGACGTTAAAAGTAGTACGTTCACCTTCACTAGTGAACCGCATTTAGTTATAATTTAGCAGTATCAGAATCGTACTCGATTTTTAAGTCTATATATATGTATAAAGAAAACATCTTTACCTCGGATGAATTTAGCACAAGCTAGCTATAAGTTTGACTAACGGAGATGACATGGCTAAGTCTGTACCTATCTCATAACAAGGCAGCCTTTTACTGAACATGCATCAATGGAACTAAATAACGCATTCTTCTGACTCTCGTACTAAAATACATGCTGGATCTAGACAAAGCAAAGCACCGGGAAATATTAAAAAAATGTCGCAAAGAACATTTAAAATTAATAACAATTTAAGTTGAAATGATTTCTTATTTCAGCGCAAACCACCATGAACGAGAGTGCATTGGTGCGTTCGAAGATCACATACTATGACTGAAAAAGGTGCGGAATAGAGTCCATGTTCACAGTGCATCAAAAATAAGAAAGTAGAAAATATCTATCTAAGCCTTGATTAGCCTGCATATTTATTGTACCCAAGTAGTTGCTTATTGATTTTGATAATGCTCATAGTATATACTGTGAAATCATTAATATTCGTGGGGGATTAAATTTCGTGGTTCAGGTAACCCACGAAATCAAGTCCCGACGAACACATTGTGCCAAAGATAATGTAAGCAGCACCAAAAAAGGTGTGAGACGTGGTTCGTAGTTGGTACATCGTCCGTAGACAAGTTGTGTGTTTAACCGCGGCTTTTTTGTACTTCATTCAAAGAATCAACGATAAACATAGGTATGAATCGGATACTAAACCGATAGATGATTTTTTTTCAGGTGTGTACCCGTATTTTGTTTGTTAACTAAGTGCATCCAAACTGAAAGTAGAAATTGTAGTGACGTAGCGTCACATGTCTGTCAAACCGCACTATACTGCGGATGCTATTTGCAGTTATACGGTCCCTGAATGAAATGTTTATTTTTACTGATATTGAGTAAACTATTATTACTTTGGAACTTGTTACTTAGTATAATAAATTGACTACTGTATTTTGTTGTACTTATTACAATGCTGCAAACAAAAAGGTTAATTGGCGCTAATTTAGGTTGCATTATCAAAGACGGAAGGCCGACGTTTTTCACAGCTTAAAAAAATCATAAAGACCGTTTAAAAACACACCTAAAATTTTAACAATGAAAAGGATGCGCAATATTTCACAAAGTATAATTGACACTTGACACTTGTTAATTGAGAAGACCGATCGATAGGTTGATTACCATAGTAACGAATCTTCGGTTGTTTGGTCAGGTGGAAAAACGTTAACTTTCACGTGTCAACAATTTCAAAGCACAACTGCCGGATATTGCCGAATGTTGAAATCAACGAATTTTCGGCCCCGTATTTTTTTTTACCTGGCAATAGAATTCCACGAATTTACGACCCCACGAAATTGCCTTCTGCCGGCAAACCACGAAATTTTATGCCCTCGAATTTAAATGATTTCACAGTATTTTGTGGAGGTCACTCTTTAGTTGGTGGACGCATAATGTTGAAAGGGGGTCAAGGGACTATTCAGTGTCACCGGAAACGTAACATCAAACGTACATCGCACGCGATTTTCCCCAAATACGTTTAATGGCAGACGTCGTATTTGCGTCGACAAGTCAGGCATGTGCATTTTTACACAAATAAACTTTTTTGACTTGTTGGCGTATAAAGTTAATTTTGTTGACATGTTTGCTTGTAAATATCAACGATATTTCATTTAAATATGTTATTTTCATGGAATATTTGAGACACGAGAAACATACAAAAGCGTATTCGCCATGTAATGTGACACTCTCAAATCGAATGATGCATTTTTCATTTGTGAAATATTGAATAGATGTTGCTCGAATTGCAAAATTTGAAATTCGTGGAATTCAAAAGTCTGCTTATAAGCTTTTAAAAGTAAACAGAAACCCTCTGTGAATATGTCATGCTTTTGTAGAAGAACTTTTCATTTCACATTGAAACATTTTGTTTGATTTCAGTTCTTATTGCTATCTTTTTTATGCCCCCACTCTGCGGGTGGCGGGGGGGGGGGGCTTTAGATTTGCCCTTGTCCGTCCGTCCGTCATTATGTCCGTCCTTCCCAAGAAGTTATGTCGCCTGTAGCTCCAAAAGCGCTATAGCTAGAGTCAAGAAACTTTACAGGAATGTTGATCAGCATGTGAATTTCTGCACCTGAGATTTCCCGTATAGATTTATTTGGAACTGTTAGAGTTATGGCCCCTTACTTAGTCAATAATAGTAATTTTCAACTTGTGTCGCCTGTACCTGCAGAAGCGCTGCATCTACAGTCAAGAATTTTTACAGGAATGCCCTTGTCCGTCCGTCCGTATGTCCGTCCGTCCCAAGAAGTTGTGTCACCTGTAACTCCTAAAAGCGCTATAGCTAGAGTCAAGAAACTTTATAGGAATGTTGACCAGCATGTGGAGTTGTACACCTGGGTATTCCCGTATAGATTTATTTGGAACTGTTAGAGTTATGGCCCCTTACTTAGTCAATAATAGTAATTTTCAACTTGTGTCGCCTGTACCTGCAAAAGCGCTGCATCTACAGTCATGAAACTTTACAGAAATGTTGATCAGCATGTAAAGTTGTGCACCTGGGGTTTCCCGTATAGATTTATTTGGAATTGTTAGAGTTAGTACAAATTAGACATGAAAACACCAGTTTACCATCTGCAAACTCAAAGAATGTCCAACTATGCATACATAATTGTGAAGGATAATATTAATCCATTGGTCACAGTGTTGGAGACAGTATTTTGAGTCTTCACACCACAACAGGTTTCTTATAGTTGTCATTTTGTTAAACCAGTCTAATTAATGTATCAGCGTATATGACAATATTGCTAGCTATATGATTAGCTAGGTTGAGTGGGGGCATCTGTGTCCTATGGACACATTTCTAGTTTTAATTGACTTAAGCAATTCCGTCAGAACACTGACTTTGTGTATCAGTATTTTGATTTATTAAAGCGTTGTTAGAAACGTCCATAAGCTTTAAGCATGGTGCACTCAATAATATTTATGTCTTTGCATGAATTTTCTACAAGCATAAATAATTTTATCTAAATATTTTTTTCTGTTGATGAAAGTGGAACTAATTGACATTTCCTGTTTCTATATTTTAAGTAATTGTGCATAATGTTTGTTTTTCCAAAATGCGTTAGTCATTTAAGATAGTGTTGATCAGTGGTAGCTTGTATTCAAAGGGTCCTTGTAGGTCAGCTGTAAGAGCTATACAGTGGTCCAGAGGTAACGCACTGGACTGGTAACCAAAGGGTCACAAGATTGCTCTTCCACTAACATTACTAATCATCTTTCGGATGAGACTTTAAACCGAGGTCCCGTATATCAGTGCTGCACACTGAGCACGATAAAGAAGCAGTGGTGTTTCTGGAATGGGGTGCTTTCTGTATCTTGACACTATACCACACAACAAAAAATAACTAATCTCTGCAGGGAGGCGTCGATCATATGGGCAACAGTACCGACTATAAATACACTCATATAGATAGGTTAGTTCTATCTCTATAACTGAATGGTTTTCGTATCTTTCACTATCCCCTTCAGCCTCTTGCTTTTCTTATTGGCTGACCTATGTATTAAGTGCCATATGAGGACTTTAATTATCTAATGGTTTTCAGGGTATAGCAGAAGTAAGATGTATAATGGAATGTTTGTTTGAGATTCCAGGGGGCGTCGGTCATAAGGGTAGACGACATAAGCCTCAAATAGGCGCTAGAGGGCGCTGTTCTAAGTACCCTGAGTAATTTCTAGGATGATATGGTATCATTCGTAATATATTATTATATATACGACACATATATACATTCTAAAGATTCAGTTATATTTGTAAGATGCTTATAACTTATATTTTTGTACCTTTCTAATTTAATAATTACAATATTTGATCTACATATAACGTTTAGTCATTGCTCGTTGTATATATTAGTTGCTGTATGTGGTAATTGTTCACATTTAATGACAATGACTTGTTAGATTTTATCCTTTGTTGCTTTATGTACCCATTAATTGTTATTTACCGTTGTATATGGCCAGAGGCTTTGTTGAAATTGCCGATATGCTAACAAATTTGACTAGACTTGACTTAATTTGACTTGTTAACAGGTAACAGACTGCAATTAGATTTATTTCACAGTATGGTTTTCAGTATAAAACACATTTAAATAGAGATTTCTTGAAATGAAGTTTTGACAGTGTACCAATACTTCATATCTTATCTTTTGAACCAAAATGTTTCAAAATCGGAATTTAGATGTAGAGAGTCACAAACAACTTTCCGCATTCTTTTATTCCAGCGCGCGTGCGGGTTTGAGCCTTATATAAGTTTTAAGTTTCCGGTCGATGCAAAATAAATAACTCTTGACTAAAATGAACTGGATGGAATATGTTAACTGGCACGATATGTCTCAATGATATTACCTTGATATAGTTGTACATTTGTTATGTTTTATTTTATGATATAAATAAACGGTTTGCAGTCAGCGAACGTTCATTGTCGATTATAAAATTAATTCTTTGACTCTCTCATCGTCTGTGTTAAGGATGTGCCAGCAATATCTGAGTAAGGAACTGTTTGTTAACTACCTCGTATGTGTAGAAATGACCGCTCTCTGTTTGTCTCCCTGTCTTTCTCACTCTCTCTCTATGTGTGTGTGTGTGTGTGTGAGGAAAATGTCACTCTGTGTATGAAGAAATGACCATTTTCTGTTCGAAGAAATGGCCATTATCTGGTAGAAGAAATGGATATACACTGTAAGAACCGACGATTCTCTATAGACACGTCATAAGTTAGAGCTAAAAAGCGTAACGTCAGAAAAACACCGTTTTAGAGTACATTTGGCGCTTGGAAAAAAACTCGAGCGTTTACTTGTTCATGAAACGTTTCTATTATCCTGATATACATGTATGTTTTTATATAAACAACAAGAAAACACAAATCTTTCTTATTCCATTTCTAATTTTCCATATTTTTCCAGAATAAACAACCTGTATGCATGTTAACGAGTACAAATAACAACGGATACATGTACAGTTTTATTTTAAGGTCAGGCTCGTTCAAATCAAAATCATCCCGTGAACCTTGAGATAACAGTTTTTGACTGTTGCCCCTATACTAAACATGCCTTTACAATTCCAGTTTCTTAATTGTTTGCAAATTTTTATGATGGTCATCGTCGGAAATATTTATCAAAATGTGCGTTGAAGAAGTTTCAATTATAAAAACTACGGAAGACGAAGGAACGTGCGCAACATGTTCTTTAATTGATTTGTATTTTAGCGGCATTGCTGAAGTGTTCTCATAATATTTGCCCTTAATAACACTTGTTCCGTACTTCGAGTAAGCTCCCCAAGCGTCCGTTTCGTCATTTTTTTAACACGTAGGATCCGGTCTCGGCACGCACCAGGTAATATTCATGATCTGCATCATCTCTCCAAACAGCAAACACCGTTCCCTTGTTTACCATGTCAGAAATATGTACATTATGATCAAGACATTACTCCTCACTAGGGCTTGCTGTTTTCACTGTTTTTGAAATAAACGTTTGTGTCATTCCTAAAGTGTCCGTACGACCCAAAACACAACTGTCACACTCATAACATGAGAGACTTTTTGTATATAATTCGATTTTTCATCATGGTGGACAATTACTTGATGCATTTTGAATAGTTACTCTTCCTCTCAAAATAGCAAAATCGGCCTGACGCTTCAGAAAGCCCCCTGTCGCATCCTGGGGTCCTTTTGCGTGAGAGGTCTCATAGAAATTGCGTATAACGGTACGATATCCCAAATTACAAACTGATGAGCAAAGTTCACCATAGCAGTTTCTGCTTTTGTATTGAGCTGCACACCCGTCACAAAACTCGTGCATCACGTCTACCTGTAACGGTATAGATCGAAGGTACTCTGCAATTTCTGTCTGCACGCGTTTTATTTCTAATATAGCGTGTCTGTACAGCAAAGTTAAATGAATAGAAACCTAAGTTTTCTCGAAATAAATGGACTGAACTTCTACTTTTTCAATACATTGATAATTTTCCGAATAGTCATGGACGGTGAGGCAATGGTTAATTGTCAGATTATCTAGTAATATCGTGTTGCCACTTCGCCCTAAAATTATGTGCTGGGAATGTTTTTAATAACTTCTTCATGTATGAAAACATTTCACCTGGTTTTGTAGCTTTTTTGTTGAGAATAAGTTGTCGAGTGTTACCGCGCTTTGTTTCTATCTCTTTATATTCAAAAGCTTCCCAGTTCACGGTTGATGCATTTTCCTCAGTTGACAATTTGTTTTCATGAAACATATCTTCAGAAATGCCGCATTCTAGACACTCTGTATCAAGACATGGCTTATTTAAGTGGCCATTTTGGTCAGGTTTACACAAGGTGTCATTGCATATATCGTACATACTTTCACATAACCTGTAACTGTCAGATGTCACGTGCTTTTTGTGGAATTCCATACACGTACAAAATAATGATTTCATTTCTAGGTGGTATCTGCAACAGCAAGTCACGCGGTCCTATATCCTGGCTTCATGGACGAAATAGGGCTTGCATTTTTCAAAAGTTCTCTGGGAAACAATAATATCCGGGTACTTTTCCTTGAAATCAACATAGGCTTCAGTTTGAGGTTTTCGCAAAATATATACCTCGTGACTTGAATAGGACTTAACACCAATCCTTACACGTTTAATATCCTTTTTATCACCGGTTGGGTGTGAAATATTTGGAAAAGACCAGAACTCGTAGGTACTTTTCTTCATATCCTCTGTTATACATGTTTTCCTAGTTTTTCACGAGAACTCACTATGAGATGAACGAGTACGAATTCGATGACCTTTCGACACGGTTCTGGCAGGAATATATAACTTTTTTGCAAGTTTAGTTTTACATTTATTTTTTGTCAGGATTCACCACAAACGGAGGCCATTATAAAATTAACTTCTATCCTAAATTCATCCGACAGTTTCCGTTTTTTACATTTGAGAGAATTTCTTACGTCTTCGATAATTGAATCTGATAACTTCCAGTCACTGATGTCGTCTGGAGACGAGACTATGTAAGAAATGTCTGGACAGTCGGTGATCTTGAACATTGTAGATAGGCAGCAACATTAGCAGCGCGTTTTGATGGTGTTGCTAGTAATGCATTTTTAATCTTTGAAGAGCTCTTAATTTGCTTTGCCTGTTTGAAAATAAAAAACAAATGTCTACATCTGCAATTTCTTCAGGCGCCCTCGACGCTGATACTCGGTAGACTTTGTTCTCTTTCTATCCTTTAAAGCATTTATCTTTTGTCTGTATAAGCGCTTCCTGTTTGCTTCCTTCGATTACTCTGAAAAGCGAGAACTTTAATGAAGTTTGTTTTGACAAGAAAGTCTGACAGATGTAAGCGTTTTAACACTTACATATTCAATGCCGAGAGCTATCTATCTATCTATTTAAGCTTATTTAACGTCGGTACCGGTAACCCATATGACCGACGCCCCCTGAAGAGATTAGTTAATTTATGTTGTGGGGGTAGTGCAAGATACAGAAAGCATCCCATTCCAGAGACACCCCTGGTTCTTTTTCATGCTCAGTGTATAGCACTGATACATGGGACCTCGGTTTAAAGTCTCATCCGAAAGACTATTAGTAATGTTAGTGGAGGAGCGGGGGATCGAACTCGGGACCCCTGGTTTACCAGTCCAGCGCGTTACCTCTGGATCACATCCGCTCCCTTGCCGAGAGCAATCGCATTTAGGCTTTTAAAACAACTTGGAACCAGACCAGATGCGTGTTTAGTTATATGACCCACAGGCAATACCACATCTCAATTATTATTATATTGAAAGTAAAGTAATCAATAGTTTGAGCAGACGACTATTTTTTACAGGATATCACTGTATCATTATAAAACTTATAATTTATGTAATAAATAAAAAAAATCCAATTTCATTTCCGTTTAGATATCAACTCATGAGTACCTACAGGACAAAGGAAGACAAAGAAAACGGCTGCTCACAAAATAACGCAAATGAATAGTACTTAACATATGTATGTTGTCGTTGCTGAATGAGGACTATATACTTAATATTTACGTCTTGTTAATTAAATCATTAATTTAAGTGTCTAAGTACACAGACACGTTTACTTTTTTTCAGTGAATGTGACGTGTGACTGTTTGTTTCGCTGGTACCATTTGGCTTTCTGCAGGCGTCTCATTTTCTTCCTATTTTCAATCAGTCCTTTGATTTTATTGGATTTTTCTAACATGATTACTGCAATGAGAAAAATACAAACATAACATCAACTATCACCCATTATTAATGTTCTTTGTTAGCTAGTATTCTGGTAGTTCATGAACTTGATATACTCATAAACTCATGTATCTGGAATATCTTTTATTAGTTGCATTTATGCGATTAAGTATAAGGATTTCAACAGAAATAAACGAATCGGTGTGTTAACAGCGCCTTTAAAGAAATTGTCTTAACGTCATGGTCAACTAACCTACACTTGATAACTGCTTACACTGTAAACTGTCATCTATAGTTAAAAGTTCATGTGTGATGAGAAAGCTGCGTTATTTACCATGACAAGTTTGGCAAGTCGTCTCTCGGACACTCTTGTTCTCTATTTCGGAACGGAACACAATGGCCTCTCCGGGCACGAAACCTGTCCGGTCGATCGATACACTTGCTATAATAGGTTCCGACTCACAACAAAAAACACCAGAAGGTCTTCTGGTCAGTTTTGGAAGCTCCCTTCTGTAAGAAATGAAGATATGCTGTCTAGAAAACAAGGCATCCTGCTAAATAAATCCATGAAAATGTAAAGGAAAGAAATACAAAGTATATTGTTTGTTCGTTTTTAAGTTTATTTGTTGTCTGCTATAAGTCATTGCAGGCACCTTTAACCTAAAGCCCCAAGTTATAAAGCTTTATGAAAAGACGCGTGAGTTGTTCGTACATTTACTAAGTGTCGAAAGTATCGAACACGACCGATGTGCGCCTCGTATGAAGATGGTGAACATGGCGGCAGTTGAAAGTTGAAGGGGAAAGTGTATAACTTGTCATCACCTAATTTAGTCTTGCCTTCCCCTGTTAGACCTGTAATCATATACAGAAGCGTATTTACACAAAGTGATTCCGCAAGTATTCTTAAAGATTTTTTTTAGTCAATTCAATACCCCAGCATAAAAGCTGACTGTTTCTATGATTGCAAAATTGCATTTCACTATGACAATCAACGTCCATTTTACCTATTTAACCAGGAAGTTTTGTGCTCGCATAATTTCGAATGGAGCTTAAATCCGTTTGCAGTTCAAGATTTGGTAAGACAACAGTTTAACTTTTATTGACGTCAGAACAATCCTTACTACAGTTGACAGTGCAAAGTGGCCAACAGCTCCTTGTATTGATGTGGAGAAAATTACAGGTCCGTATTGAAGTTATAAATAACAATACTATAATATAAAACAACTCCAAATTTTAAATTATGTGAGTTCAAACTTTCGCTTTATTATTTCCCTCCAATGGTTCCAATGCAATGAATGTACATGTATATTATATGGATGAAAATCAACAACAGATACACCTTTACCAAACAAGCACACTTTAGTGTCGTGGTAACTCTCATTTGCGCTATAATGACGTATACGTCTGTTCTTTCCACTACCCTGACTTTCACTCCAGTGTACGTTTGCCTAGCCTTTGAATGTGATGTAGATTGCTGAAATAGACAGAAAAATAATGAAGGACATGCACAGTTAAAATACAGTGCACCTTATAACATGTAAAACATCCACATTTCCTATTGCCACAGGATTTTCGTTTATTTTTAGCTATCTTCAATTAATATATTCGGAGTATTTCTTTTTCAGCTATCCTCATTAAATATGTATGGTGTAGGTATTTTTTTTGTAAGAACAGGTATTGGTGTTGACCTATCTTCAATATTCTTCATTTCATATTTTAATTCTGACCATTTAGAGGTCAAAATGTAACGCTTTATTTTTCCTGTAGCATGCTCTGTTTAACTGCAAAGACATTTAGTAAGTGTTTCGTGTTTACTTTTATTTCCATCTAGCCTCATGATTGAGACAGCAGATGATTGCTTAATTGGCAAAATGTTGTTGTTGTTGTTGATTTTTTGTTTATTTGTTTGTTTCTTTTTTGTTTGCTTTGCTTCGCTTTGTTTGTTTGTTGTTGTGTTTCCCCCCAAAACAATACACGAAATTATCGATAAATAACGGACGTGGAATTGGATATTGGAACTAAAGAACATCTGGAAACAGGCTTTATAGTGGTGACGAGGCTGAAGACAGACCCCTTTAAAAAGTCAACCAGAATATTGACATTTATAATTAAGTCGTTCTTTATTTTTTTTTTAAATTACAAGATTAGGTCACAGAGCGTCACTGTATTCAAATAGAATGAAATTTTACACAAATAGCATTTTAAAAATTATAAAGTAGTCGTAGTTTTGTTTCTTGAGAATATGAAAGGTTCGAAAACGTGATGTGAAGTTAAGGTTTTTATTTTTTTCAACCATTTATTTAGATCTAGTAAGTCTTTCTCATTTAATGTGATTTTATCGATTTGTTGAGTACTTTGTATATAGATACAGTATTGAATTGCAGTGTTTTCTTTCTTTACCTTTCCCGTTAAAACAGTCGTATAAACTAAACTCTTTTCAATATTCAGTATTGCGTAGACTCGAATTAGCATTCACTGTATAACGTGTCCGTCTGTGTGCATTTTTTGTCAACAAAAGCAATTAAAAAGCTATGTACCGTTTATTCCAATTAAAAGCGCTCTATTCCAAAGGTTGAGGTGAAAAACTAAATCCGATTGGCAACCCTGTGGGAAAATTCAGTAATCACATCATAAACTGAAATTTAAGAGAATGGCGGTATCCAGACCCCACGAAGCCCGAACTACCCAACCCCCTTTACCCGCTTTTGACTAGTACTCTTAATTCATGGACCGTTTTTTTTTTCAGTTCAATAATCTCAATCCACTACGATCTAGAATACTTTAACGACGGTGTATTTGCTTCTCATTTTTGTGTACACTGCTTACATACCTGTTACTTTTAGGTCGTCTTTCACTTGTAGCTCAACTCTTCCCGACACTGACTGACCTGGGTAGAAATCTCCACTTTGGTTGTCCAAAATAAACTGAAATATTTCCTTTCCCATTTTTTAACGACACGTACACCTTTTTATGATTAAACCTTAATCGCCTTCAATGTGATTATCATAATATACAACGCTTGAAAATACAGCGCATATACAACTGTCCGAATTTTGAAATATCAATCTACTTGTTATATACTGCTTGTAAGAAAAGGTTATCTGACAATGTCTACATGTTCAACAAAGACAGGGCCATTTGGTATATTTGCATTAATGATACTTGTGAGCATTTATGGATTTGCATGTCTATTACATCACGTAATTTGGACAGTGTTTATTTCGTCTCCCCAGGGAACGGCCTGTTTGCTGTCAAAACCGGGAAGCCAGCTTTTTGGGTATTACGAAATATGCAGAAATTGCAGATATTAATGATTCAGCACTTGTGTCATGTTGTATTTTTTTTCACAAAGGAATCCACATAGACTTGTGTAACTGTAAAACACGGTCGGAGAAGTCGATTCTCTTGTCTAAGGTATGTAACTCCTAAACCTTACGGTATTTTTCTTTGTGAGTGACTATTTTTGTTGTTGTTGCTTACTTTGCTGTTTGTTAACACGAAGTGAAGAAAATATCAGGTAACAGGCCTGTTCTTGGTAAAAAACATAGTTTGGCCGAGTTCATAAGTGAACCTTTATGATTCTTGATGTAACTTACACACGGTTAGTAAACGTTCAAAATCCGTTCACAGAGGTTCGAAAAGTGAATCAACGGTTATTTATCTATCATGTGTATATTGAGTTAGGAAAATGAAGACAACTTATGGTGCGACCGTAATTTTCTAAAACTTCCATTCTAGAAGATATATTTATATCCCCGAAATTGTCAGAACGGTCGAGATTTTGTGTATCTTCATAGAACCACTACTTAGAAACATTTAGTTTTGTCTTGATTGATAAATATATGTACATCTTATACATCATATCATTAAAACTTTTAATGGAACCGATCTTGTAAGTTAAAGTTCCCATTTTAGCTTTGAGGGAGAATGATGGTGGTAGTTGTGTTACCCAGTGTAGGATATACTTCCGTTATATTAAGACTGCTCGGCACCTACTCTAAGATATGAACAGAAAGACAATCACACTACCTAAGGTTCAAGTTAACATTCAACTTGTAAACCGTCAGCATTTAGTGAATATGTGTCTCGTTACTCTATGCTTTAAACAGAGATTGTATATTTAAAAAAAAAAGATTAAGTAAATAACTAAAGAAATGCTTTTCAAAACAAACAATATATGTTTATTCTTTATTTGAGTGTCATCTATAATTCTCATATAAACAAACAATATATATAAATAAATAGAATATCGACAGTAGATTTTGAATGTGCATTAACATATATAAAAGTGAAAATATATTCTTTGCCTTAAACCGGATATAGTGAAAAAAGAAGAAATCTGATCAAGGGAAGGAATTCAAACGAAAAATTTCCTCTGGTACCCGCCCAGTAGGAATGAATGGATTTTGGATTATCTTCCACGTTTATAAGATTTAAAAATTTAGAACATTAAATACATACAGGAATTTGATTAAACATACATGGACGTAAGTAAAAAATGAAACAATTCAACACGACAAGCCTGTCGGAATAGTTTTAAAGATGCACAAGGAAAGATAGGTATCATATCGCAGTTTATAATCACATTTTCCAGAGCAAGATTGTCACTCTCAGACAATATGTTAGACAATATCAACACGATGCAACACTTAAGATTGTGTGTTCCCCTCGTCCATCTGGACCGTAAATGTAGTGCCTGGATTCGGTTTGTCCCAGTTGTAGTACGTATAGACGGGGGCAAATCTTGTATCTCCTGCTGTATCGTCGCCCTCCCCTTCTTCTCTTGTACTCACGCTCCCCATGGCACTCTCAGCTAAGGTTGCCTGGGCTGAAATTTAATTATGAATCTTGTAAGAATGTTTTTATTGTGAGACAAAAAACAATTATTACTAAATACTGCTTATATATCAAAATGCACTCCTTATTAGGCTGCCTGTGCTGACATCTATTAATTACTAGTAATTAAATTAATTTAAATTAAATTAAATTAATGCACTATGCTGGTGTTGCATTGCACTGCGTGTCGTTGAATTGCATTGCATTGTGTTGTGTTGCGTTGCGTTATGTTGTATTTTGTTGTGTAGGTTTATCTAGTGAGGTATTCCTTTGGTAGATTGAACAGAGTTAACTGTACTTTGTGTTGCGCCGCTGTCTTGCAGTACACCCTCACGGACGGACGACATTTTTTGCAAGCAAATTATGATCTTCTAATACGTTGCAACTCGATGATCGATACGAGAAAAATAAACAATGTTAACTTATTATTTTCGGCTGTTGGCTGTTTGTTTTCACTGTAATGTTCGGTCTATTTAAAGGTAAAGGTTCGTGTAATTTGAAGCACCCCTTTACACGTGTTGTGAAAATTAGGTCATCGGTAGATACCGTTTCTCCATTTTTCTTAGCACCAGATGAAATTAATACACTACGACTTGTTTTCAAGTTTCAGCTTTTCAGATTTAAGCTATCTCAGACCATTTAAAGGAAGTGGTTACGGGTATAACAAGGGAAGTAAATGCGTTTAAACTGCGTTAAACTCAATGCAGAATTGTTTCCCTTATCGTGTCAATTAAATCCAAACACAGTTATCCATAATAGTTTGTCATATCCTCTTCATTTCCCCTTTCTGATAAAGAATGTTTTTAGTAATTTACACGGAAGCTGTATAATTCCATGTATCGGTTTTTTGTGCTAGTCAAAAGATTCACTAATCATAGTTAAAACTACGTTTTTTTGGCCCATCAATAGCGAAAATGTGGGAAAAGACACATGAGAGCTGATACTTGTAAAAAGCTATTTCAAGTGAGTTGTGTTGGAAAATAAGTTTTCCTTACATTCTGTTCACTGTTCCTTGAATTTTTCTCTACAAGATGTTTTGCTTCAGAACATTGATACGATTTCAATACATTCTGATCGAATGACTATTTCATGCTTTTGCACATGTTTTAAAACTGTTACGAGTGAGAGAGGTGTGTGGGGGAAAAGGCAGTTAAGATTGAGGAGAGAATATGAGAGGGCAAAAGAGAAAGGAGGGGATAAAAGAGGAAAGAGGGGGATACATGAGGAAGGAGAGAGATAAAAGAGAGAGATAAAAGAGGAAGGAGGTAGATAAAAGAGGAAGGAGGGGGATACGAGAGGAAGGAGGCGGATAAAAGAGGAAGGAGGGGATAAAAGAGGAAGAGGGGGATAAAAGAGAGGGATAAAAGAGGAAGGAGGCGGAATAAAGAGGAAGGAGGAGATAAAAGAGGAAGGAGGCGGATAAAAGTGGAAGGAAGGGGATAAAAGAGAGGGATAAAAGAGGAAGGAGGCGGATAAAAGAGGAAGGAGGCGGATAAAAGAGTAAGGAGGCGGATAAAAGAGGTAGACAAAATGACAGGAGGAACAAGACAGTAGAAAAACTACCATTCTAAGACCAGCTGAAGGCCCTAGATGAAAATCAGTGTGTAGGGGCCATATTAATGAACTTATCTAAGACATTTGACTGCTTACCACATGAATTAATAGTTCTTAAACTAAAGACTTACGGGTTTTCAGAAAAATCATGCAATCTTATGCTAAATTACTAATCAAACTGGTCACAACGTGAAAAGTTAGGCAATGAAGCTAGTCAGTGGCAAGATATACTTTAAGGTGTCCCCAAAGGCTCAATCCTGGGTCCTCTGTCTTTCATATTTTCCTTAATGATATTTTCTACTTTATAAACCAGTCAACACTCTATAACTATGCAGATGATAACACTCTCTCATTCCAACACAAAGATCTAAGGGTTTTTAGGGAAACCCTAGAATCTGAAAGTCAAATTCTTATTGACTGATTTAGCATAAAAAAATGCAGGCAAATCCTGTTAAGTTTCAAGCAATTAGTGTAGGAAGTAAAACCAACAAAGCAATCAAGTCTTTCCAAATAGGTCAAAACAAAATTCAGTTTGAAAAAAAGGTCACTCTACTAGGTTTCAATCTTGATTTCCGGCTCAATTTTGACACTCATGGTACAAATAGACTGAGCATTTTTTTCACTGAAAGCACAAGATTAATTAATTTTAAATCATTTATTGATCTAATTTTAATTACTGTCCCCTTATCTGGCATTTTTTGTAGTAAAAGCAACACTGAAAAATTAGAAAAAAATCAATATAGACCTTTAAGGATAGTGTTTAATGATTTTACATCATCATATAAGACACTTTTAAACAAAGTTAACCTTACTACTTTACATTTTAACAATTAGAAGAATTGCCATTGAAACATTTAAATGTATTAATAGCCTAACGTCTGTATATTTGCAATCTATAGTAAATGTTAAATCTTAACCTTAAGATTTCAGGTACGAAAACATTTTAGAAGTTCCAGAATTCATGACAACAAGGTAAGGCAAAAACTCATTTAGGTTTGAGGCAACACGTGCGTGGAACAGTCTCCCAAATGAAATGCACACCATTGTCAGGCACAAAGATTTTTTCAGACTAGTCCGCACCTGGACTGGCTCAAAATGTAAATGTGCTACGTGTATGCAACCTGCTTTTTAGTTTTAGTTTTGGTGTGCCAATATACATGTGCTAGTCCTGCTTGCCTACTTCTGAAAGTGCCTGTTTTAAAATTATGTTGTTTTCCTTTTTATGCTTGCTACTGAGTGCTTTTGTGTGCTTTTAAATTGTGCTTTATTTATTGTCTATGTTTATGCATAACTTGTCTGACGCATCTTTTTTTCGTGCTTTTTATATATGTTTGCTACTGAGTGCTTTCGTGTGCTTTTTAATTGTGCTTTATTTATTGTCTATAATTATGTTCATTTTTTCTGACATTTTACACCTTTCATAAACTGTTTAATGTTTGTGCTTTTTATATGTCTTTTTGTGTAACTTGATAGATGATCTTAAAGGTAATGCATGCTTTTTTATGTTTGTGCTAATGTGCTTATGTGATGACCTGTGCCTTTTTGTAATTGTTATTTCATCAATGTAGATATTGTGTTTATGTACCTGTCTTTATGTTGGCAATCCTTTGCATGTATTTTTAAAGTTGATGAAATTGCTTAACTCTGTAATCAATCACACCATCTCTTTTACATGTGCTTTTATTTTGTTTTTCTATTTGTTTTTGTCAGTAAATAACTTAAAGCTAATGTTAATTGGTATATATATTTATATGAACCGACGTAAAATAATTTTTCTTGTATCTTGTATCTAAAGTGAGGAAAGGTGCGGGAGACAGATAAAGGATTATGAAAGTAAGAAGGTTATGAGTTGGAATGAGAGGCAGGGTTAAGTGTTGAAGAGGAGAGGAGATGAAAAGACAGGAAGGATTATAAGGGTAAGGAAGCGAGGAGTGGGGAAGAGAAGAAGGATTATGAGAGTAAGGAGGAGAGGATAGGGGAAGAAAGATGGATTATGAGAATGAGCTGAACATGAGTGAGGGGAGAGAAATGATTATGGAAGTGAAGAGGAGAGGAGTGGGAAAGACAGGAAGGATTATTAGAGTAAGGATGAGAGGGATGGTAAAGAGAAAAAGGGTTATAACATAAAGAAGGAGACAAGTGTGAAAGGATATGAGTTTAAGAGAAAAGGAGAAGAAAAGACATAAACGATTGTAAGAGTAAGGAGTAGAGGAGTGGGAAAGAGAAGAATGACAGTGAGATTGAAGATGAGAGGAGTGATAGAATGAAAGTGAGAACAGGTGTGGGAGAGAGAGGAAAGATTATGAAAGTGAGTAGATTATGATAAGGTTTCGAGTTGGAAGGAAATGATAAGGAGAGCAAGGAGAAAAGGTGTGGAAAAGTGAGGGAGGGTTACGAAAGTAGGGAAGACAGGAGTAGGAAAGTGAGGGAGGGTTATAAAAGTAGGGAGGAGATGAGTGGGAAAGTGAGGAAAGGTTATGAAAGTAAGGCAGAAAAGAGTGGGAAAGTGACGGATGGTTACGAAAGTAGGGAGGAGAAGAGTGGGAAAGTGAGGAAGGGTTATGAAAGTAGAGAGGAGATGAGTGGAAAAGTGAGGAAGGGTTATGAAAGTAAGGCGGAAAAGAGTGGGAAAGTGAGGGAGGGTTACGAAAGTAAAGGGGAAAAGAGTGGGAAAGTGAGGGAGGGTTATAAAAGTAGGGAGGAGAGTAGTGGGAAAGTGAGAGAGGGTTATAAAAGGTAAGGAGGAAAAGAGTGGGAAAGTGAGGGAGGGTTACGAAAGTAGGGAGGAGAGGAGTAGGAAAGTGAGGGAGGGTTATAAAAGTAGGGAGGAGTTGAGTGGGAAAGAGAGGAAGGGTTATGAAAGTAAGGAGGAAAGAGTGGGAAGTGAGGGAGGGTGACGAAAGTAAGGAGGAAAAGAGTGGGAAAGTGAGGGAGGGTTATGAAAAGTAAGTAGGAGAGGAGTGGGAAAGTGAGAGAGGGTTATGAAGGTAAGGCGAGAAAAGAGTGGGAAAGTGAGGGAGAAGTTACAAAAGTAAGGAGGAAAGAGTGGGAAGTGAGAAGAGGGATACGAAAGTAAGGAAGAAAAGAGTGGGAAAGTGAGGGGAGGGTTAGGAAAGTAGGCGAGGACAGTAGTGGAAAAGTGAGGGAGGGTTATGAAAGTAGGGAGGAGAGGATAGGGAAAATGAAGGGAGGGTTATGAAAGTAGGGAGGAAAGGAGTGGGAAATTGAGGGAGGGTTATGAAAGTAGGGAGGAAGGGAGTGGGAAAATGAGGGAGGGTTATGAAAGTAGGGAGGAGAGGAGTGGGAAAGTGAGGAAGGGTTATGAAAGTAAGGAGGAGAGAAGTGGGAAAGTGAGGGAGGGAGGGTTATGGAAGTAAGAAGGAAAAGAGTGGGAAAGTGAGGAAGGGTTATGAAAGTAGAGAGGAGATTGAGTGGAAAGTGAGGACGAGGTTATGAAAGTAAGGCGGAAAAGAAGTGGGAAAGTGAGGCGAGGGTTACGAAAGTAAAGGGGAAAAGGAATGGGAAAGTGAGGGAGGGTTATGAAAGTAGGGAGGAGAGTAGTGGCAAAGAGAGGGGGAGGGTTTTGGAAAAGTAAGGAAGAAAAGAGTGGGAAAGTGAGGGAGTGGTTACGAAAGTAGGGAGGAGAGAAGTAGGGGAAAGTGACGGGAGGGTTATAAAGTAGGGAGGAGTTGAGTGGGAAAAGTGAGGAAGGGTTATGAAAGTAGGGAGGAAAAGAGTGGGAAAGGGAGGGAGGGTGACGAAAGTAAGGAGGAAAAGAGAGGAAAAGTGAGGGAGGGTATGAAAAGTAAGCAGAGAGCAGGAGTGGGAAAGTGAGAGAGGGTTATGAAGGTAAGGAGGAAAAGAGTGGGAAAGTGAGGGGAGGGTTACGAAAGTAAGGAGGAAAAGAGTGGGAAAGTGAGGGGAGGGTTATGAAAGTAAGGAGGAAAAGAATTGGGAAAGTGAGGGGAGGGTTATGAAAGTAGGGAGGACAGGAGTGGGAAAGTGAGGGAGGGTTATGAAAGTAGGGAAGAGAGGATAGGGAAAATGAGGGAGGGTTATGAAAGTAGTGAGGAGAGGAGTGGGAAAGTGAGAGAGGGTTATGAAAGTAGAGAGGAAAAGAGTGGGAAAGTGAGGGAGGGTGACGAAAGTAAGGAGGAAAAGAGTGGGAAAGTGAGGGAGGGTTATGAAAAGTAAGTAGGAGAGGAGTGGGAAAGTGAGAGAGGGTTATGAAGGTAAGGAGGAAAAGAGTGGGAAAGTGAGGGAGAGTTACAAAAGTAAGGAGGAAAAGAGTGGGAAAGTGAGGGGAGGGATACGAAAGTAAGGAAGAAAAGAGTGGGAAAGTGAGGGGAGGGTTAGGAAAGTAGGGAGGACAGTAGTGGAAAAGTGAGGGAGGGTTATGAAAGTAGGGAGGAGAGGATAGGGAAAATGAGGGAGGGTTATGAAAGTAGGGAGGAGAGGAGTGGGAAAGTGAGGGAGGGTTATGAAAGTAGGGACGAAGGGAGTGGGAAAATGAGGGAGGGTTATGAAAGTAGGGAGGAGAGGAGTGGGAAAGTGAGGAAGGGTTATGAAAGTAAGGAGGAGAGAAGTGGGAAAGTGAGGGAGGGAGGGTTATGGAAGTAAGAAGGAAAAGAGTGGGAAAGTGAGGAAGGGTTATGAAAGTAGAGAGGAGATGAGTGGAAAAGTGAGGAAGGGTTATGAAAGTAAGGCGGAAAAGAGTGGGAAAGTGAGGGAGGGTTACGAATGTAAAGGGGAAAAGAATGGGAAAGTGAGGGAGGGTTATGAAAGTAGGGAGGAGAGTAGTGGCAAAGAGAGGGGAGGGTTTTGAAAAGTAAGGAAGAAAAGAGTGGGAAAGTGAGGGAGGGTTACGAAAGTAGGGAGGAGAGAAGTAGGAAAGTGAGGGAGGGTTATAAAAGTAGGGAGGAGTTGAGTGGGAAAGTGAGGAAGGGTTATGAAAGTAGGGAGGAAAAGAGTGGGAAAGTGAGGGAGGGTGACGAAAGTAAGGAGGAAAAGAGAGGAAAAGTGAGGGAGGGTTATGAAAAGTAAGGAGGAGAGGAGTGGGAAAGTGAGAGAGGGTTATGAAGGTAAGGAGGAAAAGAGTGGGAAAGTGAGGGGAGGGTTACGAAAGTAAGGAGGAAAAGAGTGGGAAAGTGAGGGGAGGGTTATGAAAGTAAGGAGGAAAAGAGTGGGAAAGTGAGGGGAGGGTTATGAAAGTAGGGAGGACAGGAGTGGGAAAGTGATGGAGGGTTATGAAAGTAGGGAGGAGAGGATAGGGAAAATGAGGGAGGGTTATGAAAGTAGTGAGGAGAGGAGTGGGAAAGTGAGAGAGGGTTATGAAAGTAGAGAGGAAAAGAGTGGGAAAATGAGGGAGGGTTATGAAAGTAGGGAGGAGAGGAGTGGGAAAGTGAGGTAGGGTTATGAAAGTAAGGAGGAGAGAAGTGGAAAAGTGAGGGAGGGAGGGTTATGGAAGTAAGAAGGAAAAGAGTGGGAAAGTAAGGAAGGGTTATGAAAGTAGGGAGGAGAGGAGTAGGAAAGTGAGGGAGGGTTATGAAAGTAGGGAGGAGAGAAGTGGAGAAGGAAGGGAGGGTTATGAAAGTAAGAAGGAAAGGAGTGGGAAAGTGAGGGAGGGTTTTGAAAGTATGGAAGAGAGGAGTGGGAAAGTGAGGGAGGTTATGAAAGTAAGAAGGAAAGGATTGGTAAAGAGAGGAAGGATTGTGAGAGTAAGGAGGAGATGATCGAGGCAAAGAGAGAAAGAATTAGTAGAGTGCAGGAGGTCGACAGAGAGGAGGAAATGAAAATAAGACGGAGAGAATGGGAGGGAGGAAAGGAGATTAGAGGAAGGCTATTTGTGAGACAGAATCATAAGTTATAATAAAAAATAGTAAACATTTATTGTTGAGGAAACGAACATCTTACATTATGACAAATACTTAAAATCTTTGAAACAGCAGATGAGCAGATGACATACTTTAGTTAAATTGTTTATTATATAACAGTACAAACTGTGTACAAAACTCACGTAAATGTGTCGGCATGTATTTGTCGGAATACAGTCCTTGAGGTGCTCCAGGTGGGGGTGGGAGTGTAGGGTCTGACATGGGCGGGGCTGGAGGAAGCGTAATTCCGTGCTGTTGTGCAATTGAAGCCAGTGGAATACTGCCAATTACTACCTCTACTGGAACGTTGAGATCAAATCCGAGTCCCGACGGATCAACAGTCATCTGGAATGAAAATAAATACATACTTGAAAACATCATTAACAACAACAACAGAAACACCACTATACAAATACATTTTCATTAATACAATCATTTTTACTTTCTGGACGATGATGATAATGATTACGATGCTGTTGTTGATAGTGGTAGTAGTGAGGTAGCTGCTGTTGCAGATGTGCGACCAAGGTCACTATGTCTTAACTGCTAAATGTTCTGCAGTTATAACTGTACAGTTATGGAGGCATACATAAAGGGCTTATAAAGTTGCAGGTGATTTTTCCCAAGGGCTAAAAGACTGAAAATGGCTTTACTTACCGTAAGATAGTATCGTATATCTATAATGTTACATCCTTGAAGATACGACGGAGGGATAGCCGGTATATGCAGTTTTTCGTTCATCCATACATCAGTGCCCCCTCCCTCAATTTTCCCGTGTGAAATCTCGTTTACAATGTTATTTACATACCTGGTCTTGGATGTTGCATGGTATCGTACTTGCTGTAGCGAGAAAAATGTAAATTCGTCTTTTTTATAATGTTGGTATATATTTCACTGTCAAATTACACAATTATTGTTTGTATGTACAGTTTCAAGTCATACGTCATTAAAAATCATGACTATAGGTGCGTACTGTGTAGTGAGTGTAAAAATAATATCATATCATAATATTTGCTTTACTCATATATTATTCTCGGTGGCCTTAACTTGATAACTGCTTCCCCTGTAAACTGTCATCAATAGTTAAAAGTTCATGTGTGATGAGACTGTTGCAATATTTACCATGACAAGTTTGGTCTTACTGGCGTTATTTATCATGACAAGTTTGGCCTTACTGGCGTTATTTACCATGACAAGTTTGGCCTTACTGGCGTTATTTATCATGACAAGTTTGGCATTACTGGCGTTATTTACCATGACAAGTTTGGCATTACTGGCGTTATTTACCATGACAAGTTTGGCCTTACTGGTGTTATTTACCATGACAAGTTTGGCCTTACTGGCGTTATTTACCATGACAAGTTTGGCCTTACTGGCGTTATTTACCATGACAAGTTTGGCCTTACTGGCGTTATTTACCATGACAAGTTTGGCCTTACTGGCGTTATTTACCATGACAAGTTTGGCCTTACTGGCGTTATTTACCATGACAAGTTTGGCCTTACTGGCGTTATTTACCATGACAAGTTTGGCCTTACTGGCGTTATTTACCATGACAAGTTTGGCCTTACTGGCGTTATTTACCATGACAAGTTTGGCATTACTGGCGTTATTTACCATGACAAGTTTGGCCTTACTGGTGTTATTTACCATGACAAGTTTGGCCTTACTGGCGTTATTTACCATGACAAGTTTGGCCTTGCTGCATGTCATCTCTCGGTCACTCTTGTTCTCTATTTCCGAACGGAACACAATGGCCTCTCCGGGTACGAAACCTGTCCGGTCGGTCGAAACACTTGCTATAATAGGTTCCGACTCACAACACAAACAACACAAGGTCTTCTGGTCAGTTTTAGAAGCTCCATTCTGTTAGAAATGAAGATACGCTGTCTAGAAAACAAAGCATCCTGCTAAATATATTCATGAAAATGTAAAGGAAAGAAATACAAAGTATATTTCTTTTATTTTGTTGTCTGCTATTGAAGTCATTGCAGAAGCCCCAAGTTATAAAGCTGTATGAAAAGACACGTGAGTTGTTCGTAGCAACCCTTGTCACAGTGTGTGACGTCATACTAAAGTTTGAAACAGAGTTCTAACAATAGATGTGTGTTTAGTTTTTCGAAGTGGTTAATTATTGTCTACATAAACTTTACGAATTATGAGTGTGTGATCATATGAAAAACTGTATTTGAAACTAATTTAGAAACATGTTACGTCATTGGAAAGGTGTCGAACTTAGTACGTACTACGAATGTTTATAGCTTAATGCATACTCACCATCGCGTTCGGTACCGTATTCAAGTCAAGTAGATTCACTACAGTGATCATTCTTTTGGTGTGCTTATCAAACGCCCACGGTATGTCTATATCCGACACAAGGAAGTATCGAACACGACCGATGTGCGCCTCGTATGAAGATGGTGAACCCGGCGGCAGTTGAAAGTTGAAGGGGAAAGTGTATAACTTGTCATCATCTAATTTAGTCTTGTCTTCCCCTGTTAGACCTGTAATTATACACAGAAGCGATTCCGCAAGTATTCTTAAGGAATTATTTTTTTTTCAGTCAATAGCGCAGCATAAAAACAAACTGTTGGGATTTCTATGATTGCAAAATTGCATTTCACTATGACGATCAACGTCCATTTTACCTATTTTCCTAGGAAGTTCTGTGCTCGCATACTTCCGAATGGTGCTTAAATCCGTTTGCAGTTCAAGAGTTGGTAAGACAACAGTTTAACTTTTATTGACGTCAGAACAATCCTAACTACAGAAAACAGTGCAGTGGCCAACGCTTCCTTGTGTTGATGTGGAGAAAATTACAGGTCTGTATTGAAGTTATAAAGAACAATACTATAATATAAAACAACACCAAATTTTAAATTTTGTGAGTTAAAACATTCGCTTTATTATTTCCCTGTAATGGTTCCAATGCAATGAATGTACATGTTTATTATATGGATAAAAATAAACAACAGACACACCTTTACCAAACAAGCACACTTTAGTGTCGAAGTAACTCTCATTTGCGCTATAATGACGTGTGCGTCTGTTCTTTCCACTGCCCTGACTTTCACTCCAGTGTACGTTTGCATAGCCCTTGAATGTGATGTAGATTGCTGAAATAGACATGCGCAGTCAAAATACAGTTCATCCTATGACATGTAAACCGTCCACATTTCATACTGCCACAGGATTTTCGTTTATTCTCAGCTATCCTCATTCAATATTTTCGATGTAGGTACTGTTTTGTTAGTCCGGGTATTGATGTAGATCTATCTTTAATATTCTTCATTTCATATTTTAAGTTTGAATATTTAGAAATCAAAATGTAACGCTTTATTTTTCTTATAGAATGTTCTGTTTAACTGCTAAGACAATTAATAAGTGTTTTGTGTTTACTTTAATATTCCATCTTGCCTCATGTTTAAGAGAACAGATGCTTGCTTACTTGGCAAAATGTTTTAATTATTTTTTGTTTTGTTTCTGTTTTTGTTTGCTTTGTCTTGTTTTTTGTTGTTGTGTTCAACCAACCCCCCCCCCCCCTTCCCCCCCAAAAAAAAAAAACTAAAAAAAAAAAAAAAAAAAAAAACTAAAAAAAAAAAAAACAAAACAAAAAAAACCACACGAAACTATCAATAAATAACGGACGTGGAATCTGACATCTGCAAACAGGTTTTACAGTGTTGACCGGACTAAAGACAGACCCCTTTGGAAAGTCAGCCAAGATTTTGTCATTTATATGTCATTCTTTTTTTTTAAATTACAAGATTGACTGTCACAGAGCGTCACTGTATTTAGAAAGAACAAACTTTTACACAAATAGCAAATCTAAAATTAGATTGATTGTATAAATACTTTATTCAAGATTATGACGCATTATAGTCGCAGTGTTGGTTCTTGAGATTATGAAAGGTACTAAAACTTGTGATCCGAAGTTATTTGTGATCCGAAGTTTTATTTTTAACCATTCATTAAGATCTAGTAAGTTTTTCTCATGTAATGTGATTTTATCGATTTGTTGAGTACTTTGTATATAGATAAAGTATTGAATTGCAGTGTTTTCTTTCTTCACCGTTCCCTATTAAAACAGTCATATAAACTAAACACTTTTCAATATTCAATATTGCATACACTCGAATAAGCATTCACTGTTAGTGTATAACGTGTCCGTCCGTATGCAGTTGTTGTTAACGAAAGCAATTAAGACGCTATATACCTCTTCTTCCAATTTATAGCACTTTATTCCAAGGGTTGTGACGGAAATCTAAATCCGATTAGAGACCCGGTTGAAAAATTCAGGTATCACTTCATAAACTGAAAATTTTAGAGAAGGGCAGTATACCGACCCGACTAAGCCCTGCATACCCCACCCCCTTTACCCGCATACCTCACCCCCTTTAACCGCTTTTGACTAGCACACGTAATTCACGTAATGGACCGTTTTAAAAGTTTAGTTTTCCAAACCTACAATGAACTTCAGAATCCCTTAACGACGGCGTATTTGCTTCTCATTCTTGTATATACTGCTTACATACCTGTCACTTTCAGATCGTCTTTCACTTGTAGCTCAACTCTTCCCGACACTGACTGACCCGGGTAAAAAACTCCACTTTGGTTGTCCAAAATAATTTGAAATATTTCCTTTCCCATATTTGAACGAAACGTACACGTGTTTATGATTAAACCTAAATAACCTTCAATGTGATTATTATAATATACATGTACAACGCATATACAACTGTCCGAATTTTGAAATATCGATCTACGCGTTATATACTGGCTGTAAGAAAAGATTATGTGAAAAATGTCTACCTGTTCAATTTTTAAGTTTAACAAAGACAGGATCACTTGGTATATTTGTATTAATGATATTTGTGAGCGTTTATGGATTTGCACGTCTATTACATCACGTGATTTGGACAGTGTTTATTTCGTCTCCCTAGAGAACGGCCTGTTTGCTGTCAAAACCGGGAAGCCAACTTTTCGGGTATTACGAAATATGCAGAAGTTGCAGATATTAATGATTTTAGCAATTGTGTCATGTTGTATTTGTTTTTGTTTTTTTACAAAGAAATCCATATCGACTTTTGTAACTGTAAAACACGGTCGGAGAAGTCGACATGAGGTTCCGCAAATACTGTTAGGTTTATGGCATTAAGATTCAACTGCTAATCACCCTTAAATGATTATACTGTCTAGAATTATCCTTGGACAAAAGACTCATATACTCATATTTACTCTGATCATCTGCATAAAACCATTTCTATGAGTTTCCAATATTTTCGACTAGAGCATAGCTTACCTTTAAAGCTTAAACGCATAAATCTTTTTTTTTTTATATATATATTTTTTTGTCTTTACAAAAATTAAAGGGCATAACACACTCTCTCCTTGGTTGCGGAAGAATCAAATGGCTACAAAGCATCCAACATGTATATTCTTAAAAGGGCATGGGAAAATAATAATGACAAAAGTGCATAGGTACCCAGTTTCTTAGCTTCGTTTATCAAAATCAGAATGTGACGAACTTTCTATAGTTTCAAACCTGCCATGCTCGCAGAAATCATTGTCTCTTTTCCTTTAATGGGTTTTACCAGCTGTTTGAAATCAACCTCCACCTTGTAAACAGCGTATCTTTAGTGTTTCGGCACCTAGCAACATCCGTTTATATTATAGGGACCTAGACTTTAAACTGAGAGAATATAAATGCAAAATACATCGTTCTGAAAATATTGCCAACAAGTTTCACAGTAAAATAATAAACGACCTTATGCTGTTTTCAAGTACATTTGCATCTGTATGAAAAGCCTATGGTCTCATTTTGTCACTTACAGTGAAATAGTTCTTCAGAGCAAGTTGGTAGAAAATCAGAAACTTAAATGATTGTTTTTAATTGGGTTTTGTACTGCTAATAGATCTTGTCTGTTTAAAGACAAGTGTTAATGTTCACCTTAGGATTTGACTCGTTGCCTTTTTTTCAATTTATGTTTATGATTTCACAATGTTCAGCTTACAACAAGATAGATCTAAATTACTTCAACTTTGGTAAATAATAAAAGAGAAAGAATTGCTGATGTTTCTTACTAGTACCTATCAGAATACTGGTGATAGTTTTTAATGTAAAATGTCTTTTAATGTTGGTGGTTCACGCAGACGTTATCTATCCAATTTCTAAAATAAGTTTACAGATGAAGTTTTGGTTATTTATAGGGCCTGTCAGGCCTTTGATTTTGATTTAGCGTAGGCTATAAAAGTACATCACGCCTGGGCGCTTTTATAAACCAATCAATAGACATTGCTTGTATTGGATATACACATGTCCGATTATACAATGTAATTTAATAGACCCCTACAGCAAATGGTTCCTACATATTTCATATCCTCCAGATAGTACGGAAGTCTAGGATATATAAGTTCTTGCCAAGGTAAGCCTTATCTTTATCTTAAATGACCCTGGTCTCTCTCTCTCTCTCTCTCTCTCTCTCTCTCTCTCTCTCTCTCTCTCTCTTTCTCAGCTTGAAACTTATGTTTTGGAAACACTCATTTGATTAGGTTAACGCTCAACAGATTATGATATTTGAACTAATATAATCATTATTTTATTACTTTTTTCACTCAAAATTTCAGTGTCAAATTGTTCCTAATACACCTTTTGAAATATTGATTGATAAGCTGCGGTTAACAGTATTCTTTAATCATGTTTTGTTGAGCTTGAAATTGACCTTTCCATTGACACTGAATTATAAATATCAATGTGTCTTTTGCATGCTACCATGTAATTAACCTTCCTAGTTTTTTATGCTCTTCATTGAAAATAACTAGATCAATATCAGCATTCATTATTACCATTTTATTTTATCAGCGGACAATATTTAACTTTAAATAGTACACTTACAACGTTTACGTAATAAATCCATATTCATATTTAATTGTAAAGCGGCAGGTCTTAACTTCTAGTTTGTGATTTGTAGCATGCCTGGCTATAACATATAACTGGCATATTGTTAACTGTTTTCTATTTTCTATGTTTTTTCGTCGTGCGATATTGTTAAGGTAAGTTTACACGTGCATGAAGTATTAAGGGAACACAGAAATAAAGTTGCCGTAGAAAGAGCTGTATTTATTTGCGATATTTATTATCTGTAGACATACTAATTGCATTTCATAGTTTTTATTTCGACTGGTTTACAGTTGCAATTTTGACTTGTCACTTGCCAAATACTGACTGGTTTACAGTTGGAATATAGACTGGTCTATCACCAGATAGTGACTGGTTTACAGTTGCAATTTTGACTTGTCAGTTGCGAAATACTGACTGGTTTACAGTTGGAATATAGACTGGTCTAACGCCAGATAGTGACTGGTTTACAGTTGCAATTGTGACTTGTCAGTTGCGAAATACTGACTGGTTTACAGTTGGAATATAGACTGGTCTATCGCCAGATAGTGACTGGTTTACAGTTGCAATTTTGACCTGTTAGTTGCGAAATACTGACTGGTTTACAGCTGGAATATAGACTAGTCTATCGCCAGATAGTGACTGGTTTACAGTTGCAATTTTGACTTGTCAGTTGCCAAATACTAATTGGTTTACAGTTGGAATATTGACTAGGCGTTTTTATAGACCATTGCTAGAATCGGATATACACATGTCCGATTATACAATATCATTAATAGACTCTTGCAGAAAATGTTTACTATATATGTCATATACTCCGGCTCTGGGATATAAAAGTTCTTGTTAAGGTAAGCCTTATTTGAACATTAAATGACCTTTTTGCAGGCATGTTGGTGTATATATTACTTTTTGTTCAGTTTAAACACTACTAATATTATGTCTTTGAAAACATTTATCTGATCAGGTTAACAGTTAACACCCATCAGGTTATATTATTTTAAACGTTCATTTCATTGTGTTCCGAGTTGCCGATCATGTCAAATATGTTAAGATTTATGTATGAGCCTTTGAAAATATAATTGCATGTTTTCAAACTGAGTTAATCCCAATTCTAGGAACCCATAAAACACTTTCGAAACGGTGCATTTCAAAGATACAATTTGATTGGGAAAACTGCATTCCAGATAATGCATCGTCTTTTTAAAGATGCACTAATTAATATGTATGAGGTATTTGATGGTAAAATTAGTCACTTTAATCTTTGTTTCTTATATCGTAGGATATAATCATACAAATGGTAAACATATTTCTTATTTATGAAACTGCATTTACCATTAGTACGCGATCATTACGGCTGTACAGTGTAAAACTGTTGGCGTTGGTGTTGGTGCTTTTACTGCAATATTTGAAGGCCTTCCGTTTGGAATCATATTGAAACTATTAATGACATCTGCTATTGACAGAAATTCATTGTACTCGTTTTCTAGTGCTTATTTCTGTCTTAACATGAGTCTAACAAATGAACACAAATTGATACGACAAAAATAATGTCTTGTCGGTATTTTGGATAAAATAATAAAAGAACCCTCTTGGATTGACTAACTTACATACAGCATATGGAAGATAACTTCATAATTAATGCTGTCTGCTTTTCTGATATAAATTCGGTATTTAGAGTGCACAAGTAGACTCCAACCCGTTTTCTGTTGACAAACTTGCTTTTAAAAGCGGCGTATTGCCAGTTATATTTGAAATAGAGGTCACACTAGATCCACCTACATTTTGAACCTCTTTTTTGCTATCGTTCAATGCTTATATAGATTACGTACTTGTAATTGGAATAAGATCAATAACAAAAATATTCATTGATTCAGTTTGAAATAGAAGGCGCAACAATAAATGTATGGTGTACCACAAGTGTCAATATATACAAGTGGTATTTTGAAATCCTAACCGAATTCTTAGAGATAAGCTAAACATACCATTGTATGGACGTTAAAAGATACATGTTTGTCGTTCATTCGTATATCAACGAAATCAAATGTATAGGAAGTGAGCAGTAGCAGTACGCAGCAGTAGAAAAATGTGAAGTTGGCAGTAGCAGTAACAGCAGTAGCAGTAAAGAAAAAACGTGAAGTTGGCAGTAGCAGTAACAGCAGTAGCAGTAAAGAAAACGTGAAGTTGGCAGTAGCAGTAACAGCAATAGCAGTAATCAAAAGGTGAAGCTGGCAGTAGCAGTAACAGCAGTAGCAGTAAGAAAGTCTTAAAAGTCTGGAAAGTTTCAGTGAAAATAAAACTTGTTTTAACATCAACAGACTCTCCCGAGTCTATTGCATAGGTCTGCGACTGTTTCGGACACTCTTGCAAATTTTCATGAATTTTGGTGCCAATCGGAAAAATTTCATTTCTAATGTCTAGGGACCCTCCCGTGTCGATTTTACCGGTCTGCGACTGTTTCTGACACTCTCGCAGACTTTCAGGAATTTTGGTGCCAATCGAGAATATGTCAGATTTGATGTCTAGGCACCCTCTTGAGTCGATTCAACAGGTCTGCGACTGTTTCTGACACTCTCACAGACTTTCAGGAATTTTGGTGCCAATCGGGAAAATGTCATTTTTAATGTCTAGGGACCCTCCCCTATCGATTTTACCGGTCTGTGACTGTTTCTGACACTCTCGCAGACTTTCAGGAATTTTGGTGCCAATGGGGAAAATGTCATTTTTGAGGTCTAGCCATCCTCCCAGGTCAATTTTACCGGTCTGCAACTGTTTCTGACTCTCTCGTAGACTTTCAGGAATGTTGTTGTCAAAATCGAGAACATGTCATTTTTTATGTTAAGGGACCCTCCGGTGTCCATTGTTACGGCCTGCTACTGTTTCTGACATTATTGCAAACTTTCAGGAATTTGGTGCCAATTTAGAAAGGCTACCGACCATCCCGGTTCGATTGCACCGGTCTGTGACTGTTTCAAACACTCTCGCAGACTTTCAGAGTTTCCTATTGCTACTGCTGTTACTGCTACTGCCAACTTCACGTTTTGTCTACTGCTACTGCTGTTACTTGCTACTGACAACTTCACGTTTGATTTAATTTCTATTGCCTACTGCGTATTGCTGCTGCCAACTTCCTATTAGTCGAAATCAATCGATATATATACAAATGTACTAAGATTGTTTTATTTAAGTAGGTCACTGTTCGCTGCAGATCTTGACTTAATATCCACAAGTTTCTTTAAGCGATATATTTGACCAAACTGCACTTGGCTATGTTAGGTTGACAAAATATGATATAACATTACATCACTTGAAACATAACATGGCTTATGGCATGACATGATACGGCACGGCATGACTCCACTAAGCTCGACTTGTTTGAACTAAATGTATTGGTTTATCGTGTGTGCCTGTTATTTTTACCAAATAAAAACAACAAGAATACATGTATATACAAGTTGAAAATTAAGCATTCCAGAGTAAACATTTGTATCAGAAAATGTATTGCGTCATTTTGTTCGAAAACTTATTTTTACATGTACAAGAAAACAAGTTATTTTTTAAAGGCGGAAGCATTTCCCTGTTTAAAAAGTGAGGGGAACTATAGCGTGCAATGAGGGTCAACAAGTTTAACTTACAATAATTGTATACTTCATTATATAACATTTACGTCCTTAATTCATTTCTTATTTAGGTGTATAGCGGCAGGTCTGTACTTCTTAGTTTTTGATTTGTCTTCAGTTCGATCACCCAATATATACAGACCGGTCTGCAATTTTATCGCAGCTCATACACTGTTTAATCACCATATACTGACTGGTTTACATTTAGAATATTACTATTTGATCGTAACCTACAAACTAAAGAATGAAAAATAACTGGAGATGTGTCCATAGGACACGGATGACCCCACATTCCGCTGAATTGTCACCAAAAATCCTGTTCAATTACAGGTGTATGTAAGTCTAAAAATGCTATTTTTAGCTTTATCAGGGGCATAACTATGCCGATTTCCATTAAATTTGCGTCAAAAAATCCCAGGTGTGTAACTTCACATGCTGACAAATTTTCTTAGAAAGTTTCATGGCTCTAGCAGTTATACGTTTGGAGTTACACGCTGACAAAAACCGGTCTACGTACGGGCAAGCGTGAAAGCTGGACTAAGGCAAATCTATATACCGCCTATAAAGATAAAACAAATGATGAAAATAGAAGCAAGTTAACTGATCAATAATTAGATTGGGGTTTTATTTTTGCATTTTTATGAGAAATAATTAAAATTCTAGAAACTTTTCATAATGATACAGAGGTAAGATCAAATGTTACAGATCAATGTTTTGATAGATCTGTGTTATGATAAAATTTTAAATAATAATTATATTTTCCCATATATAATCATTATTTTATTACTTCTTTTCAAAACTTTTATAAGACTGAAGTTTTACTAGTCCGGATAAAATATTTCCTAATACAGCTGTTGAAATATTTTGATTGTTAAGTATTCATTATGTATTGTTGAGCTTGAAATTGACCTTACCTTTGGCATTTAATTATAAATACCGTGGTGTCTTTTGCATGCTGCTATGTAATTAACCTTCCTAGTTTTTGAACTGTCTGCATTGAAAATTAACTTTAATTCAATATAAGCATTCACAATTACTATTTATTCAGGTTTACCATGACGCTAATTTTTCTATGGCGTACAATGTGGGTCAACAATACAATAATGGCATACTTACTCATATTACGTTTGCGTCAAATTCAGTTGTAAAACATGCAGACATGTACTTCTTAGTTTGTGATTTGAAGATTGCCTGTCGAGACTGAATTGATAAGTGGACTACGGTTTATTGTTTTCGATTCTCGTGGACTTTTTTGTCGCGCGATAGTATGAATGTAGATTTACACGTGCATATAGTATTGAGGGTACACAAATAATAAAGAAATTCAGTTACCTCATAAAGTTTTGTCTTCACTTGCGAATTTTATTTTCTCTAGACAGACGAAATGCTGTTCATGGTTTCTAATTCGATTGCGCATTTCAGAGCGGTCTACAGCATTGAATTTGTTTTTGATCATTCGATATAAACAGACCGAGGGTTTGATTTGATGGAAACTCGTACACTGATCGATCTCCAAATATTGACTGGGGTAAATATGGAATATTGACTGGTCAGTCACAAATACTGACTGGTTAAGGTCTAAAGACTGGTGAATCACCAAATACTTTCACGTTTACAATACTTTCTAATTTAGAACAATGATCGGTTTACAGCTGGAATACTGGCTGGTCAAACACCGTTGGAATCCTGACAGGTCAGCCACCAATACTGACTGGTTTACAGATGGAATATTGACTGTTCAGTCAACAAATATTGATTGGTTTACAGTCGGATCGTAACCCGCAGACTGTTCTTCAGATTGGTGATCCTACCGAAATTCACTAACATTACCGCAAACCTTACAGAGGTAGTCATATATTCGAAAACATCTTGATTTGATATTTTTTGTTGATGTCCTGTATTTGTTCGAATCATGCGTTGCCTTAAAATTGATGTTGTAGCAGACTAAATTCTCTCATACCGACACCAGTTCAGAGTAAACGCCTAGTCCACAGAGAGATCTGTTCACAAACCGAATTTATTTTTCTTCTTATTTTACTGAGTACCACTCAGCTACACCAACACATCCTAGTCCTCGTCTTTTTAGCGGTGTCATCTATTGCAAAGTTATGCATGCTTGTCAAATATTACGCATTGGACATGTGTCATACTCTTATAAGACTAAATTCACGCTCGCGCTCATTTAAGCCTCTAGATCAGTGATTTTACAAGAAACAAACCCTATTCGTTAATTCGTAACGAAATGTTGACGAATATGATTGAAAGAAAAGTTCAAGTCTAGTCCTGATTTCTGGAACCCAAGTGCGGTGTGTGTATGGTTGATGGGGTTTGAAGGGGTGGGGGTATGAAATGGGCAGCTCCTTGGATATCCTTTCACATATAAGTTGCCAGGTCTTAATAGCTATGCATGTAACACTCCAACAAGTATGTTTACTATGATTTTATGTAATAATCATCATCATCAGCATTATCATTACCATAATTATTTTGTTATTATTTTTTATTGTTTTTACCGTAATTATTTGTATTATTATTGATATTTTTACTATCATTATCATTTTACTATTGTAGAACAAATCAGCAAATAAATACATGTTATACATTTTTATTATAATTATGAGTGTTATCATTATCAAATTCTATCATTTTACAGTTAGAAAAGACCGACGTCGTGATTCTTTAAGGCAGAAAGCAGTGGCAAGAACATCTGGAGTCAAAAAGGAGCAATGACGTCAAAAAGCCAAATAGTCCTTGACAATCCTACTGGCGTGTTCTATGCGGGCCAGGTGGTGTCGGGCAGGTTTGAGCTTGTCCTCGAAAAGGAGTTAAAGATTACTGGTAAGTAAAGGATTTATACAATTTAAAGGATAATGTGACAGTAAGGCTGTAGCGCACACCGCACACGCTGAATAAAGTTTCCCTTATTTCATTCCATCTTGAGGAGTTAATATTTCTCAATATACCAGATGTGTAAGGAATATAGTATCCGGTGTGTAAACCTAGAAGAACTACATTTTATAGCATGCGGAAGTAGCGATCCTCATTCATTGGAGAATGTTCATAATGTTGCAATTGAAACACTAAGATGAAAGTGGTAACTTGGTACTTTCGTCGAAAAAAAAAGGAAATTATATTTGAAACATGAACAATCCAGAGGTACATTTACACGTCTAAGAAAATTAGATTTAGGCAAATACTTTCCGAGAAAGATTAGAATTACAAATGAAACTTTGCTTTATACATTTACCTATTTCTGTTTGTTTAGTCATAAACTTAACTACTAATGTTTTGTCGGTTTTAACCTATCCATCTGCTTTTGCAGCAATAAATTTTATATCGAAGGGTCGAGCAAGAGTATTGTGGACAGAAGGGGGCGGCCAACATAGCCGGACGTACTATGCCAGCGAGAAATATTTCCACAACAAAACGTGCTTATATGGAAAGGGTATGAGAACAATTCTGTTGCTTTTTATAGTTAGTCAAAAAAGGCATACTCTTGTGCTTGAGCACGTATGGCACAGAATGTTAATACCGAAGTGAGAACGTTTCCCACGATAACAATAACATGTCTTCGATGAAGAAAGAGTTCTGTAAAAAATGTTTTATATACAAGTACAAGCGCTTGCGTGAAACAGAAGCAAGAAAATGATTGGCTGTTACAGGAAGAGTTATGAAACAAATAGTTTGCATGTCATAGTTTATACAAATGTCTCAAAATGAAAAAAACGAACGTTCTAGAGATGAAGCCGTTTTGAATTTCTTCATTATTTCTTTGCGGCATGAAGCCACAACTTATACATTAAAGCTATATTTATTACCTATATATGACACATGGAAATGG
The DNA here is from genome assembly GCA_012932295.1 of Cyclina sinensis. Lineage (NCBI taxonomy): Eukaryota > Metazoa > Mollusca > Bivalvia > Venerida > Veneridae > Cyclina > Cyclina sinensis. Next base: position 42,195,553 of record JAAONU010000017.1, read on the forward strand.
CATGTTAGTTTGTTAATTTCGTGCATATTTTAGGAAGAAAAGAAGGTATCAATGAATGCAGATGAACGTTCATTATGTCAAAACAAAATTTACACTGTACACAAATATAAGCATCGTTCACTACGGCATCATTTAAAAGAGCACAGTCTTCAACAAATATTTGTGTCGTTCACGATCGTCGTTCACTATGGCATAAAATGAATAACACAGTCTTAAACAAAGTTCGTTACTGCACAGTTAAATAACATACTGTCTAAAACAAATATGAACATAATTCACGATTGCAGATTTGTCAAAGGGGGCTGCCTTTAACAAATACAAGCGTCTGAATGATTGCAGATTTGTCAAGGGGACTGCCTTTAACAAATACAAGTGTCTGAATATAAGCAGATTTGACAAAGGGGGCTGCCTTAGGAGCGGATGTGGTCCAGTGGTAACGCGCTGGACTGGTAAAACAGGGGTCCCGAGTTCGATCCCCCGCTCCTCCACTAACATTACTAATAGTCTTTCGGATGAGACTTTAAACCGAGGTCCCATGTATCAGTGCTATACACTGAGCATGAAAAAGAACCAGGGGTGTCTCTGGAATGGGATGCTTTCTGTATCTTGCACTACCCCCACAACATAAAATAACTAATCTCTTCAGGGGGCGTCGGTCATATGGGCTACCGGTACCGACGTTAAATAAGCTTAAATAGATAGATAGATAGGGGCTGCCTTTACTAATACAAGCGTCTTTTTGATTGCAGATTTGTCAAAAGGGACTGCATTTAACAAAAACAAGCGTCTGAATGATTGCAGATTTGTCAAAGGGGGCTGCCTTTAACAAAAAAAATAAAACCTTGTCTAAATGATTTCAGATTTGTCAAAGCGGCTGCCTTTAACAAATACGAGCGTCTTTCTGATTGAAGATTTGTCAAGGGGACTACCTTTAACAAATACAAGCGTCTGAATGATTGCAGGATTGTAAAATGGGCTGCCTTTAACAAATACAAGCGTCTGAATTATTTGAGATTTGTCAAGGGGGCTGCCTTTTACAAAAACAAGCGTCTGAATGATTTCAGATTTGTCAAAGGGCTGCCTTTTACAAAAACGAGCGACTTAATGATTGCAGATTTGTCAAAGGGGACTGCCTTTAACAAATACAAGTGTCTGCATAATTGCAGATTTGACAAAGGGAGATACCTTTACTAATACAAGCGTCTTACTGATTGCAGATTTGTCAAAAGGGACTGCCTTTAACAAAAAAAAGTGTCTGAACAATTGCAGATTTGTCAAAGGGGGCTGCCTTTAACACACACAAAAAAAAATAAAAAATTCGTCTGAATGATTTCAGATTTGTCAAAGCGGCTGTCTTTAACAAATACGAGCGTCTTAATGATTGGAGATTTGTCAAGGGGACTACCTTTAACAAATACAAGCGTCTGAATGATTGCACATTTGTCAAAGGGGGATGCCTTTAACAAATACAAGCGTCTGAATGATTGCAGATTTGTCAAAGGTTGCTGCCTTTAACATAAACAAGCGTCTGAATGGTTGCAAATTTGTCTCAGAGAGCTGCCTTTAACAAATACAAGCGTATGAAGGATTGCAGATTTGTCAAAAAGAACTGCCTTTAACAAAAACAAGTGTCTGAATGATTGCAGATTTGTCAAAGGGGGCTGCCTTTAACACACAAAAAAATCGTCTGAATGATTTCAGATTTGTCAAAGCGGCTGCCTTTAACAAATACGAGCGTCTTAATGATTGAAGATTTGTCAAAGGGGGATGCATTTAACAAATGCAAGCGTCTGAATGATTGAAGATTTGTCAAGGGAACTGCCTTGAACAAATACAAGCGTCTGAATGATTTCAGATTTGTCAAAGGGGGATGCCTTTAACAAATGCAAGCGCCACAATCATTGCAGATTTGACAAAGGGGCTGACTTTAACAAAAACAAGCGTCTGAATGATTTCAGATTTGTCAAAGGGACTGCTTTTAACAAATACAAGCGTCTGAATAATTGCAGATTTGTCAAGGGGGCTGCCTTATACAAAAACAAGTGTCTGAATGATTGCAGATTTATCTCAGGGGGCCACCTTTAACAAATACAAGCGTCTGAATGATTGCAGATTTGTCAAAGGGGGCTGCGTTTAACAAATGCAAGCGTCTGAATGATTTCAGATTTGTCAAAGCGGCTGCCTTTAACAAATACGAGCGTCTGAATGATTGCAGATTTGTCAAAGGGGGATGCCTTTAACAAATGCAAGCGTCTAAATAATTGCAGATTTGACAAAGGGGCTGACTTTAACAAATACAAGCGTCTAAATGATTTCAGATTTGTCAAAAGGGACTGCCTTCAGCAAAAACAAGCGTCTGAATGATTGCAGATTTGTCAAAGGGAGCTGCCTTTATCAAATAGAAGTGTCTGAATAATTGCACACAAAAAATAAACAGTCGTCTGAATAATTGCAGATTTGATAAAGGGGGATGCCTTTAACAAAAGCAAGCGTCTGAATAATTGTATATTTGTCAAAAGGGACCGCCTTTAACAAAAACAAGCGTCTGAATGATTGCAGATTTGTCAAAGGGGGCTGCCTTTATCAAATACAAGCGTCTGAATAATTGCACACAAAAAATAAACAGTCGTCTGAATCATTGCAGATTTGACAAAAGGGGGCTTTCAATACAATCGTCGTTTATGATAACAAATATGTGCGTCGATCACGATTGTTAAACTGAAAAAGAGCTGCATTCAACAAATATACTAGTAAGCGTCGTTCAAAATTGTAAAACTGAAAAAGAGCTGCCTTGAATGAATTTAAGCGTCGTTCACTATGACGAAAAGAAATAGAAACTGTCTTTAACAAAAGTAAGTGTTGTTCCTGGCAGATAGATCTTAACATTCACTATGATAAGACTGAAATATATGCTTCTTAATTAATTATAAGCGCCGTTCACTATGGGACAACTTGATATACATATTCCTTAGCATAGATTTTTCTCGTTCAGTATGGTACAGTTTGGGATTTCTCATTCCAGAACAGAGTGGGCAAGACAGTGTAGTCTTACATGCCGGCACTCACACTTACAAGTTTAGTGTAACACTCCCACAGAACATACCATCGTCATTTGAGTTTGGGTCGATTGCATGGGTACGCTATTCTTTGAAGGCACATGTGGACATCCCCTGGGCGTTTGACAAATATACAAAAAGAATGATAACAGTCGTCAGGCCACTGGATTTGAACAATATTCCGAATGCAAATGTAAGTAAACAGCTCCCGATACTTCCTTTAAATGGAAAACATTTTTTTTAAATGATCGTATAGTTGAGATTGGGAACAAAACAAGTGTTTAAAGAAGTTGACGTCCGTGACGTTCGCAGACCGGTGTTCTAGCAGTCTTATCGTAACGGCCTAGCAGGCAAAAGCCATAGCGGCCTATTTATAGCCACCTAGCGGCCTAAAATGTCTATTCTGTATCAGGATAAATTTAGACAATTAAGAGGAGATTTCAATGAAATAACGAAATCAAGAGTGCTTTGGAAGGTCTTTACCGACATTTTAAAAGGTAAGATTTTCATGAAAAGAATGAAAGTTACTGGCGGCCTAACGACCTTAAACATACAATGTGTACCACTATTAAGTTTGACTTTACCAAAGAAATGAACATTATCCATGAATGGAAGTATTTGCTTTTTATGGGCTTTTAGTGGCCTGTTAGTGTTTATTACCGTAAAAAAGAATAACAACAACAAACGCACACACACACATACACACACACGCACGCACGCACACATTCTGTACGCTGAGTCAAAAAAATTAACCAAACTGTTCAGGGTTATTTTGGCGACCAGTACTGAAGATAAATGCACAAAAATAGAGGTATGCGTAGAGAAGGGGAACACAATTCACATCTTCACGACTGTCAATAAACACCAAAGATACTTGCAATATACAGCTGTCCATTCTGTATCATGTTTGTATCAAGCTTGTTTCCTTCGTATGACAGGGTGGTGGAACAATAACAACGGAGAAAAGGCTATGCTGCTTGTGTTGTGCGTCTAATCCCATCACTGCAACAGTCGCTGTCGACCGCTTAGGCTACGTGCCTGGAGAAAGGATTATTTTCCGCGGAGATATACAAAATGGCAGCCGAAGAATGATGAAAGGTAGTAGTGCAGAACTTCTGATGGTGAGCTGATTTATGTACTTGTACTTGCTTACTTGGTGAGAGATTAAATATATGTTAATATTCTGTTCCGTTTATCTTACAGTAAAACACTTTCATATACTTTCAGTTAACTTTATACTGATTTGTTTTTTTAAAACAAAAATCTAGCAGCTTTTGAAAGTAACTGGGACATACTGTTAATATACTGTCCCTGCTGGAACACCTCAGTACCCGCTTGAATTATATGTCCCTTGTTGCTATTATTTATCCAACTTTATTGCAGAATATCACTTGTCATACTACAATGAAGACTAGAACTTTCTATCAGAAGTTTTCCAAACTGCAACATGGAAAAATAGAGGAAGGCGGATCGGACGTTTGGATGAATGAAAAGATTCACATACCACCTGTCGTACCGTCAAACTTGGATGGATGTAGAATTATTGATGTCAGCTACTGTCTATTGGTATGTATAGATTCTATTTAGCCGTACCAGAGAAAATTAATGGGACATCCTACATCTTCTTCATATTCAGTTGATAAAAGTCGATCGCTATTTAAGTCTCTTGTATCCATATTAGACTAGGTTGGCGATTAGAAATAAAACTTAGGAGCGCTACTTTTCATTTGGTAAAAAGTACACGTAATCTTGCGAGTTTGGTAGATACTAAGTCTTGTAGTTTGAAACTAAAGTTGCCGTGTTTAATAACTGTTCCAAAAAGGTTTGTAGTCTATAAATAGTTTTATAGGCTACTTGTAACGCTAACACAATGTTTATATACATCCAAGATAATGTGAAGAAATTGGAGACGCCACAGTCTGACTAAAGTGTTCATCAAACTTTACGTTATGATCTTCCTGGGTGTGGTTACCTGATAAATCTGCTGTAAGTCTGTTTATTAATTCTGACAAAAAAAACATTGTTTTTGATGCTTCTAACATTCTTTCTAAAAGAATCCCTGTTTTTTGTTTTAGTTTATTTGAACATATTTAGGACATTTTCGCTAAATATACGTCAAACATGCTTTTATTGCGATAAAATATTACAGCTAACCGTTGATCCAGCCGGGCCAGCTTTGGACCTAGAATGCCCATTAGTAATCACCATAGGTACAGTTCCACTGAAAGATGTAGCTGAGAGGCATGGCGTTACCCTCCCATTGACGGCGCCGGAGGCTGTACTAGAACCGCCTATGGGAGCCCCAAGAAACATCTACTCTGACTCAGTCCTGCCTACAAATATACGTATGTTACATTAAAAACTCACTCGTAAGATGCTCAACATAAGTTACCTTAAAAATATCAGAAAAACTCACACTTTAGATTTTAAGGTATGTTACTTTTAATCAAAGTGAACAAAAAACTGATGGATCGACGTTAAAGTTTCTCGTGCCGCACACGATTTTCATACTGTGTAATCTCGTTTTTACAAATTCGGCCACGTTTTGTAAGTCCGTTCTAAAGATTAAAAATCTAAACAGATTGATAAATATACTATGTCAGTATCACCAGATAAATCAATAATTAAGAAAAAATAATCAAAGTAAAACAGTAAACTCCTTAGAAATGTGTGTGAAATTGGAAGGGGCGTAACTCTGACAACGTTAACAGTTGTTTTCAGTAATGTCCCTTTAAGAGTACGTTCATCTTCAGCAGGGAACTGCATTAAGTCATAATTAATCGATATCAGAATCGTTATCGAATTTTAAGTCACAATTTTCTATATATACAGACTTTCGTACTTAAATACATGCTACATCTGCATGAAGCAAAGCCCCGGTTAAAAAAAGAGTCGCAAAAAACACAAAAACTTAGTTGAAATGATTTCTTATTTCAGCGCAAATCACCATGAGCGAGAGTGCAATGGGGCGTTCGAAGATCAAGGAGGGAAAAGATGGGGCAGGGACTGTAGACTACGCCCCTGTATACACATACTATAACTGGGAAAGGCCCGAGCTAGATTCCATGTTCACAGTGCAACAAAAATAACAGTTTAAATCAAGTATCTGCAGTGTACTTAGTAGAAAATATCTAAGCCTCTAAGTTTGAGAGATGATATGCCTACATATTTATTTTACCCATATAGTTGCTTATTGATATTTATTGTTAATTTTGATAATGCTCGTAATATTTATTTCGTGTAGGCCACTCTTCAGTCGGTGGACGCATGATGATGAGAAGGGGTCAAGAGAGTATTCAGGGTCACCGGAAACGTAACATCAAACGCAAGCGATTTGCACAATTACACTTAATTGCAAACGTCGTCTTTGCATCGACGTGTCAGGCATGGGCCTTTTTTGCACAGATAAACTTTTTGACTTGTTGGTTTATAAAGTTAACCTTGTTAAAAGTTGACAGGTTTGCTTATGAGTGTCAACGATATTTCATTCAAAGATCTTATTTTTATGGAATATTTGAGACACGAAAAACATACAAAAGCACGTTAGCCATGTAAACTGAATCATTTAGATCGAATGATGCGTTTTAATTTGTGAAATATTGAATAGATGTCGTTGGAATTACAAAATTTAAAATTCATGGAATTCAAAAGAGCCTGTTTATAGGTCCTTAAACAGAAACACTGTGAATATGTCTTACTTAGTAGAGGAACTTTTCACTTCACATTGAAACGATTTGTTTTAATATCAGTAATTATTTTGATTTTTTTCTTTGACTTAAACAATTCAGTCAGAACACTGACTTTGTGTATCAGTATTCTGATTTATTAATGCATCGTAAATGACGTCCATATGCTTTAAGCACGGTGCATTTTATAATATTTCTGTCTTTGTATGAATTTTCTACAAGTATCAATTATTTTATCGAAATATTTTTTTTCTGTTTTTGAAAGTTGAACTGACTGACATTTCATGTTTCTATATTTTAAGTAAATGTGCCGAATGTTCCCCCCCACCCAAAATGTGTTAGTCATTTAAGATTGGGTGGATCAGTGGTAGCTTGTATTCCAGCGGTCCTTGTAGGTCAGGTGGGAACGCACTGGACTGGTAACTAAGGGGTTACAAGATCGCTCCTGCACTAACATTACTTATCGTCTTTCCGATGAGACTTTAAACCGAGGTTCCATGTATCAGTGCTGTACACTGAGCATGCAAAAGAACAAGTGGTGTCCCTGGAATGAGATGCTTTCTGTATCTTGCCACTGTCCCAGTCAACATAAAATAACTAATCTCTGCAGGGGGCGTCGGTTATATGGGTAACCGGTAAAGACGATAAATAAACTCATGTAGATAGGCAAGGTCTATCTTTAGAACTGGATGCTTCCTGTATCTTTCACTGTCCTCTACAACCTCTTGCTTTGGCTGACCTATATGATTAGTGCCATATGAAGACTTTAATTACCTGAGGGTTTTCAAGGTATAGCACAAGTAAGATGTTTGATGTCGGTTTGAAACTTTTCAGGGGACGTCGGTTATACGGTCAGGCGGTACAGACGATGATTAAACTCAGATAGAAAGAAAGATAGACGTAATAAGCCTCAAATTGGCGCTAGATGGCGCTGTATTAAGTACCCTGAGTAATTTCTAGGATAATATTATAATATATATATACAAAATGTATATGATACATATATGCATTTTTAAGATTTAATTACATTTGTTAGATGCTTATAACATATATTTTTGTACCAAAAAATACCAGATTTATTATCGAAGAAATGCAATGCTGCGATATTGTACGAAATGTAATTTTTATAAAATTTCTAATTTATTTATTACAATATTTGATCTACATATTGCGTTTGGTCATTGCTCATTGTATATGGCAGTTGTTGTATATGGTAATTGTTTACAGTTAAATGATAATAACTTGTTTGATTTTATGCTTTGTTGCTTTGTGTATACAGTTCTTGTTATATACCGTTGTATATGGCCAAAGGCTTTGTTTAAATTCCCGATATACTAATAAAGTTGACTTAACTTTGACTTGACTTGTTAACAGATAAGAGTCTGGAGTTAGATTTGTTTCACCGTATGATTTTCAGTATAAAACTCCATTAAAACAGAAATTTCTTGAAATGACATTTTGAACGTGTACGAATACTTCATTTCTTATCTTTGTGAACCAAAATGTTTCAAAATTGAAATTTAGATGTAGAGAGTCAGAAGCGACTTTCCGTATTCCTTTATTTCGGTGCGAGTGCTGGTTTGATCCTTATATAAGTTTTAAGAACTTGTTTCTCAATCGATGCAAAATAAAGAACTAAACTAAATTTAACTGAAATATATTGACTGGCAAGATATGTCTCAGTGATTTTACTTTGATATGTATATTTGTATATTTGTACATTTGTTATGCTTTTATGACAAATAAAAGGTTTGCAGTCAGTCGACGTTCATTGTCGATTATAAGATGATGTCGTTCATTCTCTATGTTAAGGATCTGCCAGCCTCTTTGCCAAACAATATCCAATCTCTGAGTAAGAAATTGTTTATTATCTATGTGAACAAATGACCGCTCTCTGTGTGAAGAAATGACCGTTCTATGTAAAGAGAGGTCTCTCTGTGTGTTAAGAAATAGCAATTTTCTGTATGAAGAAAATGTCACTCTGTGTTTGAAGAAATGGCCATTTTCTGTTTCAAGAAATGGCCGTTATCTGTTTGAAGAAATGGACATACACTTTAAGAACTGGCCATTCGCTATATTGAGAAAGATCGAAAACTGTACCAGCAGATTCTGAGGAAATGTCTTAAACAATCTTGCCTATTTAACGACGCTATTTCTTTTTTCAATAAAGCTTCATGTTCCAACCATTTTAACTTAATGACATCTTTTTTTTAAGAACTGATAGCATCACAATATTTGACCCATTAGAATTAAACCCGCCTTGCAATATATTTAAACTGGACTGTAACTTCAGTGACCAAAATACTTTTAAATTCTCTCTCGAGATATTGCTCATGAATAAACAAAATAACCCGAATAAGCTGCCTCGGATTTAAACTTGGGACCGTCCAAACCCGAAGCCAATGATCTGTTATCATTTGATACCGGTGAAATCTTTCAATACGTAAAAGTTCCTAAACGATTTGACAAGAATTCAAATACTTGGATAAAAAAACAATTATATTTTACTGAAGTGAAAAAATAAAAATAAATATCTTCAACAGTTAAATTATGATCATTTACAACAAATAAAAAATAGTTTCAGTCAATACTTTCAGCTTTCATATAAAGTTTTTATTCCTCGAAGACTAAGGTGTGGTATGTATTTTTTTTTAAACATCTTAAAAATGTGTTTAGACCTCGATCAAAAAGGTGTGGATTTTTTTCTGAAAAAAAAAAATCATCTTAAATAAAGCTTTTAGTCTTCGATCAAAAAGGTGTGGATTGTATTTGGAAAAAAGTTTTCTTTTCCATCTTAAATAAAGTTTTCAGTCCTCGATCAAAAAGGCGTGGATTGTGTCTGAATTTTTGTTTTGTTTTGTTTTTGATTTTGCATTTTACATAAAGTTTTTAGTCCTCGATCAATAAGGTGTGGGTCTACAGAAAAAAAACCACCTACTATAACAATAAACAGACCATTTTGAAAATTTCACTTATATTTCCGCCGTAGTAGAGTGCTGATGTTTCTTCATTCAGATATAGTTATATATGTATAATTTTATAACTAAGTCCAGGAGAAGTCATCCCGGACGAGCCCTCATCTTACGAACAAGAAAGTCTGTCCCAGAGTGGATTCGAACCCCGATTTAAGCACATCGAAGGTCAACACGCTAACCACTGAGCCAAAAAATAGATTTCCTGACGCAGTCGTCAGAGGTGGTATTTAATACAGTTATAAGGTATGCACTACACTGTAACACAGCTAATTTGACTTAGGCTTTGATCTCCTCAAAAGGCCAATCAGATTTACGACCGAAAAGATTTTAAGTTACTAGGTTAGAAGTACAAGAAAATGTAAAATTATGAAGTGCCCAAGAAGGCGATAATATCCCGTAATTGATATAAAACGGCATGAATTATTATCGAACAGGATTTTTGCGCGATCACAGATTGGTCGACGATGCATAAAAATGTTTATATTGATAAATTGATCGCCGCCATTATGAAGATCACGTGACCGTCCGCCATTAAAGGACTGCTAAACCTCGCTATGATGCTTATGAGTTCCGTATTAATCTGGATAACTTTAGCACATTTCAAGCTGACATACTGCCTGATATCGCGTGAATTTTGTTGCAGAGTAAAGATCATTTTATTGTATTTTTATCACACTTTTGTATGTTTTATTCCTGACTTGAGCATATCATTAACTTGAAATATTTAACACATGAAAGACTGTGAAAAAAGACCATGGACTGTTCAAAGTGGAAGCTTGAGTTGTGTAAACCTAATATAATATGTTTAAAACGCAAATAATATTGAAGGCACTGTTTTCCTTTTCAAAAGGTGAAACTATGATTTCAATTATTAGAACAACTCTGAAAGCTTACAAAAGGGACAAAATGATAAAATTAAACATCCCGCTCATCAATCGCATGTTCACTCTATTTTAACTAGAATATGTTTTATTCTTTGAAACAGTTTCACAGAACACTTGACAATAAAAATGCATTATTTCGCGTTTCTTTAATTATTAAAATCTCTTTTGTCTTTCGCAGTGTCCTGTGGTGAAGGAATGTAGTTACGTAATATGGGGGTGACATACTGTCACCTTTGGTAATAGGAATGAAAATTTCAATGTATTTTATAATAATGAGAGATTGAATATTGTTAAGACATTTACATAATTTGGTGTTACTTTATCTTCAAATAGTAAATTTTATCGAACACAGAAAGCTTTATCAAAGCAGGCAAACAAAGCGCTATATTCATTAAATGCTCTGTTTGATACAGTACCAATGGATATCTCTGAAAAGAAAAAAAAAAGTTTGATGCTATGATATTACCAATCTTAGATTATGGCTCTGAAATTTGGGGCCTTCATAAAGCTCCAGATATCGAGTGTATACATATTAAGTTTTTATAGCAAAAATTAAATGTCCGACAACAAACTGTAAATGCAACTGTTTATAGTGAAGTTGGAAGATTTCCTCAGTATGTGTATAGAAAAATAAGAATTTTGAAATATTGGCAAAGGTTGAAGAATAATCACGATTCTTTGGTGTATAAAGTTTATGAAATGGTTGATGTTAATGGAATTATTGAAAATAGATGGTCTTTGGAAGTTAAAGAATTATTAGATGATCTTGGTTCCTCGTATATGTGGAACTATGTTGTTATTTCAAATGTACAATTGCAACAGTTAATACAAAGAGTAAAAGATCAATACATTCAAATGTGGTTTAACGATATACATAGTATTTCAAAATTAGATACATATTGCTTGTTTAAAAATGAATTTTCCGTAGAGAAATATCTTAATTTTATTAAAAATGTAAATAACAGAAATGCACTATGTAGATTTAGATGCTCTTCTCATGACTTGTTGATAGAAGAAGGCCGACATCGTAATATTAATAGAAATAATAGAAAATGCACTAAATGCAACATGAATGTGGTTGAAAACGAATACCATTTTTTGATGGTATATACATATTACAGAACAATAAGAACGAAATGTCTGCCAAATTGTTACAATTCTTAGCCAAGTATACAGAAATTTAAAAATTTGTTGAAATGTGAACATAAATGCACACTTAACAAACTTGCCAAAGATTTATATATTGCTAATTGCAAACGTAAAAATGTACGATTAAACGATGAAATATAGTAATTTTATATAACATGTAATAATATAATTTATGTAAAGTACACACTTGCAAATCATACAGTCTTTTCCCCATGTATTAACTTAACTTTCTTAACTTTATTTCTGTTTGTCGTGAAATTGCCCACACGAATTGAACTCTTAAATACGATTAACATGTCAGTCAATCTGTTTTAAATATACACAAAAAGACTACTAGTATGTGTTGTGTAAGATGTGTATTTATATGTATGCATATGTGTATATGTATATTATATATATAATATGTGTTTGTGTGTATGAGTGTGTTTGCGTGTGTTTGTGAGTGCGTGTGTGTGCGTGTGTGTGTGTTATAAGTTATTAGTGTATATATTGTATGTATTGTAAATATGTTTATGTGGTTAATTATGTCATACTTTTCTCATGAATGTTAGTTAATCTCTACCGCCGTACATTGCAACAACGTATTGGCGATGAACATGTATATGTATGTGCCAAATAAAATATTGAATTGAATTGAATTGTTTTAATAAGTAACCGTTAATTGTCATTGTCGGTCTTGCTTGATCAGTCACGGTAATAACGAAATTTGCTTTTGAGAAAATGCCTGAAGGCTATAAAACATGGTCTTTATTTGTTCCTGATTGTTATATGAAATTTAAGAATATATATTCTTCTTTACAAACAAGATTTTCAAGACTGTATGAAATTTAGCATCTGTTGCCTTATTTTCTATTTTTTATTTCTTGCATTAGGGAAATCTGTTGTTGCAAAGTATTGATATGTACAACGTGTGAGTTTGTGTATGCAGACAGAAAACAACAGTTGCAAGCCACATGTTTGTAGATATTGATCTTATAATAATACGTCTTCTTTCCTCCTTCTTATCTTTAACATTGCTGTCGTGGATATGTCTTGTAATACGAAAAACAAAATTATTATGACACCTATATAACTGTACCCTTTTGGGCCGATTTTTTAAAGATGGATACATGTACTTTTTAACAGCAGTATTTTTCGTAAAATTTTGATAAAATTAAAAGAATTAATCCACCGGAGAATATCACAAGACCTTTATTTCACTGTCCAATAGATTGAGATGTCAGCAAAAATCGTTTACAGATATTTTTTTCAGTTAGAAGACCACGACATTTCATCGACACGACAAAACATCAAACCGACAAAATAGCGAACGACAGTTGATCGAATTGTCGTGTCGGTCATTTGTCGTAGTTTGATTACATTATCCATGTTTTGTTGAAATAAAAGGATAAGGATATTTGCGTCTTACACAAGCGCGGAAGTTGAATTAACGGGAATCAAAAGATATATTTTGCTGTCGCTTCTCCGGGGAGATGAACTTGGACTTCAGAAGAAGAAAGAGCAGTTAAAAAACAAACTCATAAAAAATATTGTCCAAAATTACACAGAAAGGGGGATAAGCAGTTTTTTCGTGAAAGTTAGATAAAATAAAAAGATTTAATCCACCGGAGAATATCACAAGACCTTTATTTCACTGTCCAATAGATTGATGTTTTTTTCTACCTTTTGTCGTGTCGGCCATTTGTCGTGTCGATGTTTTGTCTGTCTCCCCCATGGGATATATCTTTGCTGATAATAAATGCTTCATCTGGTTTATATGAATCTGTTTCTCTAACATGCAATGTCACAATCACATTACAGCTCTAAAAATGGGACTTTTTCAAAGGTCTGCATTATCAAACTGCTTCGATCTGCGCAGTCCCTTAATGGCGGAGGAACTAACTTCTGGAACGGTCTATACAGAAATTCTAGTTGTAATTGTGAAGAACATATCTAAACTAAGTTACTGTCTTATTTTCTGTTACAGATACACATCATAATATAAAGTTTTACCCACTTTAGTCAGGGGAAGATACTTTATTCATGTTATTAATTTTGAAAAGTACTTATAATTAGTTACTGTGGCTCAGTGGTGTTGATTGCTGTACTTTGTTTTACTGACCGAGAGAGCAACGGTTCGAATCCTGGAACTTTTTCTTCATTTTCATGGTGTATAGACATAATATTATGGTTTTTCAATAGTATAATATTACTTTTTCTTGCATTTGAAGGGGAAAAAAGCTTTACTCTGTGATTCAGTCGCTTTAAGAACTTGTAAAAAGACGAATGACTTATTTGACTTGTTTTCAACCCTCTTTTTATTGATTGTTTAAGAAGCTAACTATCTAATGACAAAATAGTGACCCCATAAAACAATTTTATCTTCTTAAAACATCGTCAGGTTTTTAGTTAGGCATCTATTTTGAAAACTACTATACCTGATTTAACCATAAGAATATAGCAAGTCCGAGATTACTCACAGGACAATAGCAGACAGAGTGTACATTTAATAGTGAGAACTACTGAATTGAGTTAACAGACATGATACTTAATTACCTATTCCACTTTATGACGAGGTAAGGTATCTTTGAAATAAATTAACAGGGCTTCAAATTAAGCCCAATTTATTTCATTTCGATACCGAAAAAAATAAGAGGTTTACTGAGCAGTTTTGGAAAAAATACAGAAGTCATTGTTACCCGATATCTCATTCATTTAAAATGTTTAAAGGCGTTATCATATTCTAAATTTACATTGAAAACAAAATGTTGCCTTTCTAATTTCATTAAAATGTAATTTTCAATAAACAAAAAGCTAAATGCAAACACAAAAGAAACAAGAACTGTCACAATGTCCCCGAAGTGGTGCCTTAATCTTTGAACTGAGGAGAAGATGGACATAAGTCGTAGGTCCTTCAAAAGAATTTTTTTTGATAATTTGACCTCACAGCCAGTATTATTAAGGGGTCAAGGTAAATAAACATGTCATTTTGAAAATCTCTTACACAGATTTGTTGTGTGCAAATATGAACTACATCTGTTTTGTAATGGGCAATATTCAGTATTTTTGACAAGTGGACCTTCGAGGTCAAGGTTATTCAGGGGTAAATGTCATATAAAGTATATATCAAAGGGAAGGTCTTGTTCAAAGGGGATGTTTTGTTCCAATATGAAGTAGATCCGTTTACTAATAAGGAAGTTATTGGAAATGTTAAAGTTTTAGGAGACTGACCTTCTTTAAATAGGTCTCTTTCCAACAGAAATAATTGAATTTGGGTACTCTTCAAGGAGAATGTACCGTATGACACGTACCATCTTCCATGCAGCCGTTTAATCAAAGATATCTTCGAATTGTATGCGAATTAGCATATTCTTAAACAGACAAACAAATTTCTAACAGCTGTTTCATATAAAAAAAAATAGACATTGGCCACATTTATTTGGAGTGACCTGTGACCTGTCTCATAAAAGTTAATCAAATCCAAAGAAGGGACAAAATATGAAAATATGAGAATGAAATGTTGAGAATGTAGATTTGTCTAAGAGCTGAGGCTGCATTCAGAAAACACATCTCCATTGACCTTATCAGCGCATTTTATATGTTTGACTTTTATCACAGAATATCTTTAAATCATTATCGAAACCGGGACCAACGAGCCCACTTGAATACATATTATTTTTCTTTTTAAATGAAACTTGTTAATTTTTTTTTCGTAATTGCATTATGGTGTTATCCTAATAAAATCAGAATACACGAATCAGACAAGTATCTTACATCAACCGCTCGCTCAAAACTAAAAATGTAAGTTGTTTTTAGTTTTAACAGAAACTGAAATAAGACAATTCTTCCTGGTTATTTGCATTAAACAATGACTGCTTCAGTTTTAAGTTCTCTTCTCGTTAAGGAAATCTGGAGATTAGCTTATTACATTGTCTTACAAACTAACATACCATAATGTGATGTGACTCAAGCTTACCCTAAGATATTTTTAGCGAAGTAATTAGAAAGTACCAGAAACTTTTATAACGATACAATATTAGTAGCAATTGTAGCGCCGATATATGTCCAAACGTCGAAAAATGTCCAAACGACGATAAATGTCCAAAAATTGACGATAAATGTCTCAATCGCCGATAAATGTCCAAAACTCCTTTAACGATAAATGTCCAAAAATTAACGAAAAATGTCGCAACAAATTAGGTGCTCATAAATGTCGCAATATTGAGACATTTATCGTCAATTTTTGGACATTTATCGTCGTTTGGACATTTTTCGACGTTTGGACATATATCGGCGCTACAGCAATTTCAATAACGTTTTATACACTAAGTAAGTCGGATGATAGTTAAAAAGTCATCCAAAGCCTGGAGCATGGCATTTCCAGAATCGTTCAAGACCCCAAGCTCTCTGTTGACCTTCACTAAGCCATCCACTGAGGTCCTAAGAGGCTTCAATAGTTTGTGAGCTTTCCCCCAGTTGCCGGCTCTCGCATGGAAAAGAGCAACTCCTTGAATAGTTAAAATGTCCTTTTACTGAATAAATTGTATCCTTTAGAGTTATTGAAAGTAAGTCTTGTCTTGCATATTGTAAAAAAAACTAAATATTCAGTTGCCAAAAATTAAAAACACATTGTGTTAAATTTTCATTTGAACATTTTAAGACTTATATCTGGATTTGTATTTTGTTTAATTTCAGGACACAGCGGAAGGAGCCCGAATTCATTTGACCCACTGTCCTGTTAGCTAATTACGTTTGTACAAAATCGGGTTTCTTGCAACAAAAAGAAAAAGAAGAAAAAAATGAGTCTCTTTGAGCTATCATCTAAAATACAATTAATCGCGTGCTCTTTCTTACCTGTGGATACATACGATGCATGGAATGCCTTGTCGATATCTCTTAGCTCGTGTCGAATGGGCGAATATACTTTGGCTCTTGAAAGTAGATTGAAGTCTGTAAACGTTCCGTGTACAAGGTCAGCAAGAAAGAAGGACGTATGAATAAATTCGTGAACGATCTGTTCAGCATAATGTGCTACAGACTGTTCCCTGTAGGCTCGTGGATCCTGCCAGATGACACCAGGGGCTGAGCTGATACTTCCCCCTGCAAAGCCGCCATGCTGTGCCTTATAGAATGCTATGGAACCAACTACTTGGCGGATGACCCTGTAGATGTTTTGCATTGAATTATTGATCATGTTCATGGCTGCGTCCACTTTTTAAAGTAATTCTGTCTGCTCTTCTGGTGTATACAAGTAAAGTCCAGATTCGACCAGAGCGATTTAGCCCCTCGATGAAAACAGGGTCGTTGAAACTGTAAACAACTTTGTCAGAAATCGGAATTTTCAGCGTTTGATACTTTTCAAGAATTTCGTAAAATAAAAGTTTCTGATTTTCACTGTTACTGGATTTATTAGAGAGTCCACATCGTCGGAAACCCACGTTCGATCCATTCCGTTTCACTCTATTTATCTACCGTGGGACAATTGGCTAGTAAAATTTCGTACTCATGAATAATTCATTACCTACTTTCACTGGTTTCCGTAAGATTTCCCTTGCGGAATCTGAGCCCGTGAAATTACTTGATACAATTTGCCTTCCGCGCCTACGTTTAAATCCTTGGAAATACGTCTATTTTAAGTAACTTGTCATTATGCCTACTCTCAACACTGAACAGTGTCTATTTGTAATGCGGCATCTCATTCGACGAAGAATTACACCCCTTTGCTAATAAATATTCATGAAAACGAATAATCAGCAGTCAATTATCCCACGGTACATAATGTAGTTGTGCGGAATATGTACCGGGGGTCACCGACGATGGAGAGTCCAATACAAACCTAATTTTTGATTCATGAACCCATTATCATACACAAAAAGCCAAAATAGTTTTTCAAATATGCTGGAACTTGCCATTTCTTTTATAATAGTGTTGATACCATACGATCGAAACTTCCGTTTAAACTGCTGTCGTGACTCATAATGGTCACCAAGAACTGAAATAGTATTGCTCCAGTTGCGGAAGAAGTCTTCCGATTTTTCCGGAACTTCTTTTACTAACGTTTCTAGCATGTTAATCCAGTTGCTTTCTTTTCTGACATGTGTAATTTCCTTTAATGGTGCAAACTGTATTGAGTTTAAAGTTATGTTCTCAGTTTTTTGTTCAGTTAAAAAATCTTTGCATAGATTGTCGACCTCGTTTTGGTCATTGTCCAACATAGATTGTAGTTTATCATCGAACATCATAAAGTGTAGTTTATCATTGAACATCATAGATTGTAGTTTATCATCGTACTTCATTGACTGTAGTTTATTATCGAACTTCATAGATTGTAGTTTATCATTGAACTTCATAGATTGTAGTTTATCATCAAACATCATAGATTGTAGTTTATCATCGAACTTCATAGATTGTAGTATATCATCGAACAGCATAGATTGTAGTTTATCATCGAACATCATAGATTGTAGTTTATCATCGAACATCATAGACTGTAGTTTATCATCGAACATCATAGATTGTAGTTTATCATCGAACATCATAAATTGTAGTTTATCATCGAACATCATAGATTGTAGTTAATCATCGAACATCATATATTGTAGTTTATCATCGAACATCATAGATTGTAGTTTATCATCGAACATCATAGACTGTAGTTTATCATCGAATATCATAGATTGCTGTTTATCATCGAACATCATAGACTGTAGTTTATCATTGAACATCATAGACTGTAGTTTATCATCGAACTTCATAGATTGTAGTTTATCATCGAACTTCATAGATTGTAGTTTATCATCGAACTTCATAGATTGTAGTTTATCATCGAACATCATAGACTGTAGTTTATCATCGAACTTCATAGATTGTAGTTTATCATCGAACATCATAGACTGTAGTTTATCATCGAACTTCATAGATTGTAGTTTATCATCGAACATCATAGACTGTAGTTTATCTCGACTTCTAGTATGCCATCTGAAGTTATTATGTTTGTACCTTTCGACGTTCTGTTGCAGTTTCTGACGAAACGATTCTGCCACAACTCCTGCAATAATATCTAAAAGTTTTCACTTGTCCCATATTACAAGATGTATCAATATCAATCTTTTGAAAATTAAGTCAGAATTCTACATCGCAAAAGGCGGAGCAGACAGTTGTACCAAGAGTTATTAATTTTCTGTCAATAAAAAGATATTAAAACGGTCTGCCTGACATACTGAAAGACCTAATTATTTTTGTAATACTTAAGTATGCCAAACACCTTTTTTTATTCAAGGGCCATAACTCAACCAAAATTCATTCATGCAAAAAACCCGTTAAATATGCGCAAGTACTTGATGCACTGATAAATACTGTAATATTTCATTTAAATTGCATCAGTAGTATAAGAAAAGTAGTGCGCAAAACTTTAAAAATAAAAATCATTAAAGGGCCATAACTCTGACAAAAACCATTAAACTGAATGTGGACGATATGCACAATTAGACTTGGTACTGATCATTCCTGTAAAGTTTTGATATAATTGCTCCAGTAGTTTTTGAGGAGTTTTCCAGACAGTTTTTTTGTGAGAGGCGGACAGACGGACAGACAGACTGACGACGGAGAAGTGATCCCCAAATGTCGCAGCTACTTTGTAGCGGGCGACACAAAGATGCATGTCTAGTCCCAGATTATCCAAAAGGTTTTTATTACAATATTTTATCGGTTATAAAGTAGCATCAATAAATAAAGCAATCGTAAGAAAATAAGTTAAAATAGTATGTTCAAATATAAATAGGACAAGTTGGCTTCCTTTAAAAAGTAAGCCAAAGAGAGGTCAGCAGCTGTCGTCAATGAAAGAATGAATCTACTTGTTTCCAAGATCATTTTGAATTTTTTAAACGTTCTGTGACTGAAATAATTATAAAAACTAGTAACCTAACTATTATTAATAGTTAATACCTTATCAGGCAAAATGACCGAAACTGACTATAATTTAGTTATTTCAAATGGTTTTATAGTGGCGTATCTATCATTTAAATAAATGAAACAAATTAAGATAACGTCATGTATTTCATACCTTGTAGAATTTTGGGGATCTTCTTATAAGCCCCTAAGGCTTTACTCCCCCTTTTTTTACAACAATGCATGTAGTTGTTGAAGCCAGAACTCCCATGTTAAGCTGCTGCTTTTTTAGGCTCATTAAGTTTTGTTTTCCCTTTCAAGCTTTAATAACACCTTTCTTAGTCCAAATATTTTACAAAATAATCAGCGATCGTATCTGTTAAGCTGGACTAAATATTAAAAGGGCGTAAATTTGATCCAAATCGAGGAAATGGACTTGTCAAAAATCCTCTGAAATTCGTAAAAAATATTTACCATGTTTTCATGACCATGGCTAAATATTAATTTGTTCAGCAGGCTGATGAGTTTCTCAGAAAAAAATGCATTTTAGAATTTGTAGTTTTTAAAAACTAGCATGCATTATAAGAAATGCATCCCTATAATTGTATTTTTTGTGTTTAGTTAAAGTGACTGATTCACAGAATTTTGCTGAATTTTGTTTTCTTTAAAATTTAAGAGAATTTAATATACTACGGAAAAAACATAATATTACGCTTCTATACGCCATGAAAACTGAAAAAAAAGTTTTGACCTAACCAGGATTCGAACCCACAACCTTTTGGTCAGTAAAATAGGTAACGACTAACGACAATCTAGACCACTGAGCCACAGCGCTTACTTGTAAGCAGGCGTCAAAATTAATCTTATAACTAAAGTATCTACCCCGTGACTAACGTGGTAAATTTTTTACCGATAAAAGTGTGTAAAACTTTATATTTTGATGTAAAGGAATCAGTAACTTAGTTTAAATATGTTCTTTGCAATTGCAGCAAAAATTTCAAGATGTAAGAACAATTTTTTTTCATCGTCGGCCCATCTGTAAGTCAGGGAATACAAAATTATTCTGTACGTTTTGTTCATAATGGGCCGTTTTAACAATGGGCCGTTTTGACCCGATGTTAAATTTTGGTTTTGTTTAAGTAAATTCGTATTTTGATTCGGAGCATGCGCATAACTATCTTTGTAGACTGGTTTTCATGATTTTAGGCTTAATATGAGATCATTAACTAAAATTTGATACGCAAAAATGGATGCCGCCAGCAATTAAAGCCAACACTGTGGAGAGGTCTGATGACCTCTCCAATTAGCTTTAGATTTAGTGGTAAAAATATCTAGCCAAATCATTTCCATTAAAGTTCAGGAAATTAAGCTTAAATGTTTAAATACAGCTGCTTCTGAAAATAATATGTCGGTTAAGAAGTCAAGGTCTGAAAATAACTTAACTGTATTTCAATTAAGAAATCAAATTGATAATTGATATTTACGATTTTAAATGATATAAAAGTAATATTCATTATTAGTTATACAGATTCTTGGCGGTGAATACGGCCTCGTATAGCCCGTTAGAATTGATATTACCCGAGCCACCAGGCGAGGGTTTATATCAACTCTTACAGGCTAAACGAGGCCGTATACCCAGCTAAGACTTTGTATAACAAATTTATAATACCGCAGATTTATTCAATTCACAAAACATATTCCGACACCAACCCATCGTGGCGAAAATCAAAATTTGGTACTGAACTATGACGCCCCTTTACCACTTGATCGTTGTTCATATTTCTGCAAAAACTGTGGAAACTGCTCGACATAAACTAGTATTCGCTTTGGAAAGAAGCAATCCTTTTACCTGCGGTAAAGATTATATATCTTATTTCACGATAAACTGTTTATAAACGTATGCAAATGAAAGTTTCTGATTGCTAGCGTTCGTCATGTGGACGCTTGGTTTTCGGAAAACAAGCGCTTGGTGGTGAACAGATTCGTAGGGTTTTCTAAGTAAGTGGTCGAGGGTAAAAATAACACAAAAATAAGACCTTTACTACATTTATTAAATATTGTTAAATTATTTAACTCGTACATATTTAATAATAGTCATCGAAACTTTTGAACTGAAGCAAGATCGGCCATTTTGTTTCGCCTGTGTACGTGTATATTCTTTCATAGCCAATCAGAAAATGGAACTACTGTGAGGTCCTTTAAGGGTAAGTTTCATCGCGTTATTCACGGATTTCCCTCACGGTATATACGTATTTTCTGAACGGTATATACAGGTGCGTATACAGATACTCTCGGCCAATGAGATCCATTCAAATTTATTTGAGGTATTAAAATAGTTAAAATACACCTGATTTTGAATTCATACGGACCTGTTTTTGTAGCAATTAATTTCATATAATATTATAAATACGTGTCAAGCTTACTTTACACTTCATGATAAACATGATAATGATAGACACGTATAAGATTTGATAGATCAAAATTGTAATGGATGAGCATATGTATGCAATTTTATGCAAATTGCATTTTCTTGCAATGTTCTTATTTACTTATAAGAAATTTGTCCAATTAATAATAACACTTACTGAAGAAATTTATTATCTAAAAGTGAATTTCGTTCATTAACTGTTAAAAACAGTGAATCAGTGTCGGAACAGTAGGACAATTTGCCTTCAGATATAGAAAAGAAGTTTCCCCTTTCAAGGCGTACGACAGTTTGTCCACTTCCTAGCTTATTATAATAGCTCGTGTTCTCTTGAGCTCAAATAGTACTTTTCATAGAATAAGCAAAATTGCGTCGAAGACCGACACATTGTTGCACGGAACCACATTCCTTGAATTTGGGGGAAATTCGTCTGAAATGAGTATCAAAATAAAATGAAATATAAGTTGCGTAGAGTCTGTCATAAAAATATACCATCCGCTTTATGATGAAGCCGTTCGCTCGTTTTTTAATAGTCAAGTGATTGACAAGCTGTTAAACCATTCCTTTTTTATCTGCAGTCTTTCTCCAACAAATTTTACGGTTCTTTTCATCTAATGAAAAACAATGTAATTTAATGATTATACCCCCACCACAAAATGTGTGTGTGTTTGTGTGTGTGTGGGGGGGGGGGGGGGCTATAATGGATTCGCTTTGTCGCGTCCGTCGGTCAACAAAGGGATGTGCAGAACCCATGTTGCCCATGTGTCAGCTCAAGGTCAAGGTCACAATTGAAGGTCAAATATCAAACAATAAAATATTAGACATTATGTCGTGTCCGCTCTGTAAGTCCTACACTAATTGAAAGATTTTCTTTAATCTTGGCTCAAATGTTCACCTGAACAAGGGGATGTGCAGAACCCATGTTACTGTTTTGCCGGCTTAAGGTCAAGGTCACACTTGAAGGTCAAATATTGACTTAGAAAATGTTCTTAAATTTTAACATGTACTTGAATATTTCTGAAACTAGCAAGGTATTTGCTTAAAACTTAAAAGATATATGAGGTATCACAAGTAAGATACGCAGGTCAAGTTTTATAACTCTGTATTGCATTTTGACAAATTTATGCCCCTTTTTAAGTCTTTTAATTTACTTACAATAAATACTAGACAATATGTCTAGGCTCTATAAATTCTATACTAATGGAAGGATTTTCTTCAAACTTGACTCAAATGTTCACCCCAACTGGGCAATGTGCAGAACCCATCTTACCCTTGTGCCAGCTTAAGGTCAAGGCCACACTTGAAGATGTTCTGAAATTTTAACATGTACTTGAATATTTCTGAAACTGGCACAGGTATTTGCTTAAAACTTAAAATATATATGAGGTATCACAAGTAAGATATGCAGGTCAAATTTCATAACTCTGTATTGCATTTTGACAAAGTTATGCCCCTTTTTAAGTCTTTTAATTTACTTACAATCAATACTAGACAATATGTCTAAGCTCTATAAATTCTATACTAATGGAAGGATTTTCTTCAAACTTGACTCAAATGTTCACCCCAACTGGGCAATGTGCAGAACCCATCTTACTCTTGTGCCAGCTTAAGGTCAAGGCCACACTTGAAGGTCAAAAATTGACTTAGAAAATGTTCTGAAATTTTAACATGTACTTGAATATTTCTAAAACTAGAACAAGTAAGCTCAATATGCAAAGTTTTTACACTATTAATTACATTTTGACATAATTATGCTATTTTCTTAACTTCACTGCTTTTGTTTGTTTTAGTACATTGGGAAAGTGAAAGGTTATTTGTAACTGTTTCGAACATGATTCGACAATATATATTTATACTATTACCTGTACAATTTGTTTGTTTTTTTCACCAGAGATAATTTCTTTTTATGTATATGTATTTGTGTCACTAAAGTTATTCCCTTAACCACCTTTCCATGTCGTCTTCTGTCAAGGACATTGGTGGGGGTATGAATCGCATTCAGCGATAGTTCTAGTTTTATGTTGGATTAAAAGACTCTAATGTTTTTAAATAGGGACTTTTTTCAGTAAAAGATAAAGGTACATTTTGAACTTTTACTAGAAGTACAGCGTAGGCGATTATATAATGACATTAGTGTGTGTGTGTGTGTTTGCTTGTGCTTTTTTTTTATTTTGGTAAATAACCACACGTTGTGGCTGTCACATTTCCGCTCCTTTCTGTCAAATTAAACATGATCATACGTTACTGAATAAAGAAGTGAACGGTTTGCTTCTTTTAAATAAATTGACAATTTTGAACAAATATCATCCACTTGTTTCAGTATGAGTCATCAAAGGACACTTTCAGGAACTAAATGAGTAATCATTGAATTTATCCTTCCTCGCAGGAGAAATTCGCCCTTGAGACGAATATACTCTTTGAGACAAACAACTTGATCTGTCATTATATTTTAATGTCATTTGATATATAAAAAACAACAAAAAACCACTTACTTTTTGTTCTCATATCACTTCTCGGTTAAAAGTAGATGTCATAGAAATTTTATATTTAAAAAATAAAACAAAACAAAATATGAAGTGAAGATATTTAACCTGACTGCGTAATACAAATGTTCGTCCATGACATTTATAAGCACCTTGACAAACAAATGTTTCACAGACTTTCTTGATATACACAAATGACCGGAAACATAGTTTGTCATGAACCTAGAGAATGAAGTGTACTTCAACTTCAAATTATTACTGCCAAAAGTCAATACTGAGTTTACTGTACTTTCATAATCTACTAAACATAGTTATGGTTTTGCTGTATCTGATTTACTAGCACTTCTCTTGTTGCACTGGAAACAGAGGTTCTTGTCTGATTGTTTAATCACTAGGTAACAGTAAAGGTTGTTCGTCTCAACGACAAAGGTGTTTATCTTCCGTAGCAGTGTGCAGTGTGATAATAACAGTATAACAGTTATTCATAAAAGTTTTCTGAGATCTGTGCTATGTTATATCAAACATAAAACTTAAACTTTTCTTCTATTGGCAATACACAGCAATTTTCTGCATGGAAAATAATGTTTTGGGTAACTTTTAAAAGGAACAACACTAGAACATAAGAAATATTCTTGTAAAATTTATACAAAATTGGCACACTTAACTTAAAAACTACAAAAAGTAGAAGGTAAGACGATATTAAAAACTAAATTATTCATCTTCAGGGGTTTAATACAGAGTCATAGATATCTAACAGTTATATTTTACCGGCAAGCATTTTAGATTTGGTTTGGTATGAAATTAATGCCGGACGAACACTCAACAAATTCAATAAAACAACAGTGCAAACACTAAGAATGTCTTTAATGTAGCACACAAGCAAGAACCCTTGACGGTCAAAGATTGTATTTAACATTTTTATTAAAACTTTGTTTCGTTCTTAACTCTTCACTCATATATAACATCATAAGTATATTTAACAATACCTTCACAACGATGGTTTAACATCATATTATTTCTTTTTGCGTTCTATTTTCAGAAATAATGAATTAAAGCTACTAGTGATATAAGTTCTTAAGGAAGTACATCAACAAACTGCAGAATGCCATCTCCATTATATCTATCTAGACAGTCATGTCTTCCCGGATATTTACAGGGTAGAAACATGTTGGTAGTGTAATTAATATTTTGGTGCGTGTTTTTACCTCCTGTATACCGCCAGTGTTCAGCATGTTGATATATCTCTTTGCCATATCTATTTCGGAGAGCAAGCCCAGGGTTTCTTGGGACATTCACCCATTGTCCCTCCAACAAAATCTTTGTTGGTGCAAGACCTGATCTTGTCAAAACATTGCTGTCCATGACAGGATGGCCGTCAAAATCTCCGAAATATCCTCTGTACCGCATGCTTGATATTATTCTCTCGCCAAAATTTAGTTTTTTAGAACAACAGGAAGAAGAAAAACTGCGGATAAAGGATAACCCTGCATTCTTTAACGATTTTTCAAGATTTTTACATTTGGTACAATTTGTAGCTAAAAATCTAATATCAAAGTCGTATTCCCAAGGAAGAGATTTTCCCATTTTCAAAGCACCTAATGCAGTTCCTTCTTGTAGTTCACATACGACATTTGTCTCTTCACATAATCTCATTATTAGTTTTACAGCGTCGTTATTTAGTTTTAGATTACACGGCGACAGTGCCAAAGAAGCTTTACTCGGTGTAGCATGGCCTTCACATCTCGTGTTAAATGTTTGTCCCGAAGGTGCAAACATTTTATAAACCTTCCACTTCCTTAAGAACCCCTGAAAGTCAGAGTTTGAATGAGACACATTATTTACCCAAAACATTGAATCAGGGCACACAATGGTTTCCCTTCCATTCTGAAAAGTATTAATAAACCAATCTTCGTATAGGCCACTTTCTCCACTTAAATTCTCAAACTTATTCTGCTTTAAAAACTTTGTTGTGGTTACAAAAGGTCCGTGTATGTAATCACAAAAGACACATTCGTGAAAAGACTCGTCGTACCCCTCTAAATATTTCAGTGTATAATTTTTGTAAGCTGTTTGAAAGCAGCCCCTCCCCCAGTGTCCATTAGGATAACGGAAGGCACCACCAGCGGCGACGACATCCAAACTTTCTATTTCTCCAATAAGTCTTTCTAACCTAGTGTCATTTGTTAATACCTGCATGTTACGAGTCACTAAAACATAGGGTGTAGTAACCTGCTCTATCAACTTGTTTAAGGCATAACCCTCGTTGCGCTTGCTTGTGTTAATTATTCTAATTATTCGTTCCATATGACTATCTATTTTCGGAGGAGTCGTAAATGTCGAAGAATCCATTGCAATTAAAACATGTACATTACTGTATGTTTCATTAATGGAATGAATAAGTTTAGTGACGTCATAAAAGGACGAAAACTGGCTCTTGTCTATATATTTAATTATGGTGATAAGTTCATGCAAATGGACAGCATAGTCACAGGTTTTAGTCACAAATCCTTTGTGATATAAAGGAAATCCGAACATGCTACCCATCAATACCTCGGGACATACGCTCTTAGGCATCTTATCGGACCTTTTATATAATGACTTAACATCTATATCTCTATCATTCAGTATATTGTCTATGATAGATACAGCAACTTTCAAATACTCTGCTGTCTTTGACCCTCGCACGTGTTTGCGAGCATTAAGAATGACTTTTGTCAAAATACGCAGTTTTTCATCTGTTGTTACTTGTTCCTCTGTCTTTTCCCGTGAGACTGTCAATATTTTCTGAAATCCAGGCACACCATTCGACAAACAGTCGTCCGATCCGTGCTGCAAGAATAATGTTACATTTTTTTATTTTATAACTGACTGGAGACGGAAGTAATTTCGACTAAAGGATAGATAACTACAGTTCAAAAAACGGCATAATACAATATAAAATTAACAGCTAATTTCTGCCGAAATAGTTTAAACTTTCTATATCCATACTAGAAGCAGAAATCGCCATCCCTTCACCTCATCGCCTTTATTTCGAACAATCAAACCATATTAAGAGATGCAAGCTAAGCCTAAAATTCTGAACAGGATTTAATTAGATACATTTGTTACGGTCTAGTGCACACCTTTCTATAATGTATAGGAAGTGAGGAGTAGCAGTAAGCAGCAGAAGAATGTGAAGTTGACAGTAGCAGTAACAGCAGTAGCAGTAAAGAAAACGTGAAGCTGGCAGTAGCAGTAACAGCAGTAGCAGTAAAGAAAACGTGAAGCTGGCAGTAGCAGTAACAGCAGTAGCAGTAAAGAAAACGTGAAGCTGGCAGTAGCAGTAACAGCAGTAGCAGTTAAGAAAACGTGAAGCTGGCAGTAGCAGTAGCAGCAGTAGCAGTAGGCAAAACGTGAAGTTGGCAGAAGCAATAAAAGCAGTAGCAGTAGGCAAAACGTGAAGTTGGCACTAGCAGTAACAGCAGTAGCAGTAAAGAAAACGTGAAGCTGGCATTTTTTTAAGTTGACATAGCAACCAGTGTTCTCAATGGAATGGAATTTTTAACAATTTTGTAAGAAACATCCCTGTCAAGATTCATCATTTTTTTCTCAGAAGAGATATTGTTTGAAATAAGTGTGCTGGACGGAATGTTATCACTCCTGACTAGCTTATTCTAAGCATCAACAATAACACACATTCAACCCCGATATCATGCATCAATGATCAAAATATTCTAATACAACGTGTGTGGTTTAGCCTTAAATATGGCCGGTTTTTTCGAACATTTAATGAGTAAATGAATATATAAAAGAATTTTAGCAAATGAATGTTGGGGTTGGATAGGATGACTGACTGAACATGAGATAATAAACAAAAAAGTAACTAGTTATTTAGATAGAAAAGTCAGGGAATTCTGTAATATCTTGAAAGCCTTGTGTCTTGTGTTTTGAATTTTGATTGCTCAGCGAACTTATTTCTTCTGGAATACAACTATTCATCGTGTGTGCTTCTGTCAACTCATTAAACTAGCCATGCTTAAAAGAATAATAGTACTGACCAGAAAAACTGTCAACACTACTGGTCCAGACTAGAACTCTCTTTACAGCAAAAACAAACAACGTTAAAGAAAGCCCCGTGACGATGGACAAAGGTATTTAACAATACACATTTTCCAGTCACGTTGCTCCTCCGACCTTGACCTTTTACTGTTTAATATTTTTTTTCACACAACAAATTCGTCCAGTCATACTGCTGGTCAAACAACTTTGACTTCCCACAATGACTAACGATATGGTACGGTCAAAGAAATTCTGATACACAGACAGACAGGCAAAGTGACTTTTAAGAACGCCTGAATTTAGATGTCTAATAATTTTTTATCGACTGATGATAGAAATAGTATTGTCGCGTACTGTCTGAACACCGCAAATTTGAAAAAGAGATATCAAACCTTATAGACAACAACATAAAAGAACAACTACAACAACAATAATGACAACTTTGATTGTTTAAACGAACAGGGCAGGATTAGGTTTTTTAAATATTAATTAGTAATTTTATGATTTTTAAATTAATTTTCTTATCACTGCCATGGAAGACCTCTGTTTTAGCTTTTCCTCATGTTATGCATACCTACCGGCAATATATTCGAATACGAAATACTATATCTGTAATATGACCCTCCCAGGTAAACAACCCAGACGATAAGAAAGACCAGAAGAAGCTTTCCTTTCTTGTCCAGGCCAGTCATTCTTGAAACTGAAATATTAAATATAAACCATTTATTTGGCTTTTATCTAACTGGTGACATTTCAGTATTTTCTAAATAAATGTTTTAAATCAGCAGTTAGCAAGCTTACACACAATCATACAGTAATAAAACTGTGAAATTCCAAATAACCAAAAACGTTCAAAATATTTTTTATTGATATAGACCTTATACTGAAACATTTTAGATTTTAGATACAGTAAAAGCTACACATGAATATGATGTGGTATATATAAAAAAACAAAACAGAACAAAAAACACGTGATTCCGATTATACTAACTGCTTTTTTTTACAGCGATGAGTTCAAAATTCTCTACGTAAAATGCTCTTTATCTGAATATTGTTAAACATGTCATGGTTTAATCTCTTAGCAAGACCTTATGTAAAACCTGGGGCCGTATTCACAACTAATCTTAAGTCATTTCTTAAGAAACTATTTAAGTCCAAAAAAACAATCTTAGCTAAGATGAAAATTCATCTTAAGATTAAGTCATATTCAGAAAATGACTTAAGTAAAATTTAGCAAAGATATTTCTTAAGTTTGAAAAATATCTTAAGAAAAAAATATTTCACTTAAAAAAATTCTTAAGTCGGTTGCTACTGAAAATGGGTTTCCAGTGTCTTAAAATAGTAACGGAAGTGCCTCCCAGCGTCTAATAATAGTACCGGATGTTTACACGCTGTCACAGACGACACACAAAATGTCAACGGAAAAGAAACGATCCGCTAATTTCTCCGAGCAGGAGTGTGTATTGCTAATGGATCTTCTCGGTGAAGTGTCTGATTTTAATCAGAATCTCACCCGTTTTCAGTTTTTGAAGCACAAATTCACAAATGGTAAGTTTGATTCATTTTTTTTGTACTTACGTAAGACGAAATCTACGATGACAGCTCGTACTGTACTACTACATTCTGTAGTGTAGAGTCTACTTTGTACTTTGGTTAGTGTATTAAGTTTTTTTGTTGTATCAGTCAAAGACATTTACTTGAAATTTCGATAGAACTTTGTTTTAAAATCAAATTGAAACAAACCTTTCAGACACAACGGAAAGCGGTGTGCTGCAATTTGAAAGGAGTGTGTGTCGTATATTTATCCCAGCAATATGGGTTTTGACATACTTTAGGAAACTTTTCAATTTTACACAAACCAAAAAGAAAAGAATTCTATAGACAAACTTTGTTGTGACATAATGGGTTACTACTTAGTGTGCAAACTTGTAAAATTGTTACAAGTTTACTTCTTTGTGTATTGCATAGTAAGCCATGTTTTTATGGGGACCTAAATAGGAAATATTGGGTGTTACGTAATATGTCTCGTGAACACCATATGTTGATATTTTCACGAGTGGCGCAGCCACTCGTGAAAATATCACATATGGTGTTCACTCGATGAAATAAATTCTCATCTTCTACAAAAACAAACAAATATCCTCTATTTAATTTGAATTAATTTGTTATTTCTACCAATAACACATTTTCAGTTGATTCTAACGTCAGAAAATATCCAAAATTTGCGGGTTACACTGAACACCGAAATCTACTTGGGACCGAAATCTACCGAATTCTACTTTGCAGGACCGAAATCTACTCAGTACAGCCAAGATATGGCATAATTTCTTAATGTTCAAGTATTTTATGAAATATTACATTATAAACAACTTATATTTCAAATTTCAATTGAAAAGTTTACTTAGTAAAATAGTTATGTTAATAAATGTAAAAATTATTGAAATCGGCGAGCGTGAAAATATTGCATCGTGACAATCACTATAAAGAAAGGTAGTTTTGAAGTACACAATGCAGATTCATGTGGAATTTATTAATAAAATTAACATATCAAGTAAATATAATTGTTCACGAAAACACGAAATGTAATATCCAGGCCACACCACGAGGAGGAACTCTCAACATGGCCCATTATTTTTTCTTTTTAATTTAAAAAAAATCTACGAAAATGATCAAAAAATAAATTTAATTCAGATAAATAGATAAGGAATGAACCCGATTTCGATTATTTGTACAGATTTAAAACATTAAACATCAAAGTGTACGAAATAACGATACGAAATGCTCAATGCATCAAAAAGATAGAATGCCTAAAAAATAACTGTTATTATTGAAAGACATGAAGCTTTGCAAAATGAAAGACATAAGAAATTGATAAAACAAACATTGATTAAAACGAACATTTTAAAGGTAAAAGCAAACGGAAAATACTTGTTAAGTTAAAAACAAATGAAAATACAAATGCTAAAAATATTAAATATAATAAATGCAATATAAAACATATAATGTAAAGCATCAGATTGAGAAATATAAGTACAGTTGATGAATAAAAAGCTGACTAATAAATTTAACATTTTGAGCATATTGCCAATATAAGTTTAGGACACATGTAATTATATGGAGATAAAAATTTGTAAAAGCATACACACATACACAGAAGATAAGTACACTCAAAAAGCAATTCCTAAAACGTAATCTTGATCAATACACATAGTGGCCATCAATACAGAGCAATAGTACATCAAATAAAAAGGCAGAATGGTAAATCTTTAAGAATTAATTCATCTAAAATGTACAGAATGAAACAACAAAAAGTAGTCAAGAAAAATACACACAAAAAGTAAACAAATTTAGAACTAGAATAAAAATACAGATTGTTGAAAATATAAAATGCATAGTTTATATTTTACGAAGTTAGTGCGTGTGTAGAAGACATAAATTCAACGAAATGTTTAATAGATTATTATCAGCTTTCAGGCCAAGGTAAGTTATACTTGGACCAATTTAGACTACAAACTATTCAAATTGTATAGACGCCATGTAAACAGGAAGTTGAAATACTTCCTTAAGAAAGATTTCGTACAAGTAGGAAAGAGACTTATTTTCCCACGCCACTATGACGCAGACCTCGTTCACCCTGGATTTAAGGGGGAAGGGATTGATATCTTCATACCTGAGATGCAGAAACCTTTTCGTTAAACGTTATAATGTATAATTCAGTATTTATCAAATGTCATGAAAAATAAATAATATATGTATATACCACTTGTTGTCTTCTAATACAGCGTGTATATTTTATTAACTTAATATCGGTCCTTACTGAAAACGCACCAGAAGTGACTTCTTTAAAACAAACAACACAAGGAAACTCCATGATTGCAATGTACTTATGCAAATTGAGGTTTAGAAGATCGAATTTAAATATGTTTTTGGGATATTACTCGCGATTTACGAGTAAATTAAAAAAAAAGGTTTGCATCACGTCTTAATACATCAAAACAACTTTGAAAAAAGTTTGAAAAGAAGAAGGAAATTATCAAATTATAAATATTTACCTACTCATCATTATCAAATTACAAAACTGTATGATATAGAGGATATTTGTTTGTTTTTGTGGAAGATGAGAATTTATTTCATCGAGTGAACACCATATGTGATATTTTCACGAGTGGCACAGCCACGAGTGAAAATATCAACATATAGTGTTCACGAGATGAAATAAATTCCCATCTACCACTAAAAAAAAAAACAAATTTTCTTTTTATTTTATGCCAACACGTCAAAAATGGGTTTTTTTATGACATTTTTAATCAGGGCCTTCAATAAATTCCCCATGGTTAGCCCCAAATCAGTTAATGCGTACTTTGGTTACTCCGCACAAAAAAAGTGCAGACAATCTCCAATACATATGATAACTTTACTTCTGCTGAAAAAACTGAATACACTTTCATCAAATAACATTTATTTTTGTCTACACAGTTTATCAATATTTATTGAATTTTTGCCATACATACTTTAATTATAAAAGCGGATTAATACCGACTAATATTCAATCAATTGAATTGAAAGTCAGCCATATTGGATATTGTCCATGTGAGTTATGTAAACAAATCAGACATTTTAAATAATTTATGGCGAATTTCATCATTGTTCACAACTAGTTAGGCTCAGGAATTCAATATTATAATTGGATTTAACAAGGTAAATAAATTTCACTCGCTGTCACAGTCTGAAATACAGCGGATTCTCTTGTGGTGGGGAAATTCCTGAAGTTTCATCAAGCAGTAGTTCCGGCACAAACAGTGTATTATCAAAATGGTAATTAACTGATTCAAAACAGTGTATTATCACTTTTATCTCACTGATATTTCCCTATATTTTATTGGTAGGCATAAAATAAAAAAGAAAACTAAACTGTAACACCTGCAGGTAATCATGCACGCGCAAAACGCGGGACATAGTGCATGGCGGCTTCAGTTTGATGAAAAGGTTAAACGTGCGAAAACATTATAATTTTGCTTATCGCAATGTTCCTTTTTAAATGCATTTCTTTAATCATTGATTTCGTGACAATTTAATTTGATAGCTATAACTATTTATTATAGTGTTGATCATATAGTACAGAATTTTGTTGATTTCATGCAAACAAATGCTTTTAAATGCTTCGGCAAAACAAATAAATCAAAACGTAGTTCAAACTTAAATGGTACTAAGAAACAGAAGTGGTTCAATACAGAATGCTATGCTGCACGAAAAATATACACTACAGCTAGAAATAAATTTTCTCGCGATAAAACTCACGAGAATAGACAGGATTTTATTAATAAAAGGTCAAATTATAATAGAATAAAACGGAAAGAAAAGAATAAATTAAAAAAAAACAGAGAAATTAGAATTACAGAATATGGCTAAACAAAAACCCAAACAATTTTGGAAGAAATTAAAACAACAATATGCCAAAAAAACACAATTATCAGAGAACCTAACAGCCGATGACTTATTTGAGCATTTTCGAAATTTATACGGCGAAGAATCTGATAATAACAATAACACGTCAGAATATGGGCATTCAAATGATGAATATTTAGACAAAGAAATTAGTTATGAAGAGTTAAAAGACGCAACTTTTTCCCAAAATAATAATAAAAGCAGTGGTCTAGACGAGCTTTGTGCAGAAATATTTAAATGCTCCTTTGATAATATTGCACCTGTTTTATTAAAACTTTTTAACCGCTTATTTAATCGGAGCGAGTACCCAGAAATTTGGGGACAAGGAATATTAGTGCCTATTTTCAAAGGCGGGGACTTAGATGACCCAAACAAGTATAGAGGGATTTGTCTTATTAACATTTTAGGCAAAATTTATTCACAAGTTTTGCTAAATCGAATTACAAAATGGTCACAGATACACAAAAGTCTTAATCATAACCAGTTTGGTTTTCAAAAAGGTAAGTCTACAACAGATTGTATCTTTTTATTTCATTCAGTAATATCTAAAACTCTTAATGATCGTAAGAAACTGTATGCTGCCTTCATTGACTACGAAAACTGTTTTGATAAGTTAGATAGGACCCTCCTCTGGCAAAAACTGTATATGGAAAAAATAAGCACGAAAATTGTTAAAGCTCTAGAAGCAATGTATAGTGTTGTAAAACAATGTGTTAGATACAAAGGCAAAACGTCAGCATTTTTCGATTCACATATAGGGGAAAAACAGGGGGACCCAAGTTCAAGTTTGCTGTTTTTATTCTTCTTGAATGACATTGTAGAAAACATCAACTCAGATATTGAAGGTCTGTTTACTATCGATGAACTAAAAATATTCATCTTATTATTTGCAGATGATGCTGTCTTGTTTGCAGAAACCCCTGCAGCTCTTCAAAATTTATTAAACCAATTAGAAGAATATTGTTTTACTTGGGGATTAAAAATAAATATAGAAAAAACCAAGATAATGATATTTGAAAAAGGACGTCATACCTCGCACAATTTCAAGTTAAATGAGAAAAATCTAGAAGTTGTTTCCTCTTTTAAATATCTTGGCACACATTTATTTAAGAACGGTTCATGGTATAGAACACAGAAGAGAATAGCACAACATTCAAACTATGCCTTACATAATCTTTTTACTATTCTAAATCAAGTGGAGTTAACAACAAAAGATAAATGCAAATTATTTGATACCTTAGTTGGATCTGTTTTGAATTACAATGCTTCTTCTGTATGGGGATATCATGAGTCAAAAGACATAGAACTTATACATTGTAAATTTTTACGAAAAATTCTAGGTGTAAAAAAGTTCACTTTTTAAAGTCATAGCCGGTGATAACTGACAGCTTCTAGTCAGGAATCATTAGATATTCATTGTAAATATTCCAGAGTTTGTAATACACAGCCTTTTCAGATTGATGCCTTGAACGTTAATAGAACAGCAAATTCTGCATCTTTTTTAATACTGTTTTCCTTCTAAATTGCCATTATACACAAAGCAGCATATGCTCATATATTCAGCTGTTTTAATGGCTAAAAAGACTGAGGTAACCGTAATTGAATGTTTCGGTCTTCAGCTAAAATCTGAAAAATACAAAAGACAAACTGATTAGCAAACTGAAGAAACAAATACCAAAATTGCAGTTTATGTTGTATACACAGTGTGTGAAAGAAAAAGCATTATAAAACATAATGACAAAACAATAACCAAAACATGTGTGGTCATGCAAGCTCAATATGTAAATCACTGGACAGCTGTCATTAAGTACATACTTCATGTAGCAAATACTGGGACAAGAAGTAATATGGAAAATACTGGAACTGTATAATTATCCAAATTTCAAGTATTCACTTGCATAAAAAGGTAGCAAGTATGATTTTTATAGTATTGTACACTAATTTTTAACAGGCTAAAATCTACACGCCAATTAACCATTTTTTTAACTTTCTCTATATCGGACAGGGCGTAAGAGTGCTATTTCTCTTTTGAATACTCTCTGCAATGTTCAATAACAAAGTAAGTTGAAGCTGAAGTAGAGACGACTTTCGCGAAAACTAATGATATTACAATAATCCATTTGAAAGCGGTGTTGAAGTTGTTTCATCATTCAGAGAATTACTTAAATGTCGAAATTTTACTTTTTTACTACGTTTTCTTTTAATACGGACATACTTACGGGTAAATAAATACGATAATCGTTTCGAATCAAAACATAGCGTCTCCTTCGCGACTCTTCGTTTTCAGCCGATTTAGCTCCCTTGATTTAGATACAAGCTATCTGTATAATTTTATTTGAACGAAATGATTACAGCTATACCTCGGTTGTGTTATTTATCGCATAGAAATATCCTATAACAGTTTGATGCGTCAATTTTCTAACGATACGGGGAATAATCATCCGCCATTTTAAAGAAATTTTGCTACTACTTAAGAAATTTCTTAACTTTAAGTTAGGGTAGAAGCTGACTTAGATTTAAGACAAAAAACTGCCCATCTTAAGTCAAAACTTAAGATAAGAACATTTGAGAATTACACTTAAGCTAAAAATTTATTTTTGTCTTAAATCTAAGAAAATTTTAAAAAATATAAGAAAAATCTTATACTTAAGTCTAAAAAATGACTTAAGATTAGTTGTGAATACGGCCCCTGGTGTAAACAAGTTCCTTCTTGTGATTACGCTGCATCTTAAAAGCCAAAAGGTTAACATAGTTTTTCAGCGTTTCAGCGAAACAAATCAGAGGAAAATTGATTTCCCTTGTTGGTCAAGTCTCCAATAGGGGTAGATATTTCGCTGACGAAGTTTACACCTAAAAGTTGTTCTGGTAATTCAGCGTTTGTACATCGACCGATACATGTATTTAAACACGTTATTTTTTTTTTACTTTTTAAAACTTTATCTAAAACTTTAAACATAGCCAAATGTTCAGAGAAAGTATATCGTTCAATAATTCCCCATTGCATACTAGTTATTTCATTTGCCATAAGACTACGGAATCCCGTTCAAGCAAAGTAAAATAGGCGAGATTTTAAAAAATCTCTTGTCTCGCGATCACCATTTCAGGTGATATATACCAGCCAAAACTTAAAACCAAACGCACAATTTAGCATTTAACTTCTTGCATGTGTTACTTTAATCCTCGTCGTCCAGTAAGCTTTATGGAAAGGCTGCAATCACCTGATCATTAGTTAGATACTCGAGGGAATAAAAAAACTCCAATGTGGCAAGGGTATGGGGAATTCACTCGGTCATTGATATGTAACCACAGCCCTTTCATGTAGAAAAGTCATTATTTACTTGCAGAAGGGTATGCTACAGAATCCTGTTGGGGCCATTTAATACATCACCATTTAAAAATCTCTTGTCTCGCATTTTCAGATGATTATATAAACAAGCAAAAATTTAAAACCTCGCGAGGAAATACAGTCGAAATTTAACATTTAAATTTTCGCATATGTCACTTTGAAACTCAAAATTAAATGTAGCCTTTCTCGTGTTAAATCGTTTTCGCTCACTAGGACCTATTTATCGAGAACTATTATCCGTATGATACATCACTGGTATTGGTAGAAAGCCGAAGTTTTCCGATATTGACATGCAACAATTTAAGTTAATTTGTCGCCATGCAGAAAGTGTATTGACGATATTTAACCGGCTGAGTTTTCGCCAATATATCCTCACAAGGACTTAATACGAGACATGCGACATTTTATTTTGAGTCTCACGAGGATTAAAGTGGCACATGTGAAAATATATAGGTTAAATTTAGCCTGTTTTTTCTAGTTTTTAATTTTTGCTAGTATATATGCTCATTTGAAAGGGGAAGACAAGAGATTTTTTTAAAAAAAAATCTCGCAAGTCAAATAGGTGATATTTTACGTGGCCCGAACGGGATTCCATGGTATGCATGTATTACTGGTTACACGCTTAGGTGTAGGTTAACTGACAGCCTGATGTGTTCCATGTAACCGTTCCCGAAAGAACTGGTAGGAGGGATCACAACCTCCTCTCCAGATTTTCTCCAAAATTGTGTCCGTTCCTGTAAATGGCCAAAATTGGGTAATTCAATGCTACAAACTATGTTTTACCCAAAAAGCTTCCCTCAGACCTGCTTACAATTGATTTATTGTTTTAAAGGCTTTTTTAAGATTGCCAGGTAGAAGTAATTTTGTGTAAATTAATTCAAAGTAATGTGATTTGAACAACATTAAATATGGAAGTACTAAGCTGAAGAAGTTCTCAAAGATATTACATGAAAATTAAATCTGGGACATAAGTTGTCCTTGAAACCGGTTGTGTTAATTCTGTTTGTTTCCCGGAAAAAAACACAAATGTCAAGACTACTGAATTGGGATATGTCAACATGCACTATGTACATTTGTCACATGCAAACTTGCTGAACTCGATAATAATTGAATTGCTCTAGAAGTCGGTTGTGCAAAAGGCATCAACACAAATCAGGCACGGTGTGCATTCAACCTCGATATTTAAACTATTTGAGGTATTCTAACTTCAATTTTGCGAATGTGAGAAGTTATATAAATCAAGTTTTGCATTTTTTTGCAGTATAACTTTATATCTTAGCTCGTTTAATATGTTTTCGTTGCCCTATCAGTTACAACTTGGCAGAAAAAAAGTCGATAAACATAAATCTCCCTTCTTTTACTTGTTCGTTGGACCCACTTTTAAATTATTTACAGTTCGCCTATAGTTTATATTTATTCGGAATATAATTTTGTACCTCACGTGTCATGCATTGCCTGTCTTAAACAAAATTATATTCCGAATAAATATTACCTTCGTTGTCAGAGTCGGACATCTTTGAAATGAACATCAAATATGACTAAAACACGAACTGTGACAAACTATAGGCGAACTGTAAATAATTTTAAAAGTGGGTCCAACTACATACAAAAAAAAAACGAAGTGCGCATGTGTACCGGAAGGCGATAGTCGACAATGCGATAGTGCGATGGCGACAGTGCGATAATGCGATGGCGACAGTGCGATAATGCGATGACCACAGTACGATAATGCGAAAACGCGATAGTTCGATGGCGACAATGCAATGATGCGATGGCGACAGTACGATATGACTATCGCATTGTCCCCATCGCACTATCGCATTGTCGTCATCGCATTATCACGTTATCGCACTGTCGCCATCGCATTATCGCACTGTTGCCATCGCATTATCGCACTGTCGCCATCGCATTATCGCACTTTCGCAATGTCGCCCTCTGGATTATAACGTCTAACCACGATGACCCTAACGGTATTCCGTAATAAACCAAATATGCATCTTTGTTTGATAGGAAACTATAGGATTTCAAGTCAGTACCGACAGAATGACACCGTTCTAGCAAAGACTGACATTGTCATTTCACAATTGAGACTTTGGTTAATATATATTTCCATGCTTGTACATCAAGGATGCCACTCTAGAATTTCTGTCTTTAAAGTTTTGCATTTAGAATTTCTGGAGAGAAGAATTTTGTAATGTCTGCAGGTATGGATCAAGTTTTTGTGACACTTGCATTGAGTGGCGTTGAAGTTGCATTGCTGATTTTCGTCCTCAGTTTTGCATTCAGATTTTTAAATGAGACATTTATAATGTTTTCATGTACGCATTTCCTAGCATGTATTTATGAACATGTACTATGATAATTTACCAGTCGCAACATTTTTTGTGAAGAATAATTTGGGCAGTGATCCCCCGCCATAAATGAGAGGTTGCAATTGTATGCTTAAAAGGTCTTGAAAACCGTCTGATCTACAAAATCATATCTACCTATTTATATCTGTTAGTAAACATGCAGCCATAACACAAAGGTTCACAATTTTGACTCTAAAATATGTTACTGTGTAAATGAAAACTACAACTTAACATAAAATATCATAACGTCTGCACATACAGACTGTATGTGGAACCGACTGTATATTCACACTACATCTTCTGTAAGTACATGTAGTAAGTTATGGTTCTTGTGCACTGTACTCGTTTTTCATGAGATCGAGTTTTACATATAGTTAAGTATTTTACTTTGAAATAGTTTTCGTGATTGACAGATGGACCGACGGACGGGCGGACGGGCAAACAAAGTGGCACGTTAATGCTCATCCCTCGGGGAGCATAAAAACAAATGCATATCAAACAACATCAACCCATCAATTAGGCAAACAACCGTTGAATGAATGAGTGAATGAATGAATGAATGAACTAACAATGAAGTTTAAATAGGAATTACTAAACATATGACATTATTTTAACAAGCATTTGCTGTTTAAACACTATTAACTGTGCTTTTATAACTGAACGAAACAGCAAAATAAAAATTAGCTTGTTCATCATAAACACAAACTGATTTCACTCTTGAACAGACTTTGGTAAAAGTGCTCAGGTACTCACACTACGTACTCTACTGAGATATAGATAACAATTTATAGACCTACCTTCAAATACGATAAAGCTTCCTTTCTGTTTGGATGGTTGTTACTAACTGTTGTCATTTTACCCTCTTTTTATCAAATCTGATTACATCGCCTCTAACGAGTGATTTCTAATTGCGTGTAAGACATTGTCGGATACCCATGGTTGATTATTATGTAAATGTTAATGGATCGGCAGTGGGTATCCGACGATGCGTGTGAGATAAAACCAATCCAAAGTCATTTTCATTTCTGTGACATGTATGCATTTCAAGATACCGGGTTAACGTGAAGGAGCGGAGCTATCATGAAGTGGACCCTCATTGCCTGTACTCTCAACATGTATACAAAAATACCTTACAACATCATCATATTTGACGATAGATCAAAAGTCTATTTCCTAAATAGTTACTTGCTTATAATACCATTTTAGTCACTTGATTGTATTTTAAAGAGTCTGTATTTATATTCTGTTCTGTCCAGCCTATCTAAATGCGGCAAAGTAACAACTACAGTACTTTCACTGTCGGAAATATCATAGATCTACACAAACTGGATAATAACTTATTACATATAGTTCATGTAAATTTTGAATATATAATGGATGGAAGTAATATTTATTCATCTAAAATCTAAATTTTTACAGATAGTCAAAACAATGAACGTTCTTAAATTTCATGTATTGAATCTGATATATCTTTATCATAGTGATGGGCTAATATTAATTAAATCCTGCAAGTATCATGTTTTGTAGATTTTACCTTCATCCATTATATATATAAAATTTATATTACAAAAATGTAATAAATTATTATCCAATCGTTATTATTTGTTGTTACATATACTATGATAATTACAGAACAAAAGTATTAGAACCGCAAAGAGGGCCGCAGTGATGCACCCTAGGGAAGGATCGTCAGTTATGCTGGAAAAACTATTGACTTAACTTATTTTTGTGTTTGAATATTATCAATTCCCGTGAATTATGTCGTAAGTATGTAATACCAAAAAAAAAACATGCAAGTCAATACAATCATAATACAATCATAATAACTACTATTTTGAAGTGACGTCCCATGCTTCTACTAACCCATGATTGGAACACGTGCTGACATCTCCACGCAAATTATTTTTATTAACAGCAGGCCACAGCTCCTCAAATGAATCTTATCTCTGGACCCGTAATATATTTTTGAGATTTAGAATAACCAAAAACTCACAAATACATAAGCATTATCTGGAATCTACGTTGGTTGTACTGATAGTTCTACACTTAATTATGCTATTGTGTCCCACACTACTTGGCTGCTGTGAATAAACGATTAACATGGTGTGGAAGGATCCAAGACCCTAGGACTAAACCGGACTGGTAACTTGTATCCTTTGATCGAACATGAGTCCTTTTTCGGATTCTGATCCCTTACTACAATCACATTTGTTCATTTTATTTTCCTTGAAATTTTCATTTAGCTAAAAATTATTTTTTTAAAAAACAAAATACTGTAAAATTTCGTCTCTAAATTCACATGAAAACGCGTAGTTCTGAATGTGATTCATAGAAATTAAAAATGATCTGTCCACAAAACGGTTAACAAGGGATCCTGAATTTCCTCCTTTTGAAATTACCCTACCTTACAATTAGAATGTCCACGGTCTGTCCCGTGGCCTGTTCCCTGGCTCAGATAGCCAGTGCAAAAGCGACCGTGCGGGTGCTATTAGACACCCGCGTTTCCACGCGTGACCCCGACAGTTAAAGACGGTTGTCCCCGTGACATCAGTTCCTACTGCTCCCATGTCATCACTTCTAGACAACTATTTGTTGACCGGAAGTATTCGTTGTTCGAATGCGGAATATCTTCGGACACTTACAAAGCAACACTATCATTAGGATAAATCAAGGGTGACCAACTGACATAAGACTTATAATGCGTTTACACTACAGCAGATTGGCATCCTCTTTCGATTAATGATTCTTAAAATTACACGACATTCAATTTGGCAAGTGTCTGACGACAAAAAATATCTGCAAAACTCAAAATAACGGTGTTTCCTACACTCAAGATATACCTGGTACAGTCTTAAAAGATGTAAACTTTCAATAAAAAAGAGAAACAAACATTCAAAAAGCCATTTTTTCCCTTAAAAGAGAAAAAAAACACGTTTTTTCGCACAGATAGATTTATACACGATTGTATATGTCATTGATACAAAAAACATCACAGTTCAAATATAACATATTATTACAAACATAAGGCATTAACGGGGTGTACTAAATCACATTTAATTAATTCTGTCAGTATAAAGGTTAGAATTTCCAAAATAACTATCACATAATTTAGTTGCACATATAGAACATTTTAAATTTCAACAACTTTTTTCCGATAGGGTCCTCAAAGCTTATTTCAAATTCCTTTGGGACATCGCCACATCCGTTTCGTTTGGGTGAGTAGTAAGCGTATATGAATTGTAAAACTGCTTTAATATTTTAAGTAGCCAACAATAAATGGCAACCT
Organism: Cyclina sinensis; assembly: GCA_012932295.1. NCBI lineage: Eukaryota > Metazoa > Mollusca > Bivalvia > Venerida > Veneridae > Cyclina > Cyclina sinensis. The sequence goes on from JAAONU010000017.1 coordinate 42,238,543, forward strand.
AAAATTTTGTAATCTTTAATAATATTTGTTACACATGGTCGTATTAGATAAAAATAGATGTTAAAAATGATAAGCAAGGAGTTTAGAAACAAAGGGGCTCTTGCGATTCTAGAGGGCTTTTAAGTAGACGAGGTCAAAACTTCTCAGATTGTGTCTCGTTCAGATGTGTAATTATTTAATCACTCAGGTCTACAGTCTTGTTATTAAATTACAACGCATCTGAACTCGACACAGTGCTATTGGACGGTGGATCACTCAAACTTAAAATGTATTTTCTAAATATACAGCAGTAAAAATGTAACTGTAACTAACGTACACACAAATTCATTACAATTATTTCAAGACTGTAATCAATTTTCATTTCAAGGGATTTGTTAAAAACAATTACCAAGCGAATTAATAAAAAGTGTTTTACTTACGGATTGGCTGAATTGAACACACCGACACGCCCTAAAAAAACAAGACAGAAAAAACGTAATTTCTAAGCTACGTGAATGAAAGTTTACAGTTTAATGCAGACTAAAAATCCGAAAAAAATAAACTTTGACTATTTTTCAAACATTAATAATGTCTTATTCTCTTAAACCAGACTGTTTCTACTAAGTGTCTCGCACAAATGCAGCAGATCATCTATTGAGCCGTGGATGTCTTTATATGCAAGTGGTCGAAACAAGATGTTACCTTTTGACAGATGTACTTTATAAAACAACAACAATTTACAATTTCACTTTTACTGCATAAACTTTTACATGTTGTTTTGCAAAACAACATATTTACAATGGCAAGTCAAAATTTACAGAAAAATATGAATAAAATATTATACATGTACACAATTAAGAATAAAGTTTAAAACAAAGCTAGTCATTTCTCTTCTTTAAAGCTGAAAATACAAATTTCTCTAGGTTGACAACAGTTTTTTCGTGTGTTGAAGACATTAAGGCATAAAATTTATTAACATTTTGCCATGTATAATATTGTCTATGAATAACGGTTTGTCTGAGTTCCGTGTAATATGGACATACAAGTACAAAATGATACTCTGATTCTATATGGTTCGAATTACATTTTCTACATAGTCTGTTTGCTCTGGAAACATTTCTATATCGACCTTCCTCTATTTGTAATTTATGTGAAGAACATCGTAATCTACTTAAAGCTATTCTATGATTATCAATTTCTACAGCAACAAGATAGGGTTCAAAATTAAAATTAGTTTTGAAGCGTTTATAACATTCAGGTTTCCTAGAGTCTTCTATATTAGAACACCACTGTTGCAAATATTGATCATATATTCTCTGTTCAATAGCTTTAATATGTACATTTGCTAAATTATCACAATTCCATAAATTAGCAAATCCAAGTTCAGCTAACAGATTTTTTACATTAATAGCCCATTTGTTTATCAATGAATTGCTTGTATTTCTTAACATTAACAATTTGTATTGTATACTCTCGGGATTTTTACATAACTTATACCATTGCTTGATTATTCTAGTTTTTCGTACAACACTTAATAGAAAAACACCAAATTCACCATAAATGGCAAAGCTAAATGTTTGCTGCTTAACAGATAATACCTGTTTCAAAAAGTTCAAATACACTTTTTCAATATCAGGTGAACTATGGAAACCCCAAACTTCGGATCCATAAAATAATATAGGAGATACCATAGAGTTAAGAAGTCTAAGTTTATCCGACACATTTAGACTAACATTTTCAAATAAAGTGTTCAATGAGAATAATGTTCTAATGGCCTGATTTGCTAACGTCTCTGCGTTTGATAAAAACAACCATTTGCAGAAAGATTTATACCTAGATAATTAAAATTCCGAACTTGTTTAAGTAGAGTACCATTATATTTCATATGTACATTGCGGTCGATTGCCCGTCTTGAATACCATAACAACAGTTTTATTTACATTAACCTCAATTCCCCATTTATTACAATAATCAAGTAACTTATCTAATAAAGATTGTAAACCACCTTCACATATGAAAATAAAGCAGTATCATCAGCAAATAATAACAAATATATTTGAAATTGGTCAATAGAAAAAGCATCAACGTTGTCATTTCGGATAAATTCTTGCGTATAATAAATTAAGAAAATGAATAAAAAAAACGGAGATAAATGTTCTCCTTGTTTAACACCCATGAATGTATAAAAATAATCGGTCAATTCACCATTTACTTCAATACACGATTTTACACTAGAACACACACTTTGTAATATTTTGATCATCTTACTACATACAACACTATTTATAAGTTTTTAGATATCTTGAAAAGGAAATGTTTACAAAGGGAAATGTTTACAAGGACGAACGTTACTAATAGTGAGTTAGCAGTAGCAGTACGCAGTAGCAGTTGGCAGTAGAAATTGAATCAAACGTGAAGCTGGCAGTAGCAGTAACAGCAGTAGCAGTAGGCAAACGTGAAACTGGCAGCAGCAGTAGCAGTAGGCAAAACGTGAAGTTGGCAGTAGCAGTAACAGCAGTTGCAGTAAAGAAAACGTGAAGCTTGCGGTAGCATAATCAGCAGTAGCAGTTGGCAAAACGTGAAGCTGGCAGTAGCAGTAACAGTAGTAGTAAAGCAAACGTGAAGCTGGCAGTAGCAGTAACAGCAGTAGCAGTAAGGAAAATGTGAAGCTGGCATTAGCAGAAACGGCAGTAGCAGTAGGCAGAACGTGAAGTTGGCAGTAGAAGTAACTGTTGTTGCTATTGCCAGCTTCACGCTTTCTTTACTGCTACCGCTGTTAATGCTACTGCCAACTTCACATTTTTCTATTGCTGCGTACTGTTACTGCTCACTTCCTATACATAAGAACGTTACTGAATTTCAAGCCCGGTTCGTATAACAAGTGCGTTTTTTTCTCTATCTTTCATATTCATATTCATTTGTTTAACTCATTGAATCCTAAATTTTGATATTACCACCGGGAATGATTTCGAACAGACACATACGGCTCAAAGTTATAAGTACCGAATGTACTGTGGTTATGTCGTAGAATCGTAGAATGCGAGTTCCAAAATACAACTGTTCGACTTGATCGCAACTGCTCACAATGGATATTTTAATATACAAATAAAGACTGGCTGCTAAAGTCAATATTTAGTTTTGCGGACCTGGGAAATGTAACTGCCCTAGGATGCAGTACGAGGACCGCAAAACTACTCATCTTACGTCTTATGATCGGTTCATGTAGAGTTTAACTGCTATTTTAGTGTACTCAGTCACGTAAATACTGCTCTTATCAAGCCAAATGGTTTTAAAACATGAAGACATAGAGCTAATTTTCACCGGCTATCTCCATTTACATATTGTCATAACTGTGAACCAATAGCTTAAAAAAAGAGGAAAAAATTGCATTTTTCTCATTTTCTATGAAAATGGCCATAGAAGTAATGCGACGAAGTGTTTTCCCATTTTTAGCAATAGACCGTTCCAGAAATTAGTAGTAGGATTAAGCGGCCAATCTTGACAGCTGTAGATTCAATATGCCTTGCCAATGCTGTTTATAAGTAACAAAACTTGCTTACAATTCTGCACAATTCTCACATGAAGAGTGTTGCTTTGAATGGATTATTTTTTTCACGTCACTTTTTATAGTTATTGTTTTATAGGTATATTTTTCGTCAAAAGTCAGAGCCAGAAGATAAGGTACGTTTTGTTAATTTTGTAATTAATGTTTGATTTTAAAAGAACAGTAAAAGTTTTGAAGTATTTGTATTTTGTCTCTAATAGTATATTTTATAGCAAATGTCAAGTGATAAGCTGTGAAATTTCAAATGGACATTCTTTAAATACAGCAGCACATTATGTCTAGATATAGAAATTAATACATTTAGGGTTCAAATGATTCGTTACTTGTACAGTTGTACGGGCCTAAAATACTGTTTCAATTTAATTTGTAACATTTTCTTATATGAATTTCATTTAATGGTTTTAGGTATCAAACATTTCACGATGAAATGTGAATTTAAATAATTAGTACCTCCTAATTACCCCCCTTGCATCTGCTATTAAGGGACTGCGCAGATCGAGGCAGTTTGATAATGCCGAGCTTTGAAAAAGTCTCATTTTTATAGCTGTAATGTGATTGTGACGTTGAATATTAGAGCAACAGATTCATATAAACCACTTGAAGCATTTATTATCAGCAAAGATTCATCCCATGGTCTTCTACTGAAAAAATATATATGTAAACGATTTTTTGCTGACATCTCAACATATTGAACTGTGAAATAAAGGTCTTGTGTTATTCTCCGGTAGATTAATTCTTTTTATTTTATCAAAATTTCACGAAAACAAAACTGCTGTTAAAAAGTACATGTATCTATCTTTGACAATTACGACGGATCGCATAATTAATTCCATGTTATTGACACACAATTAATAGATCTGACAAAACAGTTTCAATTTTATTCCATTAAAAAGAACCCATTTTCTTATAGACTATCATTATTTTCTGTTTTTGGGACAATGCTGAAACAACGCTCAAAACGCTCAAACACAAGGGAGACCCTACAGCGACAGGTGAACAGCAGACGACATACCCAGCCCCCTCCCCAGCATTTTCAACCAACTGAGACACAGGTACAAGCCCAAGCTTTACCAGAGGAGCAGGAAAGCAATGGGACCAATCACGTAGGCGTCAATCCAACTGGAATTCAGCCGTCTGGACAAGACCTGACGTATGGCCAATCTACAGTTTCAGTTCAAAATGAGGCGAACACAGGTGACGTTTCGAAAAATCTTATAGTTCAAACTTGTTCAAGTACTATATTAGGAGCTCATATTTCTGTTAACATCAGAGACAAAATATGGAACAACCAATTTATTGAATTACACTTATTATTACCTAAGAAAAGCTTAGCTGAAAATAAACAAAAAAAATCAGCTTGTAGATGGTGAACTTATTATGAGTCACCGAAAACAATTTCCTAAACAAACAGAAAAAATAGAAATTTGGTCTGATGCCTTTTTAACATTCATAAGTATTTTCCTTATCAAACATCCAGACCAGGCAAATAACCTGTTACAATACTTTGCCAATATAAGGTTAGTAGCTTCAAGAAATGATGGTTGGTTCGAATATGATAGGCAATTTAGGCTTAAAAAATCAATTGACCTCAACATCAAACGGCAAAATATCGACCCAGAGCTATGGATGATGTTTATGTGGCCTATTCAATCTCTGAGCCAGACAAATTTCATGAATGTATCTAGGAAGTGTTACGATTTTAACAATAAAGGGTACAGTACTGACAAGGCCTGTGTATACAAACACAGATGCATCAAATGTCATGGTAACTATCCTTCAGTATATTGCTATGCAAACAAACAAACATAGATGACATATCAGTAAACCAAACGTTAGTCAGGCTGTAGTTCAGATGTTCAAAAACTGATCAAAGATATATTGGCCGTTTTCATGCCAACTTGATTTAATAAATACTTTGTTTAAACACAGATGTCTTTTTCTTTTCTTGCCAGTTGTATTGTTTGGATAAAACATTATTATTCACAGAGCCTATAGTGGCATTCTGTTTACAATGTCAAACAACGAACAATACTTTATTTACTTGCTGTACACTTCAATATGGGAAACAGGAATGTCAAATTGACAAAGGCAATTTGACATGGTCTGCTGAATCAATAATCCTATACAAAAATAACTATCTAAAAGCCTTAAACGTAACTCCCTATATAAAAAGGACATACTAACAAAACAATGGAATTCTGATTCAACTTGATTCATATTACATCTTCTGCATATTCCCTCGCTTAAATAATAATATTCCCAAAACGGCCTTCTTCTATCTCAAAGTTAAGCAATGAACATCTAAATTTCGCCAGTGCTATGAGCTTCAACACTGATAGTATTTGAATAATCGGCTTGCATATAATTTGGCTTAAATTTCTTATAATAATCTAATTTAGACGACGAGTCTAATTCTGATAACCATTTTGCAAGTACTGATCATGAATTCTTTGAATTATTGCATTAACATTTGACGCTGTATCCTTGAACTTATTTACTATGGCATTAACTTTACCTGATACTGGTTTTCAGACCCTGTGCGCATGATCAATCAGCTCATTATTTTTTTACATCATTCTGCTTGTTTCGATGTATTCTCTCAAAAATAAGACACCTTTTCCTCACAATTATCACTCTCAAATATTGGCTCCTTATTACACATATCAGAATACTTATAAAAATGAACATAAAACTCTATTGGAATCATGTAAAGTTTCACTTATTGCCTGAGCAACATCTGACTGTTTATAACTACCAGGTTCACTTTGCTATTATAAGGAGACAGGGACTGTACGCCAAAGAACGAAACCTCCGATATCCCGTTAAACATCAGATTATCGCGCATTGAGCGGCATTTTATATCCAGAACATCATCTATCATTAGCTCCGTTTAAACTCGTAATGATAAATTCCCTACACCCAATGTTCGAACCTCCGACTATAAACCTTCAAAGACAGATTAATCTTTGACCGTAGACTTCAAAATATAATACTATTGAGCATTGATTAACTTTTGAACTTTAGAGTCAATTTTGCTAATATTATATCCATTGCGTTTAATCTGGCAGCTAGTTCTTGTACAGGAAGTTGAACTGAATTTTCCTTACTTTGACCCAATATTTTATAATTTTACATTTCTCAAGGTTTGTAAGACATCACTATTCAATGTTCTTTCAATGCTCTGTGACGGAAAGCGGTTAAAGAGCTTGGCATAATTATCAACAAACGTATGACTATTTGGCTTTCTCTTAAGAATTGAATGTCTACAGTGTCAATAACGTAACATGAATTACACTAACTTATTTGTGGCACAGTGGATGCTTTTCACGCTTTTCACATTCCAAGCCACCTGATTACAAAAATTGAACACAAAAGCCAAGAAGAGCAACCGCTCTATGTACGAGGGTTGTCCCAAAATACCGTATAATTCATTAATATTTTTTCAATGTGACGTGTCATGGATTTAATTTTTTGTGAAGCTTAATCAGTATTGTTTTTCACATATTATGATCAATTTTTGAGAGTGTTTGCACAAAAATGTGAATTTTATACATATATTTAGTAGGCCATGTATAGCCGCGCGGCCGACGTCAAAAACGGACAGTATCAAAATACTATTTGTAAAATTTACTTCTAAATATCTCGGCGAAAAATACAAGTATCGAAACAAAATTCATATTGACGTAAAGAAAAATTATTGGCGCGTTTAAAGATGACGTTGGTACGTAAATGACGTCATTTGTTTTTCTTTTATGACGTTTACAACTGGCACGTTCGTTTTCTAGTTTGAAAAAAATGGCGACGCCAACAGAAAAGGCGGACCATCGGTCTGTAATAAAATTTTGTGTTGAACGTGGCCTTACACCAGGACAAACAATAAAAGAGATGGAATCATCCAGAACGCATTGCAAGGCATCACGGGTATTGATTTATAAGTGGCACAAGCGATTTACAACGGGATGGACAGACACAGGTCTGAAAAAAGGGCGACCTGTAGGTATCAGCGATGCTGTAATTCAAAGGGTTTCTGACGTCATAAAAGCTGATAGACGACAAACTGTGCGAGAACTTGCGGGACTCATTGGAATAAGTAAATCTTCCGTTCAGAGAATTATGTCAGAGGAGCTCGGTATGTCTCGAGTGTGCGCTAGGTGGGTTCCTCGCCTTTTATCTGAAGAACAGAGGCAGCGTCGTGTTAGAGATTCGTGCACATTCATACGCCAATATGAACGTGATAGGAACTTTCTTGATAAAATAATCACTATGGATGAGACCTGGGCCCACTATTTTGAGCCTGAAGGAAAGAAGCAGTCGTCAATATGGAAAACTCCAGATACACCCCCAGCATTAAAAGCCAAGTCGGTAAAATCCATGGGAAAAATAATGTTCATGGTTTTCATGGATAACAAGGGCATAATCCTAACACATGTGGTCCCTCCTGGTCAAACAGTCAATGCAGATTATTACTCAAAGGTAATAATAATAATAAAAATAATAATAATAATAATAGTAATACCGGTAATAATGATAATAATAATAATAAAATTGATAAGTTAAAAAATAAGTTTATAATAATAATAAAACTGTTAATTATCTATCATTTTGATAAATGTTTAATTTACCGTGCACACAGAAAGTAACGTTATCCATTTCAGGTTGTACGCGTTGGTCTAATGAGGGCTATAAGAAAAAAGCGGCCTGCCATTGTACAAGACCTAGAAAATGTAATTTATCACCATGACAACGCACCACCACACACAGCCGCCTCAACTGAACTGGAGATAGCACTTCTAGGCTTCAGAAGAATAACACATCCGCCTTATTCACCTGACCTTGCTCCGCTAGACTTTGCATATTTTCCCTCTCTAAAGGATCATTTACGCGGTAGGAAATTTTCGGACTCTCATCACTTAAAACAAGCTGTACTTTCATTTAACCGATCCTTGTCATCTCAGTGGTTTGCAGACACATTTTTACGTTGGGTGGACCGTCACAGGAAGTGTATTCAGCAGCAGGGACAGTACTTTGAAAAACTTTAAGTGCGACGTCAGGTGCGTGACGTTACGTTGGTTATCGGTACAGGCCGCGACATACTATACGATGTTACTGTGAAGTGTGTAAAAACATTGCTACTCAAGATAAACTAGAATGGTTTTTTGCATTTTGTCGGATAAGGATGTAACTACCTGTAAATAATATCAGTTATGATATTGAGAGATTTGCTTTTTATATAAATTGATTTTATACGGTATTTTGGGACAACCCTCGTATACTGTTTATGCCACAGTGCTTGCCAGTTCCATCGTTTATTGTACAAACATGACACAATAACAAATGTTGATAAGAATATAACATGATATACATGGAATGCTTTTTTGACAGCTGAAGAAAAATATTATTTTTGAACTGTATTTTCGATGGATTCAAAATAATCAGTCCCAGAGACTTAGGGAGTCATGACCCTTCAGTGTTACACTGAGGGTAGCCCTATAATGAATTCAAACGAATCCGGTTCCAGTGTCCATTTTCAGGGTTTTAATTTTGTACATACAAAGTAAAAAAGCCAACTTCAAATAAACCATCAGGGTGACTCTAAGACAGCGCTTGAAATTCTGGGAAAGCGTCTGACTGAAGTTTCCAGAAAATCTTTCAAAAGTTTCAAAGTTATGTCACTTAGACAAACAAGAGCACTTCCTGCGGTTGCAATCGCTTAGCTGTAATTACTTTTTAGAGAATACTGAAAGTTGTATTTGAATATGAACAGTATTCAATAATATACCTAATGTTTTAACCCAACGTGGCCCAGTTTTGAACATACAGATGTCACCAAGACTTACATTCTAACAAAATGACAATGAAAATCAATTATCCAGGTGACCAACGTTTTGACCGTTTGAGACCGAGTTTTAACATGACCTAGATGTCATCAACACAAATAGTCTGACAAAATTTCATGATGCCCGGGTTGAATGTATGGCCTTCATGACCCAGCATGACTCACTTTGAAACATGGCCTTATATCATCAAGAAAACTATTGTGATATTTTTTGTTGATGATATTGCTTCTAACATGCTGACCTACACTACTGTCCCCGCCTGACTCACTTCAAAACAAGACCTAGACATCATGTAAATTATATAATGATATAAGAAAACAATACATTAAACCATTCTATTGGAAACACCCGAGTAATATGAAATTTATTGAATTCTTAAGGACTTCTAACAAGAATGTTTTAAGAAATTTAGCAGCCTTCATATTCAAATCTTTGATCATCGCAGACTATTTATTAACATGTAAATGAATATTTTTCAAGTCTCTCCCAAACTGTATTAATTAATTCTCAATGTTTATTTTCATTCATTTGATATGACTGATATATATGTATATGATATATGTATGTATGCTCATAATTTAAATCTGTAATTCGGTGTTAATTGTCCGATTGAATGCAGTTGAATTAACACTAGCAACACTGTCATGCTATATTGATACATGTAATTATTTGTATGTTGATATTGATGCTATGATCATGGGCCATGATTGGCTTATTTCATAATAAAAGAATATCTATCTATCTATCTATCTATCTATCTATCATCAAGACAAGCATTCTGACAAGTCAAATGTTTGAACCTTGCCAAATGGAGAAGGGGTTGCGATAATTAGTATTGTTGGATTAAATGTATGGTGGTTTGTATATGGCTGACCTTTATTAATGTTTTATGCTAAAAGAGATGATTCTACGTCATGTCTATAGGCATTGTTTCCTCTGTACGAAAACTGGCTGCTGTCACATTATGCTGTTTTCGATTAAAGGGGTGGAATTCAACAGAAATCATTGACCTAATCAAAATATAATATTTTTTATTTTCCTACCTCTATAATTTTAAAATATAAATTTGCTTATTGTTTTACAGTTCATGTACGAAAAAATCTTTTTCGGAAAAAATTAGTTAATTCGAACCCATGCTTGAAACTACATGTTTGACTGACGAGTCCTTACTAAAAATAACATCGTAGTCATTTGTTTAAAATAGGCTATTTCCATAATATTTAGACTGGTTCGCGATCTCAAATAAAAAAAGACCTCTTGTTAGAAAGAACACACTGTGAAATCAGTTTACAGTCTAAAAGGAGTTATGTCACATTCCCTCTTTTAGAAAATATTGTCACTGGAGTCCAAACAAAACGGTTAATGTATGTTATGACCTAGTGAACTACTTTAGTAACTGAACCATTTCTGAGCTTAACCTAGACATCATGAAGACACATATTCCGATAAAATTTGCATGATGATAGGGGAGAAAACATGGCTTCTTAATTATTGGTCTGATGACCTAGTTTTTGACGCCATGTGACCAAGCTTTTAAGCCCTCTTAAATATTCTAAGAACAAACATGCTAATTATTTTTTTTGTGATGGTTTATGTCCAGTAGAGTGTTAACAACAACAACAATTGTTTCTTAGCAATTTCGACATATAAATGTCTTTGGCTAATGAACAGCAAACAATATTTAGATACAAATAGGCTGAATTTCTTAAAGCTTATCTAACCTAACATATAGTTGGCCGTTTTCAAAGACTTTTACTGTTAAGTACAAAATATCTATGTAGTATTGTCTCTTATTTAAATGCCTCCTTTAAAAATTTTCATAAACTAACCGTTTTTCCTTTTCTTCGATGCCATAAGTCGATCGAAAATATTTAAATTAGGCCAAGGCTAGTAAGAAGTAATTTTGCATCGTATCTGTGATTATTTATGACATGTCATTGAAAACATCTCCCATGTATTAAACATCTCTCAGATAGTAGCATTATCATCAGTATTATATTTGCCTCGAAATTCATCAAAACATCTATTATAAAAATATTTCATCAATGTAAAATCATTATGTCATATAAACTTTTTGTAACCCATTTTCGGCAGAATTTGTCATTTTTTACTTGAAAACAGATTGCATTTTTTTCTGCTTTTCTTTTTTTTCATTTGCAAATGCCGTTTAATTTCCTGCTATTTGTTTGGATATGTATAATTACATAAATTATATTTATACATTATAATTATTACACTTATCATATTAGCACTTTGTAAGGTTTGAAGGGGGTGGTTCCCCGACCCCTACTTTACCATTAACGGGGACAATAAACAAGGTTGTCCAGATGGCGGCCTAAAAACAAAGAATTATGTCCCCTGCTCAAATTCGATTTTCCGTAAAATTCATTTGAATTTGCAATATCTGTATTGTTACAAAACGTTTTTTTTTTTTACTATTTTATAGTGACAAGCTTTTGTAGAAGGACATAAAGGAATAATTATACTGATCTAGTAGCACGGCAGTCATAGAATGATTTTTGGAAAGATGCATTAAATGCATATTCTAATTTTATTTCTTATATTAATGTTAGTAGAATTGACAGTTTCTTAGAGATGCCTTTATTTTAGAACCAGAACTTACTTATTGAAAGAAACCCTATTTTAAAAAAAATGTTATGATAAAGCAATACGATATGTGAAGGATGTTATGAATAAAATTGCAAATTTATCGATAGAACAGAATAAGAAAGGTTAACAAAATCAACTTTGTCAGACATGCTGACATAGAAAGAACTATTTCACAGCTTCTAAACAAATTACATTTAACACAAATAACTACAACTGTTTCTTTCTGGTAATAATACACAGTTACTCAAAATTTAATAACCTGCTAACAATATCAAAACATCTGTTTTCAAATAGAATTGGCCACCTTAACCATGTAAGTTTTAAACTTTTGATATATGAGAACAAATTGGTCATTTTTAAACCCCCCTCCGAGTAATCTTTAACTAAGATTGAATGTTAATTTTTGGTAGTCCTTCCAACACGAAATCTGAAAGTAACTTATCAATTTTGTGTATAGTCTGAAAATCTGGATTTAGTAATGATATAAAAGATGTGTAAAGTAGTGGTAATTATAGGGACTTTACAACCGTAATCCTACCAATATGAGTTATTTTTCTTTTTTCCAGTATTAAACGCATTTATATATTTTCATTATTTTTCGACGAAATTCATATTTATCATTTGCTATTGATCAACATGAACCATTTAACCTAGAAGTTTGAATGTGACATGCGTTTTCTCAATATTAATTTTTAAGCAAGAATAGACAGCACAATCATTTAAGTCTAAAGCACAGTTTAATGATTCAGATGTTCCGTCTAAAAGTAACGAGGTATCATCTGCAAACTTTATTATATATTCGTGCCATTGATAACTATGCCTTTCATACTAGTGTGTTCTCCTAATAGCTAATATCTCTGCACAAAGAATGAAAATATAAGGGCTTATTGGGTCCCCTTGTCTACATCCCCGCTCTGGAAAGATAAACTATCGAAAGCTTTTTCGAAATTAATAAGCAGAGTAAGGCAAGGTATTTTGTTATTTTCGGTAAAGTTCATAGTATCATAAATCAAACGTTCTCACCCATATATCTACCTTTTATGAAGCCTATCTGCAGTTTGTTTATAAGTATATCTAATACACTCTTCAAACGTTTAGCTATTGTACCAGAAGCTAACATATAAATTGTATTCAGTAAGGTAATAGGGCGCCAATTTTTATGTAATGCTTTGGTTTATTATCGTAATACATGTAATAAAACCTTGCTTTTGACTGACCAAAAACTCTCTTTTTGGAAAGAAAAAAACTGATAGTCCTTCCTATAAAATGACCAAGCTGTTTTTGAAGAAAATCTGATCCAGGACTTTTGTCATTTTTCATAAACTTTAGAGTATCAGCAACTTCACTAAAAGAGAGTGATCCCTCTAAACTGCTTGTTTGTTTATCATGTAATCTTGGAACATCTGTTTTTAATACAAAGTTATCAATGGTTATATCTATGTGTCAAACGTTGCAATATTCGCTAAATTTCATTTGTGTTCTATACCTTTTAATATTCAATATCTTTTCATTCACATTAAAAACAATGTTTATTTATATTCAATTTTTCTAATTTATATGCAATGATTCTTATTCATATTCAATATTTTCTTATTTATATGCAATATTTTTTATTCGTATTTAATATTTTCTTCTTTATATACAATAACTTTTCATTCATATGGTATAATTTTATTCAAATGCAATGAATGTCATTTATGTGCTATAAATCAATCACATTCACCTTTTATAATAGTTCAGTTATATTAAAAACATTTATATTCAATAGAAGTTTATTTATATTCAAAAATTTCTATTTATATTCAATAAAAAATCATTTTTATTCAATAAATTTTATTTTTATTTTTATATTTTTCTTATTTATACATTGTTTTTTTGGGGTTTAACGCCGATTTCAATATATTGGTTATATCTCGGCGGTCAGTCCACCTAACCGGTTTTCCTGGATAACTAACCAGTAATTACCAATTTCTCCGCAAGTGACTGACTACTGTTCCCGCATGATCTACTCTGAATCAGCGATGAGAGACAAATGAACATTAGACACAATGACTGAGATCAATTGTCACGGAGAAATTTTGCCCTGCCCACGGGTCGAACCATCAACTTATGGATTACTAATCAAGTGAAATTTGAATTTGCAATTTGAACAATTTCGCGGAATTCAGAAAATGCATATGATGTCAGCAGTTGATGTGTGCATTGCTAAATTAACTGTATATTCCTTTATCTATTTGAGTTTATTTCTGGTTGGTACATGTTGACCATTTGACCGACATCCCATAGAGAAGTTAGCTTTTTTAGGATGTTGGGTATAGTGCAAGACAAGAAAGCATCTCATTTCAATGACGCCTCTGGTTCTTTTGCATGCTCAGTGTACAGCACTTATATATAGGACCCCTGGAATATCAGTTCAGTGCGTTACCACTGCTCCTGCAGGATATCGGCTTGTTGAAATGTGACAACAAAAATGCAAAATACAGTGGTTTAATTTCAAATGTGTAAGTAAATATATAATGCACGCTGGAAATGTTAGTCTTGTAAAATATAAATTCGTTATGCTGTTCCCTTTTTAAATTTTTACATTTTACATTTTAGCTCTATTTACGATACTTTAATTATTTTTAAAAAAAGGTGATCGTAGTTGTTTTGAGTTCTCAAAGATTTTAGTGTATTCATTATATCCTGTGCTCGTAAACGCAGATTTAATCATATGTAAAATTCAATTATTTGGCATAACCCATTGGATGCTTTTTTTAAGCACCTAACTTATTTTCATCAACAATTATAAAGATTTGTCTTATCAGTATTTGGTCCGTATAGATTAACTTAAGTAAATCGCTGCGAACAAATACTCATATCTATAATAATAAAAATTTTCCCTCTGTATCAGTTACTATTACATGAGTTTGAAAATCTAGATTTTTCCTAAAATAGTTTTAATAGATAGTAAAAAGAATTTCTCTTTCACTGCATTTGGTGTCAAACATACGAGCATCTAAAATGGATTTAAAGTATAAGGTACAGTTTGCTTTTATAAAATACAATTCTTCTAGATAGAATGAAGAAAAACAAATCTCCAAAGAACACCTGATTTCTTCCACCCATTTCCTTATAATGTACTGAGTATTTAACCATCTAATCGATTTTCATGCATGAAAAATCTTAGCAATAGTTATATATGTACTGAGACTACATTAGAAATATTAGCCTGTTATTAGCCTGTGTCTATAAAACGTTTTTGATAAAATGAAAAAAATATTCCATTTTTATTACACATGTTAAATAAGCATATTTTTACCACCGTGTATAATTACTATAAATGTTTCCTTCATTTTTCTTTTATCCTATTACTTACTTTGCAATACTAGTACTACAAACAATCACACACACACACACACACACACACACACACACACACACACGTATAAGATATGTATATCTTGATATCAAGATTTATCCATAACTTTCAATTTCTTGACGTCAAAGGATGTGAATTCTAAAAATTGATAACATTTTGTTTTCTTCGCTCTTGACGGATTCGGATATTATTATTTTGCCTCAAACTTTTTTTTGCCACTTACTAGATCAGTAGATGGGCTAGAATAATGAATAACTATATACAAAACCGGACAAATTAAATTCTTATAGCTATGACATATTGCAAATTTACGAAGGTGAATGTCGATTTTTCTCTTCGAGACAAGGAATGTAAATACCGATTAAAATGTTATTTCATGAATGTATCACAGTCCCCGGCTTGTCAAATATAGCGATATATCAGTGCGTATAAATCTGCTTGTTGCAAGCAACATACTTGTCAGCATCATTGTATTGAATCAAAGATAACTGACTAAAATTCATTCAACTATATTCTTTCGGAGAACCAATTTCCTTGTAATTGTTCATCCATTTCAATGAAACATAAGTTTCAACCCATATTTCATACCGGTCGGCATAAGCGATTGAACCACTGACGAATTTTTAAGCGGTCGCCAACGGTGAGAACAGGTACCGCTCTCCTGAATAACTATCGCCACCACAGGGATATGAAGTATACGTCACTACAAACCAACCAATATCTGATGTACAACTTGACCACGTGGCTTTCTAAGCAACAAAAATCTTCTAAAACCATCGGCATTTTTCTCCCCTTTTATACTAAATATAGCAACCGTCGTCGAAGGTGGAAAATCAGTCCAGGAACTTTGTAGGATATTACTCTTTGAAAACCAGGACGTTCTGTTTGTACCCGCGCCTTTAAAAAGCATATACGCCGCCACGCTGCTTCCTTTTATAATTGTTAAGTTTATTCTCTTTATTTCCATATTTTCCCAGTTGCTGAAAACCGTTTTGTTCCGAAAGAAGCATAGAAGATCAACATCATATGCATCGTCATCACTTGTCAAAGGTGAAATAATTCCTCTTGAGCTTGGCAAGCAGCCGGGATTAAAAACACTTTCAGCCACGATGCATCGTGTATTTTATCGCAAAAATTATATGCAAATTCGAACCATGCTCCTGTAGCTATACTACATAACACATCATCACGGTAACGCAAGCTGTACCCATCCTCACACGACATTTCTAGGCGAGCGTAGTCGCTGGAAAATGACACAAACGACCCAATTTTAAGATATGGCTTAGTTCCCGGATGTGAGCATGGCGGACAAACCAGTGAATTTTGAGACCACTTTCCTGTAGGTAAGCATGTTAATACAGCCAAAGAACTGGACTGCTGACACGCATATTTAATTTTCGAACCAATATCAAAGATATTTCCTGTTTTGTGAACTCCGTAAATATGTAATATAGGAAAATACTTTTTCTGACAAACTTCAAGGTTATTTTTGCAGTCAAAATCGGGTTTATTCTGTAGGTCAAACAAATCTTGAGATTTCATCTGCACGTATATTCCGGGTTGTTTTATATCAATACTTTGCACCATATTATACAATTTACATAGATTGAAATGACGGTAATACTGTGTTGACCTACAACGAATTTCATAGTTACATTCTATCTTACAGTCACTGAAACTGATTTGTGCGAACTGTTGTATAAGTTCCGTATCTATGTTCGCAATTTCCAAACAAAACCACAAAGTAACGTAAAGTATCCAATTTGGACACCGATAAACGTCCATATTTATTCAACAAGACCTCATATCACCTTTTCACCATTAAATACATATAAAATGTCTTTGCCTGTAAACAAAATAACCCCCATCACCTGCGGATAATGTATATCCTTTATATTTCACACATGTAGTTTAAAAATAATATTGAACATAATTTGCAAAATTTCACTTTAAATAGTTAAGGAACGTTAGGCAATTATACCCAGTTACAAGAATAATTTCAGAAGTCGTTTGTGCAGCGGAAACCGTTTAAATGAAAAAGGTCAGGTATAAACTGTAGCAGGCGTTGAGTATCGGTTTTGTTCTGGGACTTGTTATAACTGCTAACTAGCATTGCTTATAATGAATATTAGTTCCATTCGGAGCATGGATGGGCAAGGATGAAAATCAATCTTAATTTCAAGATTTCAAATACTGTGGTTCATTACAGCTGAAAAAAGTGATCATATCGTTCCGTAGCAGGAGTAGAATAAATGAGAAAGCTGCGTGTACAATGGCTTAAACAGAATAAGACTTAACTGTCTATGGTTCGTGCAAAAAATGAGACACAGATAAATGATATCATTTTGATAACTTGACTTGTTTCATTCGTGTCATTTTGTTCTTCTGTACTAGTTTGGTGTTATGAACATAAGAGTACTGTTCAGAAGGAACTTTTAGACGTCAGCTGATTTTTTTTTTCAATTCTAATGAATTTAAATACTATTCAAACTCCAAATAACCTTTTATCTCTTTGTGAATAAACGTTTAGGGTTACAATATACATGTTTAAACCATTTTTTTTCTAATACATTACGAAACAAAACCCCACAGCTAATTAAACTGTTATTTTATAGCTGTTACCCAACTTATATTTCCGCAAGACTCAACATTTAACATCATGTTATGACCTAAAATTTTTAGTATTTTGAACAACTATTTAATTGACCTTTAATTCGTTGTTTTATACAATAGAGTATCTGCATAGGCGTATGATACGGCAATATTTGAAGACATGCAGTATACTGTACACGTCCAAGTTCTTCAAATTTGTAAATACCCCACATTTCGTAACCATATTTGCTGTAAATATGGAAAAGATTTACTGTAGTAGTTGTCCTGAATTATATAAAGAATTGGAAATTGTTTAACTTTAATAGTTCATGGATCATACAACTCGAGTAAATGTTAAACTTACATAACAAATTAACTATCCATCTCAATACTAGTGTTTGTTCCAACATGTCCATTTTTCATTTCTTGCTAACAAATTATCATTTTTTTAAGGAACTTCAATTTTTTAACGAAAGCAACTTTCAAGTTTTTTCTCTTATGTCTTCAAGTTCTGTCTATTACAGATTTTAGAATAAATGTATTGACAACTGTTGAATACCTAGCTTTAAACCCCACTTAATTTTCTGAATTTTTGTGATAGATCAGGTCATCTGGACATAGAAATTTTACCGTGGAACTATAATTCCTCAGTATTTTTTTTGTAGAGAAATACCCCTGTAGTTTTAGACTTTGTTAATATCACCTATTTCAAAAGTGTTACTACAATTGTATAGAACAGCCTAACCAACACATGAAAAAAACCTCAATTCCCGTAAATAAAAACTGGTTTAAATATTATTTGGATTAGGTTTTTCACTTTGCATAAGGTGTCGTAATGCAAGTTTTGCTTCATTTTCTGTTATATCTGAGTTAAAGTGATGCTCAACATCATTTTCTGGTTCTTCTTGCAAAATATCAATATCAAGTTCGGGTTTAGCAAGCCTTTAAAATAATTATTGTACCATTTCAAATGTACTAATAGTGTTTCTTGGTCTCTTATTCCGTGAGGTTATTTGTTATAATCTTGACCAAAATAGTTAATTAAATAGTTTACTGTTTCTGTCACAAAGAGTTTCAAGATCTTTTTTCACTTTGCAGAAACGAGTTTAGATTTTTATCATGATAAATTTTCGTTGGCGTTGGAACTTTTTGCGAACTTACGTTCTTTGTCCAACCATCCAGACCATTATCTGCACTACGCGATTTTAACTGGTTGCTCAAACATTTTAACTGCTTCTCTAAGCATTTCAGAAAACTCAGTCACACAGTCATTTATATCATGACCGACGTCCTATATATCACAAATGATTTCATTTACAGTTTTTTTTCAGTAAATGTTTCCTCTGTTAGCTCTTGAAAAGAGAATTTATTGTTATTATTTAATTTGTATATAGTTTCTATATGTATGGCATTTTCAGATTTATTTTCATTTACACATTTACACTTTAATGCATCGTTAAAGACGTCCATATGCTTTAAGCATGGTGCATTTTATAATATTTCTGTCTTTGCATGAATTTTCTACAAGTATAAATTATTTTATCGAATTTTTTTTCTGTTTTTGAAAGTTGAACTGACTGACATTTCCTGTTTCTATACTTTAAGAAAATGTGCCTTATGTTTGTTTTCCCCAAAATGTGTTAGTTATTAAGATGGGGTGGATCAGTGGTAGCTTATATTCCATGGGTCCTTGTAGGTCAGGTGTAGGAGCGGATCAGTGACCACTGGACTGGTAACCTGGGGTAACAAGATCGATCCACCTCTCCTCCACTAACATAATTACTTATCGTCTTTCGGATTGGACTTTAAACCGAGGTTCCATATATCAGTGCTGTACACTGAGCATGCAAAAGAACAACTGGTGTCCCTGGTATGAGATACTTTCTGTATCTTGCCACTGTCCCAGTCAACATAAAAAATAACTAATCTCTGCAGGGGGCGTCGGTTATATGGGTAACCGGTAAAGACGATAAATAAACTCATGTAGATAGGCCAGGTATATCTTTAGAACTGGATGCTTTCTATATCTTTCACTATCCCCTACAAGCTCTTGCTTTGGCTGACCTATATGATCAGAACCATATGAAGACTTTAATTACCTGAGGGTTTTCAGGGTATAGCACAAGTAAGATGTTTGAATTTGGAACAGTCCATTCAAAGTTTAAGGGATTTCAATATCAAAATACAAAAATGGAGCTACCAACAGTATAGAGCCTGGTCAGACTGCACGGATGTGCAGGCTGGCCTGGCTCTATACTGGTGGCAAAGGCTAATCACTTTCGGTTTCAGCAGGTTAAGGGTTAAACTCAGATAGATAGAAAGATAGACGAAATAAGCCTTAAATCGGCGCTAGAGGGCGCTGTATTAAGTACCCTGGGTAATTTCTAGGAATTAATGGTTATATAACTTATATTTTTGTACAAAAAATACCAATTTTAGTATTGAAGAAATGCAGTGCTGTGATATTGTACGAAATGTATATATTTTAAAATTTCTAATTTATTTATTACAATATTTGATCTACATATTGCGTTTGTTCATTGCTCATTGTAAATGACAGTTGCTTTATATGGTAATTGTTTACAGTTAAATGATAATAACTTGTTTGATTTTATCCTTTGTTGCTTTGTGTATTCAGTTATTGTTATATACCGTTGTATATGGCCAAAGGCTTTGTTTAAATTCCCGATATACCGATAAAGTTGACTTTGACTTGAATTTGACTTGACTTGTTAACAGATAATTTTTCTGCAGTTAGATTTGTTTCACTGTATGATTTTCAGTATAAAACTCCATTAAAACAGACTTTTCTTGAAATGACATTTTGAAAGTGTACGAATACTTCATTTCTTATCTTTGTGAACCAAAATGTTTCAAAATTGATATTTTAGATGTAGAGAGTCAGAAGCGACTCTCCGTATTCCTTTATTTCGGTGCGAGTGCTGGTTTGAGCCTTATATAAGTTTTAAGAACTTGTTTCTCAATCGATGCAAAATAAATATCTAAACTAAATTTAACTGAAATATGTTGACTGGCAAGATATGTCTCAGTGATTTTACTTTGATATGTATATTTGTATGTTTGTACATTTGTTATGCTTTTATGACAAATAAAAGGTTTGCAGTCAGTCGACGTTCATTGTCGATTATAAGATGATGTCGTTCATTCTCTATGTTAAGGATCTGCCAGCCTCTTTGCCAAACAATATCCAATCTCAGAAGAAATTGTTTATTATCTATGTGAACAAATGACCGCTGTCTGTGTGAAGAAATGACCGTTCTATGTAAAGAGAGGTCTCTCTGTGTGTTAAGAAATAGCAATTTTCTGTATGAAGAAAATGTCACTCTGTGTATGAAGAAATGGCCATTTTCTGTTTCAAGAAATGGCCGTTATCTGTTTGAAGAAATGGACATACACTTTAAGAACTGGCCATTCGCTATATTGAGAAAGATCGAAAACTGTACCAGGAGATTCTGAGGAAATGTCTAAAACAAACTTGCCTATTTAACGACGCTATTTCTTTTTTCAATAAAGCTTCATGTTCCAACCATTTTAACTTAATGACATCTTTTGTTAAGAATTGATAGCATCACGATATTTGACTCATTAAAATTAAACCCGTCTTGCAATATATTTAAACTGGACTGTAACTTCAGTGACCAAAATACTTTAAAATTCTCTCTCGAGATATTGCTCATGAATAAACAAAATAACCCGAATAAGCTGCCTCGGATTTAAACTTGGGACCGTCCAAACCCGAAGCCAATGATCTGTTATCATTTGATACCGGTGAAATCTTTCAATACGTAAAAGTTCCTAAACGATTTGACAAGAATTCAAATACTTGGATAAAAAAACAATTATATTTTACTGAAGTGAAAAAATAAAAATAAATATCTTCAACAGTTAAATTATGATCATTTACAACAAATAAAAAATAGTTTCAGTCAATACTTTCAGCTTTCATATAAAGTTTTTATTCCTCGAAGACTAAGGTGTGGTATGTATTTTTTTTAAACATCTTAAAAATGTGTTTAGACCTCGATCAAAAAGGTGTGGATTTTTTTCTGAAAAAAAAATCATCTTAAATAAAGCTTTTAGTCTTCGATCAAAAAGGTGTGGATTGTATTTGGAAAAAAGTTTTCTTTTCCATCTTAAATAAAGTTTTCAGTCCTCGATCAAAAAGGCGTGGATTGTGTCTGAATTTTTGTTTTGTTTCGTTTTTGATTTTGCATTTTACATAAAGTTTTTAGTCCTCGATCAATAAGGTGTGGGTCTACAGAAAAAAAGCCACCTGCTATATCAATAAACAGACCATTTTGAAAATTTCACTTATATTTCCGCCGTAGTAGAGTGCTGATGTTTGTTCATTCAGATATAGTTATATATGTATAATTTTATAACTAAGTCCAGGAGAAGTCATCCCGGACGAGCCTTCATCTTACGAACAAGAAAGTATGTCCCAGAGTGGATTCGAACCCCGATCTAAGCACATCGAAGGTCAACTCGCTAACCACTGAGCCAAAAAATAGATTTCCTGACGCAGTCGTCAGAGGTGGTATTTAATACAGTTATAAGGTATGCACTACACTGTAACACAGCTAATTTGACTTAGGCTTTGATCTCCTCAAAAGGCCAATCAAATTTATGACCGAAAAGATTTTAAGTTACTAGGTTAGAAGTACAAGAAAATGTAAAATTATGAGGTGCCCAAGAAGGCGATAATATCCCGTAATTGATATAAAACGGCATGAATTATTATCGAACAGGATTTTTCGCGATCACAGATTGGTCGACGATGCATAAAAATGTTTATATTGATAAAATGACCGCCGCCATTATGAAGATCACGTGACCGTCCGCCATTAAAGGACTGCTAAACCTCGCTATGATGCTTATGAGTTCCGTATTAATCTGGATAACTTTAGCACATTTCAAGCTGACATACTGCCTGATATCGCGTGAATTTTGTTGCAGAGTAAAGATCATTTTATTGTATTTTTATCACACTTTTGTATGTTTTATTCCTGACTTGAGCATATCATTAACTTGAAATATTTAACACATGAAAGACTGTGAAAAAAGACCATGGACTGTTCAAAGTGGAAGCTTGAGTTGTGTAAACCTAATATAATATGTTTAAAATGCAAATAATATTGAAGGCACTGTTTTCCTTTTCAAAAGGTGAAACTATGATTTCAATTATTTGAACAACTCTGAAAGCTTACAAAAGGGACAAAATGATAAAATTAAACATCCCGCTCATCAACCGCATGTTCACTCTATTTTAACTAGAATATGTTTTATTCTTTGAAACAGTTTCACAGAACACTTGACAATAAATATGCATTATTTCGCGTTTCTTTAATTATTAAAATCTCTTTTGTCTTTCGCAGTGTCCTGTGGTGAAGGAATGTAGTTACGTAATATGGGGGTGACATACTGTCACCTTTGGTAATAAGAATGAAAATTTCAATGTATTTTATAATAATGAGAGATTGAATATTGTTAAGACATTTACATAATTTGGTGTTACTTTATCTTCAAATAGTAAATTTTATCGAACACAGAAAGCTTTATCAAAGCAGGCAAACAAAGCGCTATATTCATTAAATGCTCTGTTTGATACAGTACCAATGGATATCTCTGAAAGAAAAAAAAGTTTGATGCTATGATATTACCAATCTTAGATTATGGCTCTGAAATTTGGTTCCTTCATAAAGCTCCAGATATCGAGTGTATACATATTAAGTTTTTAAAGCAAAAATTAAATGTCCGACAACAAACTGTAAATGCAACTGTTTATAGTGAACTTGGAAGATTTCCTCAGTATGTGTATAGAAAAATAAGAATTTTGAAATGCTTGGCAAAGGTTGAAGAATAATCATGATTCTTTGGTGTATAAAGTTTATGAAATGGTTGATGTTAATGGAATTATTGAAAATAGATGGTCTTTGGAAGTTAAAGAATTATTAGATGATCTTGGATTCTCGTATATGTGGAACTATGTTGTTATTTCAAATGTACAATTGCAACAGTTAATACAAAGAGTAAAAGATCAATACATTCAAATGTGGTTTAACGATATACATAGTATTTCAAAATTAGATACATATTGCTTGTTTAAAAATGAATTTTCCGTAGAGAAATATCTTAATTTTATTAACAATGTAAATAACAGAAATGCACTTTGTAGATTTAGATGCTCTGCTCATGACTTGTTGATAGAAGAAGGCAGACATCGTAATATTAATAGAAATAATAGAAAATGCACTAAATGCAACATGAATGTGGTTGAAAACGAATACCATTTTTTGATGGTATATCCATATTACAGAACAATAAGAATGAAATATCTGCCAAATTGTTACAATTGACATATCGCGAAAGCGTCTATCGCTCCGCCCACGAAGTCACGTGGTCACGCTAATCTTTTAGTCCGACAAACAAAGAAAACAAAATGGAGGAAGCTGTAACTTTACGTATGTTACCGGACAGTTTTGGAGAACATTTTTTGCCATATAAGTGCTCGCTACGACAGAGAATAAACGGCAGAAAGTTTGCCAACGAGGCTTATATCGAATCAGTGAAATTGTCAAAGGCGATCGACGGGGAGATTTGTGTAAATAGCCGAATTTTCCACAGCCAGAAAAAGAACGATGCGCCGCATAACATTAACATTAAAATGGATTCAAATTCAATAACAGAGGCACACTGCACTTGCAAGGCTGGGTAAGTAGCGAGTGTTGAGTTCATCATTTACCAACTTAAAACAATCAACCAGATCGTATAAGATCGATTATAAATGCATCCTTTTTTCGAAATGATTAGCACCCCACCCGCCCTTTATGCAACTTTTTGGTAGCCTATTTTTTCATTTAAACAACCGATTTATATACTTTTAACTAAAACTTCAGATTGATTACAAGTGACTAGCAAAATATTCCAATTAAATGCTTATAAATGTGCTCAGATAAAATTCATTTTCTGATCATTGAATTTCAAATATAGGTAACTTTGTGTGAAATTGTATCATTTTACCCTTATTTCAGAATATCTGGAGAATGTGCACATGTTTTGGCAGTTGTTTTAAAACTGACAGACTGGATTTTGATAGGAATGCATGATATTCCAAGTCAGCCAGCCTGTACCTCACTACCACAGCAGTGGGATAAACCCCGGGGTGTCAGGATTGCTTCAGAGCCAGTCTCTACCATGGTACTGTCAAGGCCAGGGAATACTGACCGTAAAAAGAAACCTGTCACAGCAGTGTTCATAGACAACAGGTAACCAGATAATCTAGAAGACGATCATTCATAATTAATTGCGACTCTTGCAGTAGCATTTTTTTCCGCTGACATCACTTGAAGCATTGTTTGAGTAACAGCCAAGAAGGGAATATAGATTTTATGTTAACACACACAGGAGGATTCTATGTACACAAGTTAAGGTAGACTAGCCCTGAAGGTTCTCAACAACAATTTTATTGAAGCAAAAATCAACTTTACTGACAAGTTTTATTTATTGATGCATAAGGTCACTGCATTTACAATCACATACAACATCATATAACAGAAATAAGACACTGTAAGCTTTACAGAATGAGTTTACATTTCACCTTTACAAACCCTATACAGTGATATATATGCTGAAATTTGCAATATCTCTCATCGTTTAAATAATTAAGAAAGAAATAATTGTTTGATTATTAAAGCCAAGAACTTCTATTTACAGAAACATCAGTCTCAAAGACAGAGATATTGAATATCTGCAGTCACTAGAGGATGCACCACTGGGTTATTTGGCCTCTGTCCCATTCCAGACTACTATGACAGAACATGGCCCACAAAACATTGGTGGAACACTTGCTCATCAGGGCAGCTACACTTTGTCATTTATTAGTAAAGGCATAAATCCAGTCAGGAAGCAACAACAAAACCATATTTGATTAATAGATGGAAATAGGCTAAGTTCTATTCTATTGTCAACTATTTTGAACTTTTTTGCTCGGGAAATGGCTCTCTCAACATGAACCCTATGTTTAGCAATTTTCTTCGTTAATGCCACATCAACTGCAGACATTTGACTTAAACCCGAAGCAAATGGAGGAATGTATAGTTTCAATCCAAGTTTTTCAATTTCCTCTCTGATTAAGAATCCTTTGTCAACCATCACACCATCACCCTTATTTATACGTCCAGAGTCTATTAATTCTTGCAATATTTTGAGAAATCCGCTTTGTATTGTTATTTCTTTATCCGAAATAGATCCAGAAAATAACATAGAAATAAATGTGAATGATCCACGTGGGTCTACCCCAACTAAACCCTTCAGTGTTGTTGCAGACTTGTAGTCAGAGTAGCACATACTTTGCGAGCGCAGTGATGAGGGTCTCTCCAGCTTTAATTCAGTACCATCTAAAATGATCAGTGTATTTGGAAAGTCATTTCTAAATGTAGGCGGCATTTTTTGTTGAATGATATTGCGCTCAGGCCAGATAGGCACAGATCCAAATCGAAAAAACATATAATTGATCCATTGTCGAAACAGTGAGCCTGCATCTTGTACAGAAATACCAAATAAATAAGCTAAGTGCTTGAATTGTAAATTTAGTCTGAGTTTGACTAGTGTAAGGAGCAACTGATCATCCAGTTTCATGTTTTCAACACTTGACATTGTTTTCGGAAAGTTAATTGGTTTCTCAAACTGATTTGGAACAAGGAATTTAAATATACTCATAAAACGCACATAAACAAATCCTGTGTAATATTTGAAATTGTCTTTAATGGAGGACATCAGTGGATTATCTACCCTGAATACTCTCTAATATTAACTTGGTCCTTCCATTTGGATTCCTCTGCTTTCATCACTGTTTTCCTTTATGGTATGGTGATAATTACAC
The DNA here is from genome assembly GCA_012932295.1 of Cyclina sinensis. Classification (NCBI taxonomy): domain Eukaryota; kingdom Metazoa; phylum Mollusca; class Bivalvia; order Venerida; family Veneridae; genus Cyclina; species Cyclina sinensis. The sequence continues at coordinate 42,265,389 of JAAONU010000017.1, forward strand.
GGATACAGATTCAAATGGATTTGCCTTTACTTGGTGTTACTGACTTGCGTTTCTTAATCACACTGTTTTCACGCCACAGATGTTCATTTTGAAGAATTTGTTCACCAAGATGCTTTTCAAGTCTTGCTTTTGTAGCCTCTAACTGTGCCTTCAATGAGCTGTTTTCGGCAGCAAGAGCTAGCATGTCTAGTGGTGATATTTCTGAAAAAATTGAATACATTGTAGTAAAAGTGTGTTATATTTTTTCACAATGTAGTGAATGTATGTTACTTTTTTCAGATGCCACTTATTCAGCCTGCAGAAGAGCCATCTGATTCAGTGCAGGGATGTGGCAATTTAGATTTTCCACAGACGCCTGAGATAACAAATATTGGAATAGCAAATGACTACAGTGCTAAATTCAGTGGAGTAGCCGTCACAACCGAGGAAGCTATTCGAATAGAGAGAAACACCAGAGATCAAAACATGTGTGACACATGGCATAACGAGCGCAAGAAGCGAATCACAGCTTCAAACTTTGGACGTATCATGATAAGAAAATCTCCAGTCACACAAAAATTGATTGAGAGTATTATGAATGCAAAGGCTTTTACAGCACAGTCAACTGGATATGGGATTGCTAATGAAAAGATTGCTCTTAATATGTATCGGAAAAAGACAAAAAACCATGTTCATGAATGTGGATTTGTCATTAATCCTAAGTTCCCATGCATTGGAGCTACACCAGATGGGAAAGTTTGCGAAAATGGCCAGTCTGGTATTCTTGAAATAAAGTGTCCTTTTTCGGTCAGAGATAAAACAATTATTGAGGCAATAAATGCAAGACCGGATTTCTTTTTAGAAAGTGATGGAACAGTTATTAACTTGAAGAAAAACCATGTTTACTGGTTTCAGGTACAAGGACAGCTTCTTATAACAGGTGCTGGCTTTTGTGATTTTGTCACATATACACGCCAGGATTTACACATTGTTCGTATATTGCCTCACAAGGACACAATGGAAGCTATTTTGTCTAAAATGTGCAATGTTTTCAGCACTTTTTTATGTAAAGAGTAAATGGTTACCTTGATGTTGTTGTTCAGATGCATTCATTTGTGTTATGTTAAAAGAAGGAAGGGCTGGCTGTTGATCTGTAGGTGTAAAGTCTGACTCCTTATTTTCAGCAATAGCGCTGAAATAAAATTAAGAATAAACTATATCGTCAGTTTGAAAAAAGATTACTTGTAAATAAATTCCTGTTAATTTTTTTTACAGAATAAGCACTAAAAAGAAATTGTGTTAAAAAACATTGGTGACAAAATTTTGTTGTTGAATTTTTCTTGAGCTTTAAATATGTTTTATATTCAATAAAGATTAATTAACTTGCATATGTTGTGTTACTAGTATAACCATGTTTCAACTGAACATACTTGGTATCCAGTTCATGTAGAATAATTCTTCTCTTTCTTGACACTGGTGGCTCAGACAATGGACGCCGCTTAGGGGGCTTTCTGGCAGGGGTACATGTTTTGTAAGGTGTCGCGTCTGCTGGAACTGGGTCAGGGAATCTCTCTGTTGGTTTGCCCTCTTGAAAATGCTGCAAAACAGTGGAGAAACAAGCAGTGGAGAAAAATCTTCAATTTAAACTTGAAAAAAAAATATTCTTGTGTAAGTATTGTAAGAACACATAGTTACTGTCACACTGGTATATCCAAAACTGGCTTAAAATCATTAACCCTCAACTGCAGTACACTAAATTCTACAGTACCCCATCTACATCTGTTGACATAGGGTAGTCTAAAGTTTTTTTGAGAGTCTCAGAAAATGAGAGCACCAAAATTTAACTGAATATTTCTTACTGGTATGTTATTCAGACTGTCAGCATAAATAAACTTACATAGGTGAAAAGGCTGCACATTCATAGCTCGCTGTGAAAATTTCTAACCTTTTGATCTGATAAGAGAAATTTCAGTATTACATGCATTTCGGATATTCTATGTTTCGAACAACTGTTTGATCTGTGTCAACAGACTGTCCATGTTTACATTGTCTATATTTGGACTGACAGGTGTTGAAGCGTGCCTATCTGAGTTTTCGATTGGTCGAACGTGGCCTCGACCTTGCCGGTGTTACTTTATTTAACTTCAAATATTAAAATAAAAATAGATTCAAGCGTCTGTAATTCATTCAGAACGTCACAACCATACCTTCGTGCACACAAACATGTGTCGGTTCCCGTCAATTTTCTCGACATTCAGCTGATCATGAGGTCGTCCGCAAGCCTTTATCCATCTTTTGCACTTTTCCAGGCTGCGTTTTGGCTTCGGAAATGGAATAAATTCAATTCCTCCTTCAAGTCTATCGGGATACCGACTGTCAGAATTACAGAGGCCCCACTGGCATCTTTTTACCATTTTCAATAGCGTAAATCACTTATATTTTAAGAAATATTGTTCGCAGTTCTACGAAAAAGCAATGGAATCGTTTGTCGGACTAAAATGGCTGACTGTCTTTGACGCCGAAGCGTTCCGAATGATGGCTGAACTCTGATTGGATTATTGATTTTTTTGAATGACAGCCCGCGATATGTTAATTCTTAGCCAAGTATACAGAAATTTAAAAATTTGTTGAAATGTGAACATAAATGCACACTTAACAAACTTGCCAAAGATTTATATATATATTGCTAATTGCAAACGTAAAAATGTACGATTAAACGATGAAATATAGTAATTTTATATAACATGTAATAATATAATTTATGTAAAGTACACACTTGCAAATCATACAGTCTTTTCCCCATGTATTAACTTAACTTTCTTAACTTTATTTCTGTTTGTCGTGAAATTGCCCACACGAATTGAACTCTTAAATACGATTAACATGTCAGTCAATCTGTTTTAAATATACACAAAAAGATTACAAGTATGTGTTGTGTAAGATGTGTATTTATATGTATGCATATGTGTATATGTATATTATATATATAATATGTGTTTGTGTGTATGAGTGTGTTTGCGTGTGTTTGTGTGTGCGTGTGTGTGCGTGTGTGTGTTATAAGTTATTAGTGTATATATTGTATGTATTGTAAATATGTTTATGTGGTTAATCATGTCATACTTTTCCCATGAATGTTAGTTAATCTCTACCGCTGTACATTGCAACAACGTATTGGCGATGAACATGTATATGTTTGTGCCAAATAAAATATTGAATTGAATTGAATTGTTTTGATAAGTAACCGTTAATTGTCATTGTCGGTCTTGCTTGCTCAGTCACGGTAAAACACAGTAATAACGAAATCTGCTTTTGAGAAAATGCCTGAAGGCTATAAAACATGGTCTTTATTTGTTCCTGATTGTTATATGAAATTTAAGAATATATATTCTTCTTTACAAACAAGATTTTCAAGACTGTATGAAATTTAGCATCTCTTATTTTCTATTTTTTATTTCTTGCATTAGGGAAATCTGTTGTTGCAAAGTATTGATATGTACAACGTGTGAGTTTGTGTATGCAGAAAGAAAACAACAGTTGCAAGCCACACGTTTGTAGATATTGATCTTATAATAATACGTCTTCTTTCCTCCTTCTTATCTTTAACATTGCTGTCGTGGATATGTCTTGTAATACGAAAAACAAAATTATTATGACACCTATATAACTGTACCCTTTTGGACCGAGTTTTTAAAGATAGATACATGTACTTTTTAACAGCAGTATTTTTCGTAAAATTTTGATAAAATTAAAAGAATTAATCCACCGGAGAATATCACAAGACCTTTTTACAGATATTTTTTTCAGTTAGAAGACCACGACATTTCATCGACACGACAAAACATCAAACCGACAAAATAGCGAACGACAGTTGATCGAATTGTCGTGTCGGTCATTTGTCGTAGTTTGATTACATTATCCATGTTTTGTTGAAATAAAAGGATAAGGATATTTGCGTCTTACGCAAGCGCGGAAGTTGAATTAACGGGAATCAAAAGATATATTTTGCTGTCGCTTCTCCGGGGAGATGAACTTGGACTTCAGAAGAAGAAAGAGCAGTTAAAAAACAAACGCATAAAAAATATTGTCCAAAATTACACAGAAAGGGGGATAAGCAGTTTTTTCGTGAAAGTTTGATAAAATAAAAAGAATTAATCCACCGGAGAATATCACAAGACCTTTATTTCACTGTCCAATAGATTGATGTTTTTTTCTACCTTTTGTCGTGTCGGCCATTTGTCGTGTCGATGTTTTGTCTGTCTCCCCCATGGGATATATCTTTGCTGATAATAAATGCTTCATCTGGTTTATATGAATCTGTTTCTCTAACATGCAATGTCACAATCACATTACAGCTCTAAAAATGGGACTTTTTCAAAGGTCCGCATTATCAAACTGCTTCGATCTGCGCAGTCCCTTAATGGCGGAGGAACTAACTTCTGGAACGGTCTATACATAGAGAAATTCTAGTTGTAATTGTGAAGAACATATCTAAACTGTCTTATTTTCTGTTACAGATACACATCATAATATAAAGTTTTACCCACTTTCGTCAGGGGAAGATACTTTATTCATGTTATTAATTTTGAAAAGTACTTATAATTAGTTACCTGTGGCTCAGTGGTGTTGATTGCTGTACTTTGTTTTACTGACCGAGAGAGCAACGGTTCGAATCCTGGAACTTTTTCTTCATTTTCATGGTGTATAGACATAATATTATGGTTTTTCAATAGTATAATATTACTTTTTCTTGCATTTGAAGGGGAAAAAAGCTTTACTCTGTGATTCAGTCGCTTTAAGAACTTGTAAAAAGAAGAATGACTTATTTGACTAGTTTTCAACCCTCTTTTCATTGATTGTTTAAGAAGCTAACTATCTAATGATAAAATAGTGACCCCATGAAACAATTTTATCTTCTTAAAACATCGTCAGGTTTTTAGTTAGGCAACTATTTTGAAAACTACTATACCTGATTTAACCATAAGAATATAGCAAGTCCGAGATTACTCACAGGACAATAGCAGACAGAGTGTACATTTAATAGTGAGAACTACTGAATTGAGTTAACAGACATGATACTTAATTACCTAATCCACTTTATGACAAGGTTAGGTATCTTTGAAATAAATTAACAGGGCTTCAAATTAAGCCAAATTTATTTCATTTCGATACCAAAAAAAAAAAATAGAGTAGTTTTGGAAAAAATACAGAAGTCATTGTTACCCGATATCTCATTCATTTATTATGTTTAAAGGCGTTATCATATTCTAAATTTACATTGAAAACAAAATGTTGCCTTTCTAATTTCATAAAAATGTAAATTTCAATAAACAAAAAGCTAAATGCAAACACAAAAGAAACAAGAACTGTCACAATGTCCCCGAAGTGGTGCCTTGACCTTTGAACTGAGGAGAAGATGGACGTAAGTCGTAGGTCCTTCAAAAGAAGTTTTTTTGATACTTTGACCTCAAGTCCAGTATCATTAAGGGGTCAAGGTAAATAAACATGTCATTTTGAAGATCTCTTACAAAGATTTGTTGTGTGCAAATATGAACTACATCTGTTTTGTAATGGGCAATATTAAGTATTTTTGACAATTGGACATTCCAGGTCAAGGTTATTCAGGGGTTAATGTCATATAAAGTATATATCAAAGGGAAGGTCTTGTTCAAAGGGGATGTTTTGTTCCAATATGAAGTAGATCCGTTTACTAATAAGGAAGTTATTGGAAATGTTAAAGTTTTAGGAGACTGACCTTCTTTAAATAGGTCTCTTTCCAACAGAAATAATTGAATTTGGGTACTCTTCAAGGAGAATGTACCGTATGACACGTACCATCTTCCATGCAGCCGTTTAATCAAAGATATCTTCGAATTGTATGCGAATTAGCATATTCTTAAACAGACAAACAAATTTCTAACAGCTGTTTCATATAAAAAAAATAGACATTGGCCACATTTATTTGGAGTGACCTGTGACCTGTCTCATAAAAGTTAATCAAATCCAAAGAAGGGACAAAATATGAAAATATTGAGAATGAAATGTTGAGAATGTAGATTTGTCTAAGAGCTGAGGCTGCATTCAGAAAACACATCTCCATTGACCTTATCAGCGCATTTTATATGTTTGACTTTTATCACAGAATATCTTTAAATCAATATCGAAACCGGGACCAACGAGCCCACTTGAATGCATATTTTTTTTCTTTTTAAATGAAACTTGTTTATTTTTTTTTCGTAATTGCATTATGGTATTATCCTAATAAAATCAGAATACACGAATCAGACAAGTATCTTACATCAACCGCTCGCTCAAATCTAAAAATGTAAGTTGTTTTTAGTTAACAGAAACTGAAATAAGAAATTTCTTCCTGGTTATTTGCACTAAATAATAACTGCTTCAGTTTTAAGTTCTCTTCTCGTTAAGGAAATCTGGACATTAGCTTATTACATTGTCTTACAAACTAACAGACAATAATGTGATGTGACTCAAGCTTACCCTTAGATATTCTTAGCAAAGTAATTAGAAAGTACCAGAAACTTTTATAACGATACAATATTAGTAGCAATTTCAATAACGTTTTATACACTAAGTAAGTCGGATGATAGTTAAAAAGTCATCCAAAGCCTGGAGCATGGCATTTCCAGAATCGTTCAAGACCCCAAGCTCTCTGTTGACCTTCACTAAGCCATCCACTGAGGTCCTAAGTGGCTTCAATAGTTTGTGAGCTTTCCCCCAGTTGCCGGCTCTCGCATGGAAAAGAGCAACTCCTAGAATAGTTAATATGTCCTTTTACTGAATAAATTGTATCCATTAGAGTAATTGAAAGTAAGTCTTGCATATTGTAAAAAAACTAAATATTCAGTTGTCAAAAATTAAAAACACATTGTGTTAAATTTTCATTTGAACATTTTAAGACTTATATCTGGATTTGTATTTTGTTTAATTTCAGGACACAGCGGAAGGAGCCCGAATTCATTTGACCCACTGTCCTATTAGCTAATTACGTTTGTACAAAATTGGGTTTCTTGCAACAAAAAGAAAAAGAAGAAAAAATGAGTCTCTTTGAGCTATCATCTAAAATACAATTAATCGCGTGCTCTTTCTTACCTGTGGATACATACGATGCATGGAATGCTTTGTCGAAATCTCTTAGCTCGTGTCGAATGGGCGAATATACTTTGGCTCTTGAAAGTAGATTGAAGTCTGTAAACGTTCCGTGTACAAGGTCAGCAAGAAACAAGGACGTATGAATAAATTCGTGAACGATCTGTTCAGCATAATGTGCTACAGACTGTTCCCTGTAGGCTCGTGGATCCTGCCAGATGACACCAAGGGCTGAGCTGATACTTCCCCCTGCAAAGCCGCCATGCTGTGCCTTATAAAATGCTATGGAACCAACTACTTGGTGGATGACCCTGTAGAGGTTTGGCATTGAATTATTGATCATGTTCATGGCTGCGTCCACTTTTTTAAGTAATTCTGTCTGCTCTTCTTGTGTATACAAGTGAAGTCCAGATTCGACATACCCCCTGCTCATTTCAACAAGTCCAGAGCGATTTAGTCCCTCGACGAAAACAGGGTCGTTGAAACTATAAACAATTTTGTCAGAAATCGGAATTTTCAGCGTTTGATACTTTTCAAGAGTTTCGTAAAATAAAAGCTTCTGATTTCCACTGTTACTGGATTTATTAGAGAGTCCAAGCAAACCTAATTTTTGATTCATAAACCCATTATCATACACAAAAGGCCAAAATAGTTTTTCAAATATGCTGGAACTTGCCATTTCTTTTATAATAGTGTTGATACCGTACGATCGAAACTTCCGTTTAAACTGCTGTCGGGACTCATGATGGTCACCAAGAACTGAAATAGTATTGCTCCAGTTGCGGAAGAAGTCTTCCGATTTTTCCGGAACTTCTTTTACTAACGTTTCTAGCATGTTAATCCAGTTGCAATCTTCTCTGACATGTGTAATTTCTTTTAATGGCGCAAACTGTATTGAGTTTAAACTAATGTTTTCAGTTTTTTGTTCAGTCAAAAAATCTTTGCATAGATTGTCGACCTCTTTTTGGTCATTGTCAAACATAGATTGTTTATCATCAAACATCATAAAGTGTAGTTTATCATTGAACATCATAGACTGCAGTTTATCATCGAACATCATAGACTGTAGTTTATCATCGAACTTCATAGATTGTAGTTTATCATCAAACATCATAGATTGTAGTTTATTCATCGAACTTCATAGATTGTAGTTTATCATCAAACATCATAGATTGTAGTTTATCATCAAACTTCATAGATAGTAGTTTATCATCGAACATCATTAGATTGTAGTTTATCATCAAACATCATAGATTGTAGTTTATCATCGAACATCATAGATTGTAGTTTATCATCGAACATCATAGATTGTAGTTTATCATCGAACATCATAGATTGTAGTTTATCATCGAACATCATTGATTGTAGTTTATCATCGAACATCATAGATGGTAGTTTATCATCGAACATCATAGATTGTAGTTTATCATCGAACATCATAGACTGTAGTTTATCATCGATCATTATAGATTGTTGTTTATCATCGAACATCATAGACTGTAGTTTATCATTGAACATCATAGACTGTAGTTTATCATCGAACATCATAGACTGTAGTTTATCATCGAACTTCATAGATTGTAGTTTATCATCGAACATCATAGACTGTAGTTTATCATCGAACATAATAGATTGTAGTTTATCATCGAACATAATAGATTGTAGTTTATCATCGAACATCATAGATTGTAGATTATTATTTTTGTAATACTTTATCACATTTAACAGATGCAAACTGTCGTTTTTTGACTGTGGTCTTCTGACTTTTTCTTCAGAGCATTTCCTATCGTAATATCCCATTTCGTTCATTGGTAAACTTGGACTATGGTTAGGTATGGATTGCTCTTGGTTGCAGCTGTAACACATTCTACTTGGATGTCTTCTTTGTTTTAGACTCCATTCATAATTCTGTTTCATAGATAGAAGATATTCATCATTTCGCCTAAGTTGGTCAAGATATTTACGGAATTCCTGGTCTTTTCTTTCCTCTAGCTGTCTCACTGATAGAATACTGTTGTCATTCCGACTTCTAGTATTCCATCTGAAGTTGTTGTGTTTGTACCTTTCGACGTTCTGTTGCAGTTTCTGACGAAACGATTCTGCCACAACTCCTGCAATAATATCTAAACGTTTTCACTTGTCCCATAGTACAAGATGTATCAATATCAATCTTTTGAAAATTAAGTCAGAATTCTACATCGCAAAAGGCGGAGCAGACAGTTGTACCAAGAGTTATTAATTTTCTGTTAATAAAAAGGTATTAAAACGGTCTGCCTGACATACTGAAAGACCTAATTATTTTTGTAATACTTAAGTATGCCAAACACCTTTTTTATTCAAGGGCCATAACTCAACCAAACATCATTCATGCGAAAAACCCGTTAAATATGCGCAAGTACTTGATGCACTGATAAATACTGTAATATTTCATTCAAATTGCATCAGTAGTATAAGAAAAGTAGTGCACAAAATTTTAAAAATAAAAATCATTAAAGGGCCATAACTTTGACAAAAACCATTAAACTGAATGCGGACGATATGCACAATTAGACTTGGTACTGATCATTCCTGTAAAGTTTTGATGAAATTGCACCAGTAGTTTTTGACGAGTTTTCCAGACATTTTTTTTTTGTGACGGGCGGACAGACGGACAGACAGACTGACGACGGAGAAGTGATCCCCGTATGTCGCAGTTACTTTGTAGCGGGCGACACAAAAATGTATGTCAAGTCCCAAAATATCCAAAAGGTTTTCATTACAATATTTTATCGGTTATAAAGCAGCATCAATAAATAAAACAATCGTAAAAAATAAGTTAAAATAGTATGTTCAAATATAAAAAGGATTAGCTTTAGATTTAGTGGTAAAAATATCTAGCCAAATCATTTCCATAAAAGTTCACGAAATTAAGCTTAAATATTTAAATACAGCTGCTTCTGAAAATGATTTGTCGGTTAAGAAGACAAGGTCTGAAAATAACTTAACTGTATTTCAATTAAGAAATCAAATTGATAATTGATATTTACCATTTTAAATGATACACTAGTAATATTCATTATTAGTTATACAGATTCTTGGCGGTGTATACGGCCTCGTATAGCCTGTTAGAATTGATATTACCCGATACACCAGGCGAGGGCTTATATCAACTCTTACAGGCTATACAAGGACGTATACCCAGCTAAGAATCCGTATAACAAATTTATAATACCGCAGATTTATTTAATTCACAAAACATATTCCGACACCAACCCATCGTGGCGAAAATCAATGTTTGGTATTGGACAATGACGCCCCTTTACCACTTGATTGTTGTTCATATTTCTGCAAAAACTGTGGAAACTGCTCGACATAAACTAGTATTCGCTTTGGAAAGAAGCAATCCTTTTACCTTCGGTAAAGATTTTATTGGCGTCCGCGCCGAAGCGCGACGCCCTTTATGGAATGAGTTCAGATTTTGTGAAAGGGTAATTGTTGTTGTTATTGACTGTCATTCATGTCGCGATATGGTTATTATGAATAGCGAACTGGAGAATTTTGCAAGAAATGAAATGAAGTGCAAACAAAATTAACAATAAGTTGCACTTGTTACAAATTTATTTATAAATTTATATTTAAGATAATAAATAAACCTTTGCCGTTTCTTATTACGAACTGTTACTATGATATTATTATCACATTTGTTTCCGTAGGTTCTTTCCAGTTAATTAATTCGTTTTTTGGTGTTTGGTTCCCGAGGTCAGCGCAATGAAGGCTAGAAACAGTCTATATATATTTTACGATTGGTAGAGACAGTCACGTGATTTCAATATCCCGCCAATTTTTGGAGCTATATGGTTATGAATAACGTACTGGAGAATTTTGCAGGAAATGAAATGAAATGCAAACATATTCAACAATAAATTGCACTTTTTACAAATTTATTTATAAAACAATATTTTAGATAATAAATAAACCTCTCGATTTCAATATTCCGCCATTATTTGGACCTGCAGCAGCTTAGAGTCAAGATGGTAAGTGTTTTTTGTTTTTAGGAAATATTTATCAAGGTTGCCATATTTTTAGTCCATTTAGCGGCATGCAATGCACAGCTATGGCCCTGATTGCACTTCTGACATTATCTAAATCGACCCGCAAGAAGTTGATTCCATTTTGTTTCAAGGCTATCGATTTTATGGTGATTTGAGTGGAAAGCTGGGTATGATTAGGTATCTTAATCATGTTGATTTGCCAAATACAGTGACATTTAACAACAGAAACTTTCGTCTTGCAATATATTCCATAATTTCTGTCCAACAAGTACTATGTATTATTGTGAGATTTTGAAAGTTTTATTCTGAACTGTGCCAAATAATAGTTCTTGACATTTTCCTCATACCTGTCTAAAAGTCAGTCTTTCCTTGAATTGATAAATAATGATTCACCATATCAACATGCCATGCAAATTTATTCTTGATATTTTAATGTGCCATTATTTTTGTTGGCATGTATTACAAAAAAGTCCTGAATTTCGTCACTGACATTCGTACCTATATGTTTCATTCAAGTGTGTGTTCTACTTCCAGTATTAATAGAAACTATTTTTTTAAATTTGACATTAAACAGACTTAGTACATTTTAACTACTGTTTTGTATGTTGCAAAGAAAAACCATTTGATATTCTAATCTCTAGCAAACTAACCAATGTTCAGGATAAACAACTAGTGTGTTAATATGCATTTCGTTTGCCCATTCATCTACCTACAAACCTGGTGAATCCCAATTAACCATTGAAAAGTTTATAAGAATATATCTGATCATCAGATGTCTACTAGTTCATTGTCTCTTGCTGCGTTTCTTGCTTTTAAACATTTCTTTGGACGCCCTTTGATGCATTGCATCAATGCTTTTCTTGTATCTTTATGTCATGAGTAAATGTTCATAAACGTATTCTAATGAAAGTTTCTGATTGCTAGCGTTCGTCACAGAGCTTGTAGTTTATATACATTGATAGTAGTTGATGCAGTGTCACCAGCCATTTGACACAATTTACTGATAACGCTTTTCAAAATCTTGCAGCTAATCACTGTCAAATTCAGCATTTTTCCTTATTTAATTTGTCAATATTATGCTAGTGAGAGGATGCAGAAATCTAAGTATTCAAGGTGACTCGGCCTTTGACCTACTAACCTTAAAACAATAGGAGTTGTTTTTACTAAATAAGAGCAACCATCCTATGAGGTTCTGAAACTTTGGGGTCAAATGACACTCGAGTTATTGAGCGGGAACCTTTCTTTTCAAATTGAAGGCTATCGTTACCTTGACCTTTGATGGGTTCACTTCTAAAACGATAGAGATTTTTAACACAGTAAGGACAAGCATTCCATAAAGATTGAAGGCTCTGGGTCTAATGGTGCTCGAGGTATTATGTAGAAACTGTTTTCAAATTCAAGGTGATCCTGTTCTTGACCTTTGACCTACTGACTCCAGGAACAATAGCGCTTTTTAACTCAAAAAGGGCATCCGCTCTATTAAGTTTGATGACTGTGGATCAAATGGTACACGACTTATTGAGTTAAAACTATTTTTATATTGAAGGTGATCGTAACGTTGACCTTTGACCTACTGTCCCCAAAAACTATTCACAAAGGGCAACCATCCTAAGAAGTTTGAAAGCTGTGGGTCAAATGATACTCGAGTTATTGAGCGGACATTGTTTTCAAATTTAAAGTGACGATGACCTTGACCTTTCACCACATAGCTCCGCAATGAATCATATTTCTGGACACGTAATATATTTTTGAAATTTAGAATAACCCAAAACTCACAAATACATGTAGCAATATCTGGTTGTACGTCGGTTGTACTGAAAACTCTACACTTAATTGTGCTATAGTGTCCCGGACTACTTGGCTGCTGTGTGTTTAGGATAGAGCTTTTATAAGCATTTTGCTTCAGTTCAATCCTTTTCAGTTCATTATATGTATTATTATTTGTACTATGTGAACTCATACGATAATGACGAATAAAATATGTTTAAACTGCTGTGTCAAAACGAATGAACATGGTGTGGAAGAGTCCATGACCCCAGGACTAGACTTGTATCCTTTGACAGAGCATGAGTCCTGTTTCGGATTCTGATCCCTTACTACAATCGCATTTGTCCTAGTTTTCTTCCTTGAAATTTTCATTTAGCTAACAAATATTTTATAAAAAACAAAATACTGTAAAATTTCGTCTCTAGATTCACGTGAAAACGCGTAGTTCTGAATGTTGTTTATGGAAATTACCATGATCTGTCCACACAACGGGTATCAAGAGATCCCGGAAATAACACTACCTTACAATTAGAATGTCCACGGTCTGTCCAGTGGCCGGTTCCCTGGCTCAGATAGCCAGTGCAAAAGCGACCGTGCGTGTGCTATTAGACACCCGCGTTTCCACGCGTGACTCCGACAGTTACAGACGGTTGTCCATGTGACTTCACTTCCTACTGCTCCCATGTCATCACTTCCAGACAACTATTTGTTGACCGGAAGTATTCGTTGTTGTTCGAACGCGGAATATCTTCGGACACTTACAAAGCAACACTATTGACTGAGCTGTTTCTTGCAACAAACTTCCAGAAGATCCCATGTGCTAGGGTCTGCTACATCGTAACTTCAACATCTCTAAAAAGCTTAAATTGTTTTAAAAAGTTTCCACGCTAGACAAAAGATTAAGTTATATATAAATCACGTTTGAAGTATAATTTCTTGTGGGTTACATATTATTGACAACACAATAAAAAAGCTTGTTTACTGTTATCTTTGGTTAAAAATTTGCCTAGTAATCATACGTTTTTGTTAAATATTTTACTTTTGCGGGATTATGGTTACCTATGGTGTGAATAAAGAGTAAAAACAATATATTGCATTGATTCTTTTAAACATTCCAGAAGTATAATTTCTCTCTGCTGTCTAGACTTAGCATTGTTCAGGATTATTAATCTAATCAATGTTTACTACATATATTTTCGCTTTAAACAAATTCTGCCCTATTTGAAACAAAAAGTGAATTTGTCATCTCAGTGGATGTTTTATTAGACAGAGAAATTGAAATACTGTTGTGTTGAGGACATCATTAGGATAAATCAAGGGTGACCGACTGATATAGTACTTATAATGCGTTTACACTACAGTAGACTGGCATACTATTTCGATTAATGATTCTTAAAATTACACGACATTCAATTTGGCAAGTGTCTGACGACGAAAAATATCTGCAAAATTAAAATAACGGTGTTTCCTACACTCAAGATACACCTGGTGCAGTCTTAAAAGATGTAAACTTTCGATAAAAAAGAGAAACAAACAAACAAACAAACAAACAACCAAGAAAGAAAAAAAGAAATTTTCTTTGCACAGATAGATTCATACACGATTGGATAGGCCACTGATACAAACAAAATATCACAGTTCAATTATAACATATTATTACAAACATTAGGCATTAATGGGGTTCATTATATACTTATAAATGAAATATTGAGAAATATTGATAAAATAGAATGCGTATTTTCATTTACCGTATTTTCACTGTAAAAATTCATTTTTCACTGCAGTGAAACATATTTTTCGTATTTTTACTGGTGTCTTGTCGGACTACTTTCTTCTAAATTCAGCCAATACACAAAATTAAAAGGGAATTCTTTCGAATCCCAAGGTCAAAAAAGGGAGAAAGTATATAATAAACAGAAAATTCAAGTTTTTTCTATAAATACGGGATTTATTTTCATCTTGTGGTATGAAAAATGTCATATTTCACTCGTGCCTATCGCCACTCGTGAAATATGATATTTTTCATACCACTCGAAGAAAATAAATCCCGTATTAATACAAAAAAACTTGAATATCCTCTATGTACTTAATCACATTTTAATTGTTTAATTATGTTAGTATTAGGGTCAGAATTCCAAAAATAACTATCACATAATATAGTTGCAAATATGTAACCTGTTAAGTTTCAACAACTTTTTTTCCAATAGGGTCCTCAAAGCTTATTTCAGATTCCTTTGAAATGCTAAAGGGATATCGCCACATCCGTTTCGTTTGGGTGAGTAGTAAGCGTATATGAATTGTAAAACTGCTTTAATATCTTAAGTAGCCAACAATAAATGGCAACCTAAAATTTTGTAATCTTTAATAATATTTGTTACACATGGTCGTATTAGATAAAAAAAGATGTTAAAAATGATAAGCAAGGAGTTTAGAAACAAAGGGGCTCTTCCGATTCTAGAAGGATTTTAGAAAGACGAGGTCAAAACTTCTCAGAATGTGTCTCGTTCAGATGCGTAATTATTTAATCACTCAGGCCTACAGTCTTGTGACTAAATTACAACGCATCCGAACTCGACACAGTGCTATTGGACGGTGGATCACTCCAAATCTATTTCCTAAAATAGAGCAGTAAAATGTAACTGGGCATAAACTATTAACTAACGTACACAGAAATTAATTTCACAATTATTTCAAGCGTGTAATCAACTTTCAATTCAAGGGATTTGTTAAAAACGATTACTAAGCGAATTTAAAAAAAAGTGTTTTACTTACGGATTGGCTGAATTGAACACACCGACATGCCTAAAAAAACAAGACAGAAAAAACGTAACATCTCTCAATTTCTAAGTTACGTGAATGAAAGTTTACAGTTTAACACAGACTAAAAATCCGAAAAAAAAAATTTCAAACATTATAATGTCTTATTCTCTTAAACCAGACTGTTTCTACAAAGTGTCTCGCACAATTGCAGTATATCATCTATTGAGCAGTGGGCGTCTTTATATGCAAGTGGTCGAAACAAGATGTTACCTTTTGACAGATATACTTTACAAAACATAAGATATCTTGAAAAGGAAATGTTTACAAAAGGAAATGTTTACAAGGACGAACGTTGCTGAATTTCAAGCCTGGTTCGTATAATAAGTGCGATGTATATAAAGTAAGTTCCTTATTCCTTATTCCTTTTTCGAAAACGGAATAAGGTACCAGTTCCTTATTCCTTTTTCAAATAAGGAATAAAGAACTAGTTCCTAATTCCTTATTCAGAAGAATTTATCAAAAAATATTTATGGTTGATCAGCAACCAAGAAACACACTGAAAACACTGAAAAACGAAAAAAAGATACAAAAATTGCAATTATTTTGTATAAATCTGTATAAGAATTGCAAGAATCAATCATCAAAATCATTGCATTAGCGTCTAAACATTTTGAAAAAATGTTCAAGTCGAATAATGAACCAGTACCTTATTCTTATTCAACTCCGAAAAAGGAACAAAGGGAGAAACGCAAAGAAAGCAGCTCATTAACACTTGGTAAAAAAAGTTAAACGGGTACCACAACGTTGTTAATTTATACAGTCTTGTAAAAGAGACACACTCTATAACTGGTGCCGAGCTAAATAACTTGAAAAGCATAGATAATAGAATATTTACATTTACTTATGACTTAAGATCTTCATCATTGATAGCCTAGCGGGTCGAGACTTTCGATCCTTAGATATCTTTCTAGGAGCTTCTGATTGTCCTTTCGTTGATCCCGGGCTAAATTTAGGTCAACCACGAAACGCCATTTAATCGTTGTACGCATGCGCGGGTATACAAAATTAGATATTGGAAATACATGTACACAGAGTTAAAAATAGTTGTTGTTTTTTTCAATGACACTGCACAAATCTACATTCAGGCAACTGTCGGGTTCATTTAAGATCAAATAGAACTTAGTTCTATCTATTATGTCAGGACATTTTGTCACTTTAACCATTCAATACTCTGTAAAGTTGTTGTAAATTTAATGGTTCGAAACAAGTGTTTGTTTGTTTGTTTGTTTTTTTGTTTTTTTTGTTTTTTTTTTTTTTTATTTTGCAAAGAGCTTCTATGTTAATTATTTGTGCTTAAATTAAACATTTTTGATATAATTACATTTGCATGTTGTTCTTCAAAATCGTATTTATTTATCATTTTACATTCAATGAAGACATTATGTTTTAATAGTATAATCTGCTAGATGTAGTGTACTCCACTTTAACTTCTATTCGTCACGCTATAAACTTTGCGGAGTAATATGTAAAAAGATTATCGAGATTTGTATTTGAAATACAACAGTAGTCCTTCTGATCGAGCATTCCTAAGTATACGTTTTTAAAAGATTTTGAAGAGAATCAATTTTCCGTGAATGAGCTGTTTCAAGACTTTTACTACTTCTTTGAAAAGTTATATTGTTGTGGGTTATCCGTCGAGTCCGTTGAGTAAAAAAAGGAGAAAATTGTTCTCTGCCAGATTGAAGCAACCGATTGTAAGGAGCTTTGCGTGTGTAACATTTCATTTCCTCTTTAACATATTAAATTATCACTTGAGTATGTGGCTTGTGTGTATATAAACATGGGTATATACATTATGATTCACAGAGCCTATAGTGGCATTCTGTTTACAATTTCAAACAACGAAAAATACTTTATTTACTTGCTGTACACTTCATCGGATACAGGAACGTAAAAGAGACAAAGGCAATTTGACATGGTCTGCTGAATCAATTATCCTAAAGGAAAAAGCAGAGATTCAATCTCATTGAGAATATGAAATACATATGCTTTTTTTAGTGTTTATCTTTAATCGTTAATCTTGCAAGCTGTGTTAACGCTGTAAACATTTCTGCCTATCAGATTTAACGAGCAAAGCTGTCGTTAATTAGCTGACCAGAAATGGATCAGCTTTATCTTGATGTAGGAAAATAATTCATTGATCCACAGCATGACTCTTAAATCTTATAGCAATAGGTTTTACTCACAAACATTACCATGTGCTCTGTTGTTATATACTTATTTGTGGTGAAAATATAACTGTTCTTCTTTGTTCAATCATGCAAATGTGACGGGTCAGGGATCCATCAATTATATTTGTATTTTCATAATTCTTTATTACTAGATTTATTTCTCTTTAACTTTACAAAAGCTAGAGCTACCACTGAATGTGGTTAACCCCTGCACGATACCGCCTTGTAGGAGGGAAAAGAGGGAATATCAAGTAAGAACCAAACATTCTTTTCAACAAAGAATTAAATACTCACCAAAGAGTTAAACTTAATGTCTTTGAGCTTTAAATATTTACCTCTTTTAAGTTTCAAGTTAATATTTACTGGTTTCAGAGATATTCGAGACGAGACGGGACATATCTTGAAGTGGAAACGGGACATAATTACGTCTTAATAAAACTTTAAGTTATCAAACTGGACACATCGAGGTGCATTGTCAGCTTTCAAAAATATTTTAAGTTTCAACAAGTCAAGTTAAGATATTTATAAGCATACTCATGTATACATATTTTCCGCCAACACCTCAAGTTCGTGATTTGATAAACAATCAAATAAAATATAAACAAAGATCAAACATTTTTTAATTTTATACAAAATTCTTTTGCAATACATTGAAATATAAAATGTATGGTATATTCTTATATGAAATATATACTAAAAACATTTAAACGCTTTCATATTCTAATCTTTCTAGCAAGAAAAATATTTTTTTGCAAGCTTAACAAGAAAAGATCGTTTAGACTGTAGACATAAGTTGATAAGTTATTTTATTCAAAGTGGGCCATATATAAAAATAACTATCTAAAAGCCTTAAACGTAACTCCCTATATAAAAAGGACATACTAACAAAAATAATGGAATTCTGATTCAACTTGATTCATATTACATCTTCTGCATATTTCCTCTCTTATGTAATAATATTCCCAAAACGGCCTTCTTCTATCTCAACGTGATGAACATCTAAATCTAGCCAATGCTATCAGCTTCAACATTGATAGTATTTGAATAATCGGCTTGCATATAATTTGGCTTAAATTTCTTATAATAATATAATTTAGACAAGTCTGTGAGTGGGATCAACATTCGACATTCGACATTCAATGTCCCGCAGTGCATTGAACATTCAGCAGGACATTCGATTTCATACAAGATTTTGAATGTCCTGCAGTGCATTCGACATTGGGCAGGACATTCGATTTCATGCGTGTTTTTAGTGTCCCGCAGTGCATTCGACATTCAGCAGGACCTTCGATTTCATGCAAGATTTTGAATATCCAGCAGTGCATTCGACATTGGGCAGGACATTCGATTTCATGCATGTTTTTGAATGTCCAGCAGTGCATTCGACATTGGGCAGGACATTCGATTTCATGCATGTTTTTGAATGTCCTGCAGTGCATTCGACATTCAGCAGGACATTCGATTTCATGCATGTTTTTGAATGTCCCGCTAGTTATTATAGTGCTTGCTATAATAGCTGGTGTTAAAGCATTTAATAGTATTATCATCCAAATGTAATAAAAATGACATTTGTAAATTTCACTTTAATGCTAATTTCTAGAAAATGGTATTTCAACAAAAAGCCCAATCCATATGCAAATTTCGGTGTTTCTCATTAACCTGACAAGATGGGATCCACGGACTCAAATTTGAAACATTTGAAACATATAAGAAGAAACACAAGTTCACAAAAATTGTGTAGGTCTTTTCTGTGACACGATGGCGATATTAATGTTTGTTTGTTTCTTTTTAAATTAGATTTAACGCCCGTTTTCAGTTACCAGTATTTCATTCACTGAAGGCGACCAGTTATCCCAACCAGTATTTCTGGATTCAGTGCAGTGCATTCGACATTGGGCAGGACATTCGATTTCATGCAAGATTTTGAATGTCCTGCAGTGCATTCGACATTGGGCAGGACATTCGATTTCATGCATGTTTTTGAATGTCCAGCAGTGCATTCGACATTGGGCAGGACATTCGATTTCATGCAAGATTTTGAATGTCCAGCAGTGCATTCGACATTGGTCAGGACATTCGATTTCATGCAAGAATTTGAATGTCCTGCAGTGCATTCGACATTGGGCAGGACATTCGATTTCATGCATGTTTTTGAGTGTCCTGCAGTGCATTCGACATTCAGCAGGACATTCGATTTCATGCATGTTTTTGAGTGTCCTGCAGTACATTCGACATTCAGCAGGACATTCGATTTCATGCATGTTTTTGAATGTCCAGCAGTGCAATTGACATTAGGCAGGACATTCGATTTAATGCAAGATTTTGAATGTCCTGCAGTGCATTCGACATTGGGCAGGACATTCGATTTCATGCATGTTTTGAGTGTTCTGCAGTCCATTCGACATTCGGCAGGACATTCGATTTTATGCATGTTTTTGAATGTCCAGCAGTGCATTCGACATTGGGCAGGACATTCGATTTCATGCAAGATTTTGAATGTCCTGCAGTGCATTCGACATTGGGCAGGACATTCGATTGAATGCATGTTTTTGAATTTCCTGCAGTGCATTCGACATTCAGGCAGGACATTCGATTTCATGCATGTTTTTGAATGTCCAGCAGTGTATTCGACATTGGGCAGGACATTTGATTTCATGCATGTTTTTGAATGTCCTGCAGTGCATTCGACATTGGGCAGGACATTCGATTTCATGCAAGATTTTGAATGTCCTGCAGTGCATTCGACATTGGGCAGGACATTCGATTTCATGCATGTTTTTGAATGTCCAGCAGTGCATTCGACATTGGGCAGGACATTCGATTTCATGCAAGATTTTGAATGTCCTGTAGTGCATTCGACATTGGGCAGGACATTCGATTTCATGCATGTTTTTGAGTGTCCTGCAGTGCATTCAACATTCAGCAGGACATTCGATTTTGAACACCTTCCGGTTACACTTGAGCTTTTCCAGTAGCTCAAATTGGTACCAGCTCGGCTAATACTTCCCAAATTTCGCTAAGGGAAACATTATAAAGTCTGTTCAGCTATGAGATCAACATTCAGCTCGGCATTCAAAAAGGTTAGTCCTTCAATGTTAAGCTGTGGGTTGGACATTCAGATGTTCATTTTCCGATGTACAGCTGTGAGATCGACATTCAGCTCTGCATTCAATGTTTAGCTATGGTTTGGACCAATTGTATATTCGACTATAAAGCAAGTTCAAGTGGTCCCAAATAAACTATGATGGGGTGATCCGGAACTGCCATTTTTATGTTGTAATGATTTTGACGTAATTTCTTATTTACTCTTATTTTTTAATAACTAATTTGTACCTTTACCACAAATGCAAATGACTGTTTTTTTTTTAAACCATTTTGATGGAATATGGTGCAGTTGCTTAAGAAGGACCAATTTTACTTTGAAAATTGTTGGTTAAATTTTAGAGACAGGAAATTAACCGGACTAATTTTTTTGACTCAGGAAGGTATGTTCAGGCGATAGCCGGAAGTGATCCAGAATAGACCATGTTGGGGTGATTCGGAACTGCCCATTTTTAGTGTTTTTTTTTTTTTAAATAAACGCAATTTCTTCATTGACTCACGTCTTATTCATAAGATACTAATTTTTCACTTTATTTTGAATGCAAGTGACTGTTCCTTTGACCTGATTGAATGATTATGGTACAGTTGCTAAAGTATGACCGATTTTACCTTGCAAATACTTGGTTATCTTTAAGTGACCGGATATTATTCGGACTTACTTTATTTTGACTAGGAAAGTAAGGTTCAGGCGAAGGCCGGAATGGATCCGGAATAGACCATGTAAGGGTGATCCGGAACTGCCCTTTTTTAGTTGAATTAAACGAAATTTCTTCATTTACCCAAACTTAATTCATTAGTAACTAATTTGTACCTATATTTTGAATGCAAGTGACTGTTTCGTTGACTATATTGATGAATTATGGTACAGTTGCTAAAGTAGGACCAATTTTACCTTGCAAACTATTGGTTAATTTTTTATGACAAGAAAAAAAAACAAGCAAATTTTTGTTGGATTCGGGAAGTAATCTTCAGGCGATAGCCGGAAGTGATCCGGTATAAATCATGTCCCAGTGATCCGGAACTTCCAATTTTTGTAATGTTTATTCCGAATGCACGTGACTGTTCCACTGGCCATTTTGGATGACGATGGTAAAATTGCTAAGGTTTTGAGGTAAGTGGGTCTTAATTTAATTAAAACAATTGTAATATTTCGGTTTTTGAAATAAATGAATGTCTATTGAGTGTAGAGACCAATGGAGGTATTATAGAGGTCTTCATTGTACTTAAGTTATTTCTGGAAATGCAACCTTGGCAATATAAAGCTGAATTTTACATTATTAATAGTGGCGCCGTGGCCCGTTGTTAGAACGCTCGCCTTACAATCCGTGGGTTGTGAGTTCGAAACAAGCCCGACGACTCCCATTGTGTGACGACTTTATTGTGTAGATTGTGTCTAATGGTCATACGTCTCCCGCCTCCGTTTCATGTGGATAGGTTGTCTGTAACTTGCGGAGAGAAAGGTAACTACTTGTTGAGAATCCAGAAATACTGGTTGGGATAACTGGTCGCCTTCAGTGAATGAAATACTGGTAACTGAAAACGGGCGTTAAATCTAATTTAAAAAGAAACAAACAAACATTAATATCGCCATCGTGTCACAGAAAAGACCTACACAATTTTTGTGAACTTGTGTTTCTTCTTATATGTTTCAAATGTTTCAAATTTGAGTCCGTGGATCCCATCTTGTCAGGTTAATGAAAACACCGAAATTTGCATATGGATTGGGCGTTTTGTTGAAATACCATTTTCTAGAAATAAGCATTAAAGTGAAATTTACAAATGTCATTTATATTACATTTGGATGATAATACTATTAAATGCTTTAACACCAGCTATTATAGCAAGCACTATAATAACTAGCGGGACATTCAGAAACATGCATGAAATCGAATGTCCTGCTGAATGTCGAATGCACTGCAGGACATTCAAAATCTTGCATGAAATCGAATGCCCTGCCCAATGTCGAATGCACTGCTGGACATTCAAAAACATGCATGAAATCGAATGTCCTGCCCAATGTCGAATGCACTGCAGGACATTCAAAAACATGCATCAAATCGAATGTCCTGCTGAATGTCCAATGCACTGCTGGACATTCAAAAACATGCATTCAATCGAATGTCCTGCTGAATGTCCAATCCACTGCTGGACATTCAAAAACATGCATCAAATCGAATGTCCTGCTGAATGTTCAATGCACTGCTGGACATTCAAAAACATGCATAAAATCGAATGTCCTGCCCAATGTCGAATGCATTGCGGGACATTCAAAAACATACATGAAATCGAATGTCCTGCCCAATGTCAAATGCACTGCAGGACATTCAAAATCTTGCATGAAATCGAATGTCCTGCCCAATGTCGAATGCACTGCTGGACATTCAAAATCTTGCATGAAATCGAATGTCCTGCCCAATGTCGAATGCACTGCTGGACATTCAAAAACATGCATGAAATCGAATGTCCTGCCCAATGTCGAATGCACTGCTGGACATTCAAAAACATGCATCAAATCGAATGTCCTGCCCAATGTCGAATGCACTGCTGGACATTCAAAAACATGCATGAAATCGAATGTCCTGCCCAATGTCGAATGCACTGCAGGACATTCAAAAACATGCATCAAATCGAATGTCCTGCTGAATGTCGAATGCACTGCAGGACATTCAAAATCTTGCATTAAATCGAATGTCCTGCCCAATGTCGAATGCACTGCTGGACATTCAAAAACATGCATCAAATTGAATGTCCTGCCCAATGTCGAATGCACTGCAGGACATTCAAAAACATGCCTGAAATTGAATGTCCTGCCCAATGTCGAATGCACTGCAGGACATTCAAAAACATGCATCAAATCGAATGTCCTGCTGAATGTCCAATGCACTGCTGGACATTCAAAAACATGCATTCAATCGAATGTCCTGCTGAATGTCCAATCCATTGCTGGACATTCAAAAACATGCATGAAATCGAATGTCCTGCCCAATGTCGAATGCACTGCAGGACATTCAAAAACATGCATCAAATCGAATGTCCTGCTGAATGTCCAATCCACTGCTTGACATTCAAAAACATGCATCAAATCGAATGTCCTGCTGAATGTCCAATGCACTGCGGGACATTGAATGTCGAATGTCGAATGTTGATCCCACTGCCAACTTCACAGACTTAATTTAGACGACGAGTCTAATTCTGATGACCATTTTGCAAGTACTGATCATGAATTCTTTATTTACTATGGACATAACTTTACCTGATACTGGTTTTCAAACCCTGTGCGCGTGATCAATCAGCTCATTAATTTTTTACATCATTCTGCTATTTCAATGTATTCTCTCAAAAATAAGACACCTTTTCCTCACAATTGTCACTCTCACTACTGGCTCCTTGTTCCACATATCAGAATACTTATAAAAATGAACATAAAACTCTATTGGCATCATGTAAAGTTTCACTTAGTGCCTAAGTAACATCTGACTGTTGATAACTACCACGCTCACTTTGCTATTATGAGGAAACAGTCCGTACGTCAAAGAACGAAACCTCCGATATCCCGTTAAACATCAGATTATCGCGCATTAGGCGGCATCTCATATCCAGAACATCCTCTATCATTAGCTCCCTTTAAACGCGTAATGATAAATTCCCTACACCCAATGCTCGAACCCCCGAGTATAAACCTTCAAATACCGATTTATCTTTGACCGTAGACTTCAAAAGCATTGATTAACTTTTTAACTTTAGAGTCAATTTCGCTAATTTTATATCCATTATATTTAATCTGGTAGCTAGTTCTTGTACAGGAAGTTGAATTGAATTTTCCTAATTTTGACCCAATTATTTTATAATTTTACATTTCTCAATGTTTGTAAGGCATCACTATGTTATGTTCTTCCAATACTCTGTGACAGAAAGCGGTTACAGAGCTTGGCATAATTATCAACAAACGTATGACACTTTGGCTTTTTATTAAGAATTGAATGTCTACAGTGTCAATAACGTAACATGAATTACACTAACTTATTTGTGGCACAGTGGATGCTTTATACGCTTTTCACATTCCAAGCCACCTGATTACAAAAACTGAACACAAAAGCCAAAAAGAGCAACCGCTCTATATATACTTTGTATGCCACAGTGCTTGCCAAATCCTTTATTGTACAAACATGATACAATAACAAATGTTGATAAGAATATTACATAATATACATGGAATGCTTTTTTTTGAGGGGCTGAAGAAAAATATTATTTTTAACTGTATTTTCGATGGATTCAAAATAATCAGTCCCAGAAACTAAGGGAGTCAAGACCCTTCAGTGTTACACTGAGGGTAGCGCTATAATGAGTTCAATCGGGTTCCAGTGTCCATTTTCAGGGTTTTAATTTTGTACATAAAAAGTAAAAAACACACTCCAACACTCCAAACATACCACCAGGGTCACTCTAAGACAGCGCTTGAAATTGTGAGAAAGCGTCTGACTGAAGTTTCCAGAAAATCTTTTAAAAGTTTCAAAGTTATGTCACTTAGACAAACAAGAGCACTTCTGCGGTTGCAAACGCTTTGCGGTAGTTACTTTTTAGAGAATACTGAAAGTTGTATTAGAATATGAACAATATTCAATAATATACCTACTGTTTTGACCCAACGTGACCCAATTTTAAACATACAGATGTCATCAAGACTAACAAATGACAATAATAATCGACTAGCCAGGTGACCGACGTTTTGACCGTTTGAGACCGAGTTTTAACATGACCTAGATGTCATCAACACAAATAGTCTGACATAATTTCATGATGCCCGGGTTGAATGTATGGCCTTTAGTACTTTTCTGACCCAGCATGACTCACTTTGAAACATGACCTTATATCATCAAGAAAACTATTGTGATATTTTTTGTTGATGATATTACTTCTAACTTGCTGACCTACACTATTGACCCCGCCTGACCCACTTCAAAACAAGACCAAGATATCATCAAGACAAGCATACTGACAAGCCAAATGTATGAACACCGCCAAATGGAGTGGGGGTTGCAATAATAAGTAATGTTGGTTTAAATGTATGGTGGTTAACCAAATATAATTTTTCTGCACTCTAATTTTGTATATGGCTGACCTTTGTTAATATTAAATGCTAAAAGAGATGATTCTACGTCAAGTCTATTGGCATTGTTTCCTCTGTACGAAAACCGGCTGCTGTCACATTATGCTGTTTTCGATTAAAGGGGGGTGGAATTAAACAGAAATCATTGACCTAATCAAAATATAATATTTTTTATACTCCTACCTCTATAATTCTAAAATATAAATTAGCTTATTTTTTACAGTTCACGTACGTAAAATATTTTTTTCGGAAAAAATTAGTTAATTCGAACCCATGCTTGAAACTACATGTTTGACTGTCGAGTCCTTACTAAAAAAATAACATCGTAGTCTCATTTGTTTAAAATAGTCTATTTCCGTAATATTTAGACTGGTTCGCGATCTCAAATAAAAAAGACCTCTTGTTACAAAGAACACACTGTGAAATCAGTTTACAGTCTAAAAGGAATTACGTCACCCCATTTTTACCTACTGCATTCCAATAAAGACGCCGCCCTGGACAAGAATTCATCAACTTTGGGTAAAACTTAAGGCGTTAAGCATAGTGACCTATGTTTTGAACATTACCGAGATGTATTAAGACAAACAATCTGATAATGTTTCAGAATGATTTTTTAGGAAAATATTGTCACTGGAGTCCAAACAAAACGGTTAATGTATGATTTGACCTAGTGAACTACTTTAGTAACTGACCCATTTCTGAACTTAACCTAGACATCATGAAGACATATATTCTGAAAAAAAATTCATGATGATAGGGGAGAAAACATGGCTTCTTATTATTTGGTCTGAATACCTAGTTTTTGACGCCATGTGACCAAGCTTTTAAGTCTTCTTTAATATTCTCAGAACAAACATGCTAATTATTTTTTGTGATGGTTTATGTCCAGTAGAGTGTTAACAACAACAACAATTGTTTATTAGCAATTTCGACATATAAATGTCTTTGTCTAATGAACAGCAAACAATATATAGATACAAATACACTGAATTTCTTAAAGATTATCTAACTTAACATATGGTGGGCCGTTTTCAAAGATTTTTACTGTTAAGTACAAAATACCTATGTACTATTGTCTCTTATTTAAATGCCTCCTTTAAAATTTTTCATAAACTAACCGTTTTTCCTTTTCTTCGATGCCATAAGTCGATCGAACAGATTTAAATTAGGCCAAGACATGTAAGAAGTATTTTTGCATCGTATCTGTGAATATTTATGACATGTCATTCAAAACATCTTCCATGTATTAAACATCTCTCAGATAGTAGCATTATCATCAGAATTATATTTGCCTCCAAATTCATCAAAACATCTATTATAAAAATATTTCATCAATGTATAATCACTATGTCATATTAACTTGTAGAATTTTGTAACACATTCTCGGCAGAATTCGTAATTTTTTACTTGAAAACAGATTGTATTTTTTCTGCTTTTTTTTTCTTAAAAGAAAAATGATCATTTGCAAATGCCGTTTAATTTCCTGCTTTTTGTTTGGATACGTATAATTACATAAATTATTTATATATACATATACATTATAATTATTTCACTCACCATATTAGCACTTTGTAAGGTTTGAAGGGGGTGGTTCCCCGACCCCTACTTTACCATTAACGGGGACAATACACAGGGTTGTCCAGATGGGGGTTTAAAAACAAAGAATTATGTCCCCTTCTCAAATTCGAATTTTCCGTAAAATTCATTTGAATTTGCAATATCTGTATTGTTACAAAACGTTATTTCTTTTACTATTTTATAGTGACAAGCTTCTGTAGAAGGACAAAAAGGAATAATTATACTGATCTAGTAGCACGGCAGTCATAGAATGATTTTTGGAAAGATACATTAAATGCATATTCTAATTTTATTTCTTGTATTAATGTTAGTAGAATTGACAGTTTCCTAGAGATGCCTTTATTTTAGAACCAGAACTTACTTATTGAAAGAAACCCTATTTAAAAAGATATTATGAGAAAGCAATGCGATATGTGAAGGATATTATGAATAAAAATTGCAAATTTATCGAGAATAAGAAAGGTTAACAGGTCTTAAAATCAACTTTCTCAGACATCCTGACATAGAAAGAACTATTTTACAGCTACTAAACAAACTACATTTAACACAAATAACTATAACTGTTTTTTTTTTTCTGGTAATAATACACAAATTCTCAAAATTTAATAACCTGCTAACAATATTAAAGCATCTGTTTTCAAATAGAATTGGCCTCCTTCACCCTGTAAGTTTTAAACTTTTCATATATGAGAACAAATTGGTCATTTTTAAACCCCCCTCCGAGTAATCTTTAACTAAGATTGAATGCTCATTTTTGGTAGTCCTTCCAACACGAAATCTTAAGGTAACTTATCAATTTTGTGTATAGTCTAAAAATATGGATTTGGTAATGATATAAAGGTTTGTAAGTAGTGGTAATTATAGGGACTTTACAACCGTAATTCTACCAATATGAGTTATTTTTCTTTTTTCCAGTATGAAACGCAGTTATCTGTTTTCATTATTTTTCGACGAAATTCATATTTATCATTTGCTATTGATCAACACGAAACATTTAACCTAGAAGTTTGAAACACTGAATTCAGTTTCCATTTTGATTTAATTGATTTGGTGCTATATTTTAAATCCCCTATCCATGTGACATTCGTTTTCTCAATATTAATTTATAAACAAGAATAAACGGCAAAATCATTTAAGTCTAAAGCACAGTTTAATGATTCAGATGTTCCGTCTAAAAGTAACGAGGTATCATCTGCAAACTATATTATATATTCTGTGCCATTGATAACTATGCCTTTCATACTAGTGTGTTCTCGTGTCTTAATAGCTAATATCTCTTCACAAAGAATGAAAATATAAGGGCTTATTGGGTCCCCTTGTCTACATCCCCGCTTGGGAGAGATAAACTATCGAAAGCTTTTTCGAAATTTATAAGCAGCGTACGGCAAGGTATTTTGTTATTTTCGGTAAAGTTCATAATATCATAAATCAAACATTCTCACCCATATATCTACCTTTTATGAAGCCTATCTGCAGTTTGTTTATAAGTATATTTAATACACTCTTCAAACGTTTAGCTATTGTACCAGAAGCTAACATATAAATTGTATTCAGTAAGGTAATAGGGCGCAAATTTTTATGTAATGCTTTGGTTTATTATCTTTCGTAATACATGTAAAACCTTGTGTTTGACTGACCGAAAACTCTCTTTTTGGAAAGAAAAATAACTAATAGTCCTTCCTATAAAATGAACAGGCTGTTTCCACAAAACTTTGAAGAAATCTGATCCAGGACTTTTATCATTTTTCATAAACTTTAGAGTATCAGCAACTTTACTAAAAGAGAGTAATCCCCCTAAACTGCTTGTTTGTTTATCATTTAATTTTGGAACATCTGTTTTTAATAGAAAGTTATCAATGCTTATATCTATGTGTCAAAAGTTGCAATATTCGCTAAATTTCATTTGTGTTCTATACTTTTATTTATATTCAATTTATTTTATAATGTTATTAATTAGTCGAATTCATATTGGCTTTGTTATTGGGCTGAAGACAGTCATATTGGCCATATTATAAAGTTAATTAATAATCATTCATATTAAAGAAATGTTTATTTATATTCAATATTTTTTAATTTATATGCAATAATTTTTATTCATATTCAATATTTTCTTATCTATATGCAATATTTTTATTATTCCTATTTAATATTTTCTTCTTTATATGCAATAATTTTTCATTCATATGGTATATTTTTATTCAAATGCAATGAATGTCATTTATGTGCTATAAATCACATACACATTTCATAATATTTCAGTTATATTAAAAACATTTATTTATATTCAATAAAAGTTTATTTGTATTCAAAAAATTCTATTTATATTCAATAAAAAAAAAACATTTTTATTCAATAAATTTTATTTATATTTTCATATTTTTCTTATTCATACATGGTATACCGATTTTCATTTATATGCGATAATTGCATTGTGGGCACAGAAATATGTCAGAGGTCAAATTTTATACCGATGTCTCTCATTGGATGGCATTGTAAATGGCGGCGCCCACGGACTTTTAAATTTGACAGGTGAGCATCGGATCACATTTGTCGGTTTACTGAGATCACTGCAGGGTAATCTAATAACTCTGGCATAGAAATCTGAAGCGCATGTACAACACTTTCCTGAAGTGCTGCACAGGACGTTTGTTGTATCGGATTATTTCTCCTCCGAGAATATTTTCCCTAGTCTCCATTCAGCTCTTTCAACAGATCATACATTCTTTTTTCATTAACATTTCTTTTATTAACCTTAAGTACTAGAATGAAATCTCCACACCAAACACAAAAATTGCTTTCATTTTCATGTACAGTTGTAAAAATTTGGCTTATCAGTATTTGGTCCGTATAGATTAACTAAAGTAAATCGCTGCGAACAAATACTCAGATCTATAATAATATAATTTCCTTCTGTATCAGTTATTATTACATGAGTTTGAAAATCTAGATTTTTCCTAAAATAGTTTTAATAGATAGTAAAATGAATTTCTCTTTCACTACATTTGATGTCAAACATACGAGCATCTAAAATGGATTTTAAGTGTAGGGTACAGTTTGCTTTTATAAAATACAATGCTTCTAGATAAAATGAAGAAAAACAAATCTCCAAAGAACACCTGATTCCTTCCACCATTTTCCCTATAAAAGAACTCCGTATTTAACCATCCAATCGATTTTCATGCATGAAAAATCTTAGCAATAATTAGGTTTGCTTACTCTATGTTCTATTTATGTACTGAGACTACATTAGAAATATTAGCCTGTTATTAGCCTGTGTCTATAGAACGTTTTTGATAAAATGAAAAACTCATTCCATTTTTATAACACATGTTGTTAAGATAAATAAGCATATTTTACCACCGTGTATAATTACTATGAATGTTTCATTTATTTTTCTATTATCTATTTACTTGACAATACTACAATCACACACACACACACACACACACACACACACACACACACACATGGATAAGATATGTATATCTTGATATCAAGATTTATCCATAACTTTCAAATTTCTGACGTCAAAGGATGTGAATTCTCAATATCGAAAACATTTTTTTTTTCTTGCGCTCTTTACGGATTCGGGGATTATTATTTTGTTTTCGGCCTCAAGCTTTTTTGCCACTTACTAGGTCAGTAGGTGGGCTAGAATAATGAATAACTATATACAAAACCGGACAGGTTCAGTTCTTATAGCTATGACATATTGCAAATTTACAAAGGTGGACGTTAATTTTTCTCTGAGAGACAAGCATTGTAAATACCCATTAAAATGTTATTTCATGAATGTATCACAGTCCTCGGCTTGTCACATATAGCGATATATCAGTGCGTATAAATCTGCTTATTACAAGCAACATAGTTGTCAGCATCATTGTCTTAAAACAAAGATAACTGACTAAATTCAACTATATTGTTTCGGAGAACCAATTTCCTTGTAATTGTTCATCCATTTCCAAGAAACTTAAGTTTCAACCCATATTTCATACCGGTCGGCATAAGTGATTGAACCACTTACGAATTTTGAAGCGGTCGCCAACGGTGAGAACAGGTACCGCTCCCCTGAATAACTATCGCCACCACAGGGATACGAAGTATACGTCACTACAAACCAACCAATATCTGATGTACAACTTGACCACGTGGCTTTCTTAGCAACAAAAAATCTTCTTAAACCATCGGCATTGTTCTCCCCTTTTATACTAAATATAGCAACCGTCGTCGAAGGTGTAAGATCCGTCCAGGAACTTTGTAGGAGATTACTCTTTGAAAACCAGGACGTTCTGTCCGTACCCGCGCCTTTAAAAAGCATATACGCCGCCACGCCGCTTCCTTTTATAATTGTAAAGTTTATTCTCTTTATTCCCATATTTTCCCAGTTGCTAAAAACCGTTTTATTCCGAAAAAAGCATTGAAGATCAACATCATATGCATCGTCATCACTTGTCAAAGGTGAAATGATTCCTCTTGAGCCCGGCGAAGCAGCTGGGGTTGAAAACACTTTCAGCCATGATGCATCGTGTATTTTATCGCAACAAACATATCCAAATCCGGACCATGCTCCTGTAGCTATACTACATAACACATCATCACGGTAACGCAAGCTGTACCCATCCTCACACGACATTTCTAGGCGAGCGTAGTCGCTGGAAAATGACATAAGCGATCCAATTTTAAGATATGGCTTAGTTCCCGGATGTGAGCATGGCGGACAAATCAGTGAATTTTGAGACCACTTTCCTGTAGGTAAGCATGTTAATACAGCCAAAGAACTGGACTGCTGACACGCATATTTAATTTTCGAACCAATATCAAAGATATTTCCTGTTTTGTGAGCTCCGTAAATATGAAGTATAGGACAATTCTTTTTCTGACAAACTTCAAGGTTATTTTTGCAGTCAAAATCGGGTTTATTCTGTAGGTCAAACAAATCTTGAGATTTCATCTGCACGTATATTCCAGGTTGTTTTACATCAATACTTTGCACCATATTATGCAATTTACATAGATTGAAATGACGGTAATACTGTGTTGACCTACAACGAATTTCATAGTTACATTTTGTCTTACAGTCACTGAAACTGATTTGTGCGAACTGTTGTATAAGTTCCGTATTTATGTTCGCAATTTCCAAACAAAACCACAAAGTAACGTAAAGTATCCAATTTGGACACTGATAAACGTCCATATTTATTCAATAAGACCTCATATCACCCTTTTACCATTAAATACATATAAAATGTCTGCCTGTAAACAAAATAACCTCCATCACCTGCGGATAATGTATATACTTTATATTTCACACATGTAGTTTAAAAGGAATATTGAACATAATTCGCAAAATTTCACTTTAAATAGCTAAGGAACGTTTAGACAACTATACCCAGTTACAAGAATAATTTCAGAAGTCGTTTGTGCAGCGGAAACCGTTTAAATGAAAAAGGTCAGGTATAAACTGTAGCAGGCGTTGAGTATCGGTTTTGTTCTGGGATTTGTTATAACTGCTAACTAGCATTGCTTAAACTGAATATTGGTTCCATTCGGAGCATGGATGGGCAAGGATGAAAATCAATCTTAATTTCATGATTTCAAATACTGTGGTTCATTACAGCTTATTAAAGAAAAAGTGATCATATCGTTCCGTAAATGAGAAAGCTGCGTGCACAATGGCTTAAACAGAATAAGACTTAACTGTCTATGGTTCGTGCAAAAAATGAGACACAGATAAATGATATCATTTTGATAAGTTGACTTGTTTCATTCGTGTCATTTTGTCCTTCTGTACTAGTTTGATGTTATGAACATAAGAGTACTGTTCAGAAGGAACTTTTAGACGTCAGCTGAACTTTTTTCAATTCAAATATTTCAAATTTTTAATTTAGATACTTTTCAAACTCCAAGTAACCTTTTATCTCTTTATAGAATAAACGTTTAGTGTTACTATATACATGTTTATACCATTCTTTTTTTTCTAATACATTACAAAACAAAACCCTACAGCTAATTAAACTGTTATTTTATAGCTGTTACCCAACTTATGTTTCCGCAGGATTCAACATTTAACATCTTGTTATGTTATGACCTCTTGACATTTTTAGTATTTTGGACAACTATTTAATTGACCTTTAATTCGTCGTTTTATACAATGGAGTATCTGCATAGGCGTATATGATACGGCAATATTTGAAGACAGGCAATAAATGTACACGTTCAAGTTCTTCAAATTTGTAAATACTCCACATTTCGTAACCATATTTGCTGTAAATATGGAAAAGATTTACTGTAGTAGTTGTCCTGAATTATATAAAGAATTGGAAATTGTTTACCTTTTAGTAGTTCATGGATCATACTACTCGAGTAAATGTTAAACTATCATAACAAATTAACTATCCATCTCAATACTAGTGTTTGTTCCAACATGTCCATTTTTCATTTCTTGCTAACAAATTATCTTTTTTTAAAGAACTACAATTTTTAAACGAAAGCAACTTTCAAGTTTCTTCTCTTATGTCTTCAAGTTCTGTCTATTACAGATTACAGATTTTAGAATAAATGTATTGACTACTGTTGAATACCTAGCTTTAAAACCCACTTAATTTTCGGAATTTTTGTGATAGATCTGGTCATCTGGACATAGAAAATTTACCGTGGAACTAAAATTTCTGAGTATTTTTTGTAACTTTTTTTGTAGAGAAATACCCCTTTAAGACTTTATTAATATCACCTATTTCAAAAGTGTTTTTACATTTGTATACAACAGCCTAACCAACCAATACCTCAAATGCCGTAAATAAAAAATGGTTTAAATATTATTTGGATTTGGTTTTTACCTGGCTTAAGGTGTCGTAATGCAAATTTACTTCATCTTCTGTTATCTCTGAGTTAAAGTGATGCTCTACATCATCTTCTGTTATCTCTGAGTTAAAGTGATGCTCTACATCATCTTCTGTTATCTCTGAGTTAAAGTGATGCTCTACATCATCTTCTGTTATCTCTGAGTTAAAGTGATGCTCTACATCATGTTCTGGTTCTTCTTGCAAAATATCAATATCAAGTTCTGGTTTAGCAAGCCTTCAAAATATTGTACCATTTTCAAATGTACTAATAGTGTTTCGTGGTCTCTTATTCCGTGAGTTTATTTGTTATAATCTTGACCAAAATAGTAATGGGTCATTATTTTACTCTAACTCATTTAACTTAATTTATGATAAATTTTCGTAGGCGTTGGAATTCTAAACTTTTTGCGAACTTATGTTCCTTGTCCAACCATCCAGACCATTATACGCGATTTTAACTGGTCGCTCAACATTTTAACTGCTTCTCTAGGCATTTCAGAAAAGTCAGTCACACAGTCATTTATATCATGACCGATCTGAAATGATTTCATTTACAGTTTCTTTAGTAAATGTTTCCTCTGCTAGCTCTTAAAAAGACAATTTATTGTTATTATTTAATTTGTATATAGTTTTTATATGTATGGCATTTTCAGATTTATTTTCATTTACACATTAAGTAATAACAGTAGCATATATTGGAAAATGATCTGCTTCAGACATTTCTGTTACACAAAAATCACTTACACTATTTACAAAAATTAAAAACATTATTCTATAAGATGTCGCCCTTGTATGTCTATGATCTTGTCACATGTCCGTTTTTCATCAATGATACATTGAAAAATGGTCAGTAAATTCTTCACTGTCTGGAACACTATTAACATAATTTAAATTTTCATATAATTCGCCACACCTAGAATTTAAACCACCCACATATATAATGTATTCATTTTTTACTTACTCGTTACTAATAATATTATTTGTTGTTATAGAGAAAATCCTTTCATCTCTTCATCAGCATAAAAATGGACTAGGTTGGTGGAATTCAATAATCTATTTTATTACGTTTAACAATCTGAATTTGTTCATAGTATACAGACATGCTGTCCATTGCTGTGTCATGTGTCGCTGACAGAAAGTAACAAGGTATATATATCAAAAAGAATCCAGACTTTCGCTTTTTTTGGCAAGTGTTGAGATATCAAAAAAAAAAATTAAATATAAAGTATTTATAGTCAGTTCCCTTGGAAAGACCTCTAATGTTCCTACTATAAGATGACTGTTTCCATTACAAAGCAAATGTAATTATAACAAATGTGAATGTGCTAAGATAATGATGTGTTTAACATACAGTCCTTTGAGTTAAACTCTCAGATAAAACGCAAATGGTTATTTTTTAAATAAATCATAAAGCAGTTACTAAAATTGTTTCCTGGTTACAAGCATAAAATAACGGTACTTGATTTATAATGAGATTTGTTAGAGTAATTCTATGACAAGGTTAAAAAAATATTAATTATGTCAACTTGAAATGCCGCTTTCGTGTGTAGAGGTTAAAACAGAAAATAGCAGGACAAAGCAGAGCAGTGCAGCGCTGAGCAGACCATATCAAAGTAGAGCACTAAGTTATGGGGAGACAAAAATGACACGAATCAATAGAGGATATTTGATTTTTTCAGTGTGTGATCGAAATTTATTTCACGAGTGACCATGAGATTTTTATATGTTCACGATCACACACAGAAAAAAATCAAATATTCTATTTATTTCAAGCTTTTCAGTGTTATTTTGAAAAAACAGTGATAACATGAATATTTATCCACCCGTGGTGCACCCCAATATTTATACTATGTCTGCACGTGCGAGACGCTATTCAAAGTAGATCCAAGAAATTCGATAAAAAATAATGAAAATCTGGGCTTTCAGTGTTTATTTCTTCACTCATAAGCACAAAAATAACATTTAAACAAAACATTTTTAATATTTATTCAATCTAACGAAATACTACAGAAACTGCAAATACATCAATGAAATATATTCCTCCGCGTAAGGACATGACGCAAAATTGAAACGTCCGCCGTATTGTTTACAGTTTCTTTAACAGTAAAATCGCGTTCTGGTCCACTAAGCTCTTTGAACCATAACTGAACAAAATAAAAAGTGTTTTCTTATTCATCTGGATTTATTTATAATATATAAGTGTTTTATTTTATCACTGTCATCTGATTCCATCATGCGGATACGTTTGCCGGTCGAACTGTTTCTTTGTAATTGGGGTGCAGTGTTGGGAAAAAAGTAGTCCGGCACAGTGAAAATTATATTTTGTAATTTTCACTAGTGGTTTATCAGAATATAATCATCTGATATTTTACAATAAAACACTGGAAAGCATGAAATAAAAAGTGACAACCACCACAGCTTGAGGCTTCCTTCGTTTCTAATTTTCGAAACGAGATGAATTTCTTGTTTATGTCGTATTTTTATGGCATGTTAATGTAAGACATTTGATCTAAAACAACAAATAGCTTGACTTATGGTAAATAGTTTTGTTTGAAACCTTCCAGCCCAGCTGTGAAGGAATTGGCCTACCGAACGTTAAGAACACTCCATCCAGTAGTACCAGCGGTACAGGGTTCGCATGCGGTATTTTGACGCGTAATCATAGAATATTTAAAGGTCAAGCAATCTTGTATTACAAATATTCAACTTAACATCCATTTTCTTTGCAGTATAGTAGTTAATTTTAACAACTCTGCAGCAGTGTAAGGCCAGACTTCATTACGTTCGTACTGAAATATTTAAACGCGTTCTTTCAGAACACCAGATTAACTCACTGATAAGAAAAATAATACAACAATAAAAGCAAATAATCGATCTAACAAAATATATTGATTACTTTAATTAAATATAATTGACTTTCTACCTGCCACGAACTCTAAAGTGATATTGAAGAACGAATACGAATAATACAAGTATCGATATTTTTAATTTAACGATGATAAATTTATTTTTTCATTCCGGAAATTAACTGAATTGCCAGTGTCTAAAATTAAGTGTTGTCTGTTTTGAAATTTTTATTGCTTTGTAAAAACAATGCTGAGACTGACAAGCAAAAATGGTAAAAAGTTACTGGTTCGAATTACATCAGGGATCAGTCTCCAGTGACATTCCCCATTCCTCACTTCCGGCACGAGTACTGGTTTGAACCAAGGAAGCAGTCATCCAGAGGGATAAAATATAAGTTGCAAGAACTTGCTGCCCAGATCGATGTAAAATAGATAAGTTTAAAAGTTAAATACCTCGAAATATTGGTGCATTGCGATATGCATACATTTATGACTCTCTATTTAAATCGTTCGTCAGAATGAACAAATACCATCTCTGTTTTTAGGTAATTATCAATGGTCTCACTTTTTACAAAGTTATGCAGTATACAGTAGAAAAGATTGCATTGGCTTGGATCGGAATGGTAAAAGTCGGAATATTAATGGAACGGAAAAAAACACAGAGACAAAACAGAACAACATTGTTCAACACGCATTAACACCACTTAACAGCACAGAACAAAAGAACATGAAACCGATGACCAAAGCAGCACAAGACAGAATAGAATCATAAAAATAGCTTACAGTAGAACAGAACGAAGGCTCTAATGTACATGTATTTAAAGCTAGAATTATTTATACTCGTTAACAACTGTTTGACAAACTGTTATGAATATGGCTGTCATGCTCATTTTTCATCTGAACAATAGTTGATAAGAACGAAATGCTATAAAAGAAAACAAATAAATCATGAACAAAGCCCTATACAGACTAACAATGTCGTACTATACATCTGTCATTAAGTGTATGATGAAAACAGAATCAGCTTTTGTACTTTCCAATGAATCTGGAACACGATTAAACATCCGTGATTTTCCTGTAATGTTTAGACCTGGCGACTCAGTTTTGTCTCGTTTGTTCGAGTCGGAATGGCTCATATTATTCAGTCAATTTTCAGAACCTAAGCAAGATGCCCGTGTTCAGTAAGGCAGGTGTGAATAAATGATTAGAAAGAAATTACAGACGCATTGCAATTCTTCGAATCGGCAACGGACTAACTCAGTTTCCCAGACATCTTTTGTTTCTAGTAAAAAAAAACTCGATGGATGGAACAAATGTATTCGTTAGTTTCATTCTAAATTAATTCGATCGCGATTTGACTTTATAACATCAATAAAAAACATCCTATTATAAATGTATATAACTGTGGGCTTGCAAGATAAGACGGAGCTGTATCTTATTCTTCGGGCGTTGCTCATTTCTCTATTGGTCAAAACAAACAAAATTCAAACAATCCTACATTATTTTATATGTCTGAAGAGAAAACGCGGTCTCATAGGCATAGTTAATAATAAATCAATTTTAGTATTTACATTGATCTTCAAACAATATTACACCTCGTGTCTTTTCTTGCCAATATGAACATAGACACAAATAATGAAAACCTTAACTTCGAAACAACAACAGTTAATACTATCTGCACTTTATAACGAGGAATATTTGTAGACTCTAGTATAATGTCTATATCTGCAAGAAAGTGTGAATGCCCCCATATAAAACAACAGCTATGTTATTTTGAAAACATATTTCATGTGACAGATCAATATGATTTACCTCTCGATACATAATACATTTGTTTCATAGATTAAGAATATGACACGCGTATTACCGCAACGACACGTATATAAAGGGTGACTTTACCCATGTATCATTATTCTTAGATCCATACTATTTATACGTTGTATATTATTCGCAGATCGATACTATTCATACGTTGTACATTATTCACAGATCCATACTATTCATACGTTGTAATTATTCACAGATCCATACCAGACATTGGGGTAATCGTAATCGTGTAATCGTAATCGATTGCATTTAATTACAATTTGTCCATGTAATCGAATGTATTCGATTACTTTTTAAAAGTCGATTACATTTAATCGTAATTGTAATCATTACCTGAATGAAAAGTGGTGTAATCGTCGATTACAAATCGATTACTTTAGCATAAAAAAAGACTTCATTTATGGAACTGCTGTATTATATACTTGTGCAAATACGATATTTCATATTAAAAAAAAACTGCAAAGTGCACTGGGTGTAATATGTTAAACTAGTTTTACTTTGGACAGATTCAATTAAAGGTGAAATTTATTTAATTGAAAAGTTTTACTTTTCTTAAGTTTCATTTATAACTGAGTTATTTAATTTTATTGTTTGACTATACACAATCCTTCAGACTAAGTTATGATTTAATTATATCCCATAAATATTTTCACCTTTTGTTATCAGTAACAAACAACTTTTATATTCTGCCTGAGGCTTAAACAAGTATTTGTGAAATCAATAACTGATATTGTACAATAACACCTAGTTTGCTGTCCCCTTACTGAAGATAATTGGTATAATCAAATTAATTATGATAAAATGTAACTCGCACATTTAAATTTAGTAGAAGACACATGTCAGTCATCCTGGTTACGTTGTAACATTTTGCAAATTGTGTGCTACAGCTGTGTTCATGTTTTGTGTAAATAAAATTGTCAGTGCTATTTGGATCTTTTATCTGATTACTGCTATGAACACAATGAAAAGTAATCGTAATTGTAATCGACTACATTTTCAGAGTAATTGTAATTTATTCGGTTACAGGTTAAAAAATAGTAATGTAATCGTAATCGTATTCTAAATTTTATTGATGTAATCGTAATTTAATCAATTATATTAAGAAGTAATCGACCCCATGTCTGATCCATACTATTCATACGTTGTACATTATTCACAGATCGATACTATTCATACGTTTACATTATTCACAGATCGATACTATTCATACGTTGTACATTATTCACAGATCGATACTATTCATTCGTTGTAATTATTCACAGATCGATACTATAAATACGTTGTAATTATTCACAGATCGATACTATTCATACGTTGTTCATTATTCACAGATCAATACTATTCATACGTTGTAATTATTCACAGATCGATACTATTCATACGTTGTACATTATTCATAGATCGATACTATTCATACGTTGTACATTATTCACAGATCGATACTATTCATACGTTGTACATTATTCATAGATCGATACTATTCATACGTTGTACATTATTCACAGATCGATACTATTCATACGTTTACATTATTCACAGATCGATACTATTCATACGTTGTACATTATTCACAGATCGATACTATTCATACGTTGTACATTATTCACAGATCGATACTATTCATACGTTTACATTATTCACAGATCGATACTTTTCAAACGTTGTACATTATTCACAGATCGATACTTTTCATACGTTGTACATTATTCACAGATCGATACTATTCATACGTTTACATTATTTACAGATCGATACTTTTCATACGTTGTACATTATTCACAGATCGATACTATTCATACGTTGTACATTATTCACAGATCGATACTATTCATACGTTTACATTATTCACAGATCGATACTATTCATACGTTGTACATTATTCACAGATCGATACTTTTCATACGTTGTACATTATTCACAGATCGATACTATTCATATGTTGTACATTATTCACAGATCGATACTATTCATACTTTGTACATTATTCACAGATCGATACTATTCATACGTTTACATTATTCACAGATCGATACTTTTCATACGTTGTACATTATTCACAGATCGATACTATTCATACGTTTACATTATTCACAGATCGATACTATTCATACGTTGTACATTATTCACAGATCGATACTATTCATGCGTTTACATTATTCACAGATCGATACTATTCATACGTTGTACATTATTCACAGATCGATACTATTCATACTTTTACATTATTCACAGATCGATACTATTCATATGTTGTACATTATTCACAGATCGATACTATTCATACGTTGTACATTATTCACAGATCGATACTGTTCATACGTTGTACATTATTCACAGATCGATACTTTTCATACGTTGTACATTATTCACAGATCGATACTGTTCATACGTTGTACATTATTCACAGATCCATACTATTCATACGTTGTATTTTATGATAGAATTGATATATAGAAAAATTGATAAAAGTAAGCATTTTGAGTCCCAAATTGCAAATAAAGTTATTCCACCGGTTAACATTCTATTGCTTGTTTTGTAAATATCTAGATTCTATTAGTTATTCCATTGTGTCAACTAATTACGTTTGTTTTGTTTTCAAGAAGTGCCTGATTCGTGTTTAGAACAGAACAGAACGAAAAAATTCTGAGCAGAATATAGTATAACAGAACAGAGCTGATCAAGAATATAACATGTAGCATAGTTACATTGTAACTGTTGTCGATCTGAGCTAAAGCCTTCTAAGCACCCTTTTAGTAGTCCTGTTAAAAGAATTTGATGTCGTACTGAAAGTGGGATTACCTGTAGAGTGCAGTGGCTGGTAAAATGTGTAGGTGCCAAAATGATAGATAAATAAATAAATAAATAAATAAATAAATAAATAAATGAATGAATGAATGAATGAATGACTGAATAAATGAATGGATGACTGAATGAATGAATGAATGAATGAATCAATCAATCAATCAATCAATCAATCAATCAATCAATCAATTTGGTAAGACAAAAAGTAAAAGCAACAGCTTGAGGTTTCGTCCTTTCACATTTTCGTAAGAAGTTTTATTCTTTTTTTGTATCTTGAATCTAGAAAGTAAATTTTAGAAATAAAATTTACAGATATAATAAAACCACACTTCCAGGATAAGATTTTCTTTAAACCTCAAACCAGTTAGACTGTGGAAGAATCTGTTAAGTGAAGGACACTACAGCCAGTAGTAACAACTGTAGCCGAAGCGAAACGTACTGAGACCATTTTTTTTTCGATTTTGCAATTTTTTTTTTATAAAAATAACGTGTCATACATAGTCTATTCTGTTTTTTTTAATTAAAAAAAAACATCAATTCTAACAACTCTGGAGTATTGGTAAATCAGGTTTGATAATGTTCGTACTAAAATATTTATTGGGTCTAAATTGAATACAGATTAACAAACTGATAAGAAAACATACGGAACAATAAACGAAAATCATCAATCTAACAAAACTCTAACACGATATTGACATCTGTTGAATATGATTGACTGTCTACCTGGTACGAACTGTAATGTAATAATGAAGAATGAATATGGCAATTACTTGTATCGATTTGTTAAAGTCTAACAATGATTTATTCATTTTCACTGAAAATAACAGAATATACGACTTCAAAATAAGGTGTTGTTGAATTCGAAATATGTGTTGGCGTTTCTAATTAACTCATAGAATGACAAGCATAAATGTGTAAAAATAAACAAAATTCAGAATAAGCAGAGCATAACAGCACAGCAGAGCACAAAATAACAAAGAAACCAGTGCTTAGAGCAGCACAAAACAGAATAGAATAAAACATAATTGATTACAGTTACTGTAGAAAGAAATAAGGTGTTAATGCCCTTATGGAAAGAAAAATGTCTACTTTTTATAAACTGTATGACAAACTGTTATGGATATGGCTGCCATGCTCATTTTTCATCTTAACAATGGCTGTAAAGATCGAACTGCTATAAAAGAAAACAAGTAAATCAATCAACAAAGCCTTTTACAAAGAAATAATTTTATACCAGAATTCTTTTATTTAGTTAATGATGTAAACAGAAACGGCTTTTGTACTTATCAATGAATCTGGAACATTATTCAATATCTGAGATAGAAAACAGCTTCTAGAGTAAATGTCTCAATTTTCGTTCTTTAAAGTACGACACTATAGTTTCAGGACTCAATATTTATGATTTTCCTGGAAAGTAAGGGCTGAGCTTTTGTTACGAGGAGCTACTTTGCAACTCAGTTTTGTCTCGTTTGTTCTTGTCGAAATGATTCATATTCATTTTGGTGGTTTTCGAAATAAGTGCAGCAAGTTGAGTCCTGGTGAATGTGTACGCTGAGCCCAGTAAGTAAGTGATTAGTAAAACACACACACACACACGCACACACACACACAACACACACACAGAGAGAAAAACGCGATTCTTCCAAAACGGACAGACTTGGTTTTTGCATCTTTTGTGATATTAAAACTTCCGTTCTTGTAATACATACTCGAGAGGCCGATGAATGTTTTTGTTATTATCAATCTATCGCAATTCGTTCGATCGCCACCTGACTGTAAAAAGGTATTAAATTATTCTATTACACGTATATATGAGTAGACTTGTAACGACTGGGTTTTATATCGTCCGAGGTAGGTTTATACTTGCTGTATGCATTCAGACATTTGCCAGTTCTCTGTTCAACCTAACAGATCAAACGATCGGTCATTTTCTTCTTGTCATGATGATGATGATAATAATAATAACAAAATTATCGTCCATTCTAAATTTAAAGATCAGATTGGATAGTAATATAAGAACAATTACGCTGACCAAAAAACAACTCTGGTATATTGACCATTTCTGCAATGAAGTGTTAGATGTACCCGCAAGCTAGGAATCTGAATGAGCATCAATTATATGCACGTCATTAATAAGTTCATGACAACATATTCAGGTTCGACGAAGTAGGGCGATTAGAATCCACAAATCATAACATAAGGACAATTGGACTGGAAAAAAGAAAAAAAAAGAAGAAAAAAAAAAAAAAAAAAAAGAGACTACTTTGATGTATTGACCATTTCTGTAATGAAGCGTGATATGTACCCACACAGTTCTAGGAATTCAAATGAGCATTTACTTTGTATTGCAAGCACAGGATTTCATGTGAACAGAGGCATAAGATTTAGTTTTCAATGCAATGTACTTTTTTTCCATAGATATGACACAAGCACTGTCATAATGAATGAATTGCCACGAAGCAATTGTCTATTCGTTCTTTCATATTTGAAAACTATGAAACAACATGAAACGTCCTGGTAAGGAAGTGAATTGTATTTGACATTATTTCTAATTGAAATAATCAATGATGAATAATAAATGATGATTGTATTACACCTAAGCTATTTTCTGTGTAGTAGCTTGATTGTCACGTCGACTGTATTAAGTACGAATGAGTTTATCAAAGATGTCTCTTCTATT
The DNA here is from genome assembly GCA_012932295.1 of Cyclina sinensis. Taxonomy (NCBI): domain Eukaryota; kingdom Metazoa; phylum Mollusca; class Bivalvia; order Venerida; family Veneridae; genus Cyclina; species Cyclina sinensis. The sequence continues at coordinate 42,310,045 of JAAONU010000017.1, forward strand.
ATTTTACCACTCACAGGCTGCAAATTTAATCATTAAATGAGACTTTAGTTCTGTATATTAATTTGTATAGAAAAAGATAGAAACTGCAAGTAAGTCTAATTTTTAACACAGGAATAAAAAGCACGGCTAATAAGGAAAAAAAGACAGGGGGAAAGTAAATGCTTTTGATTATCTGGGTACCTTCACGGTAAAGACTAAAGACACTGGTATACCATGCAAGTGCTTCGACTGGGTCTCGAGGTGTTGACCATTCGGGTGTGTTTGTTTTAGGTTAAGACTAAAGACAATGATATACCAAGTGCTTTGACTGGGTCTCGAGGTGTTGACCATTCGGGTATGTTTGTTTTAGGTTAAGACTAAAGACACTGGTATACCGAGTGCTTTGACTGGGTCTCGAGGTGTTGACCGTCATACGGGTATGTTTGTTTTAGGTTAAGACTAAAGACACTGGTATACCATGCAAGTGCTTTGACTGGGTCTCGAGGTGTTGACCATTCGCGTGTGTTTGTTTTAGGTTAAGACTAAAGACACTGATATACATTACAAGTGCTTCGACTGGGTCTCGAGGTGTTGACCGTCATACGGGTATGTTTGTTTTAGGTTAAGACTAAAGACACTGGTATACCAAGTGCTTTGACTGGGTCTCGAAGTGTTGACCATTCGGGTATGTTTGTTTTAGGGTTTTTTTACTCTCGGTATCGGTTCCACCTGCAGAGGTTAGTTAGTTTAGGTTGAGATGGGGGAGCATGCATGATTTAGAAATCATCCCGTCCCGAGACATCCCTGGTTCTTTTCCATGCTTGGTGTTAATAACTGATATATGGAACCTCGGTTTAAGGCCTAGTCCGAAAGACAATTAGTAATGTTTGTGGAGGAGCGGGGGATCGAACTTGAGAGGCCTGGACTACCAGTCCAGAGCATTACCACTATCTATCTATCTATCTTTCGATACTGCCTAGACTCCCCTCACGGGTATTACTGGCAGGTGCGCGTCTGTGCAAGATAAAAGTTGTTTAAAAGCATTGAAAGGAAGACTTCAAAGCGAGAAAGTGAGATGTGAAGTAAAAAGTGCGAAAGTGTTAAAATATAAGGTGAAATGTATTTATAAGTTAAAAGTTGGTTTAAAAACACTGTTCCGCGCGATCAGGGACGGCTGGTGAGCAGAGAGGGGCTTAGGCAACGCTTAAACCCCTCTAGATCTGCCTGCGATACAACAGAAGCGGGTAGGCTGTTCCACAAAACTACAGTGTACGGAAAGAATGAAAATTTGAAATAGTTGGACGAGGTGTGGACTTGTCTGAGGGATAGGGGGTGCATGTGACGCGACACCCTCATAGGCCTCTCAAGATACGGAGGCAATGAAATCGCCACCAAGCCATACATAATCTTATAGAACATTATCAGTCTTGAAAGGTCACGTCTGTCTTGTAAGGTCTGCCAGCCAAGTTGGGACTGCATGCTGGTGACACTGCTGTAGTACGAATAGTCTTGTTTTACCCAACGGACAGCTCTACGTTGAACTTTTTCTATTTTATCAATATTAGATTTAGTATGTGGGCTCCACACAGATGATGCATATTCCAGTTGGGGTCTTACTAACGTCTTGTAGGCAACTTCTTTGATGTTTTCTTTTTTGGTTAGTATATTTCTACGAATGAAACCAAGAGTTTTATTTGCAGTTGTAGTGATGTTATCAATATGTTTGTTCCAGGAAAGATCTTCTGAAATAGAAACGCCTAAATATTTAGCACTATCTACAACTTCCAGGGTTTGTCCGTGTAACCTGTAATTGAAACAATTTTTTTGTTTTTTCTTAGATATATTTAAGACAACACATTTATTTGGGTTGAATTCCATATCCCACATTTTTTCCCAGTGTACTAACTTGTCTAGATCATCTTGTAGGGTATAACAGTCTTGCAAGTTGTTTAATGCCAAGTATACAGCAGTGTCATCTGCAAACAAACGAACCTGTGAAGAAATGGAAGTAGGGAGATCATTAATGTATAAAAGAAAGAGTAGAGGACCAAGCACTGAACCTTGTGGCACCCCAGATGTGACAGGGACTTCCGATGAACATTCCCCTTCCAGAACAACTTTTTGGGATCTACCTATGAGAAAAGATTTAATCCAAGATATTGTGGATTCATTTACACCATGTTCCTGTAATTTGAAGAGTAATTTTAAATGACTAACTTTGTCAAAAGCTTTACTAAAATCTAAAAGAATAAGGTCTGTCTGTCTGCCTGTAATTAGGTTTTTCGCCAGTTCATCAATAAGTTGTAGAAGTTGAGTTTCACAAGATCTGCGTTCCCGAAAGCCATGCTGTAAATCATATAAGATGTTGTTTTTGTTAAAATGAGCAGTTAGATTTGAAGCAACGATGTGTTCTAAAACTTTGCATAATATACAAGTTAATGAGATAGGCCTGTAGTTGGCTGGATCTTCTTTATTTCCCTTTTTGAAAAGAGGTACAACATTTGCAGAGGTCCAAATATTTGGTAAAATACCCGTATCCAGAGATTTCTGAAAAAGAAGAGATAATATAGGTGAAATTTGATGACGAAGAGTTTGAAGGACTAATGGCTTGATGTTATCCGGGCCTGCGGCTTTGTGAGGTTTCAAATTTGACAACAGCTTCAGTATACCATTGGTAGATATCAGAATTTCTGGCATAACTGGATATTTGCTGGAAGAAGAATGTACATTTGAATTTTTTAGAGCTGAAATACAAGATTGAGATAGAGTTAAGGGGGACATGGGAGTGAAAACTGATTGAAACTGTTGGTTTAAGATGTTGGCTTTGTCTTTGTCATCTGATTTGGTTGTACCTGAAATTTTGTCAAATAATGTTGAGATACCTGTTGCGTCTTTTTTGGCACTTTTTATAAGGCTGAAAAGTTTTTTGTTGTCGAAATTAGAGCCAGTGTTTTCTGCTTGACCATCCTGATCTGTTATACCTAAAATATATTCAATATAATTGTTATAAGAGAGTTTTATGTTTTTCTTTATTTCATTTTTCAGGTTTAAAAAGGTTGACTTTAATCTGCTGGTTTTATCTTTCTTCATCTTGATGTAAAGCTTGTCTCTTTTTCTGATCTGACGTTTAATAGACTGAGTAATCCAAGGTAGAGAGACTTTAGGACCTATTCTTTTTGTAGGGACATAATCTGAAATTCCAGAAGATATAGCATTACTAAATTTTTCCCATATAACTTCCACAGATGCTGTTGAAAAATTACATAAAATATCATTTGATACACCTTCCATGTACTCCTTAAAACCATCCCAGTCAGCTTTCTTATATAGATGAATATTTCTCGGTCGTTGTTGCATTTGTTTTGGTTTAATGTTTGCTGAAAAAGAAACAATGTTGTGGTCTGCAATACCTGGAAGACAAGTTACATTATTTATTAAAGTGTGATTTGAAGTAAGAAAGAGATCCAGGATATTTTCTCCTCTTGTGCAGTCAGTTACCATTTGTGTCAAGACCACTGATCTGTCCCACCATTTGGGTTTCATTGAACGAACGTTATATATTTTGATAGTCGGTCGGTTCGCTCAGCCCGTAGTCAAGCGCATTGCAGTCAAGTCCCGTCCAGTCAGTCAGTCAGTGCTAACAGAAAATAATGATTTTAATCACTGGCCATCCGTGGTTCTAGGCTCAAACAAATACCATTGGTATTTTATATCTTTGGCTCAAGTGTCAGTTTGTATGAATTTTTATCGTACAGGTCTTTACATGAATAACATGTGATTTTATTTCTTGAAGTATGTCACATCCGGAAGATTCACTGTTTTCCTATCAGACTACAACGATATAGATATCTGAATCGCAGATGACTTTCTATCGAAATAACTTCCGGTTTATCACCAAGTAAAATCCAATTAAACACGATGTTTTGCTAAAATTTGAGCACAAATTATGGTAAGACTCTCTGACGCCGTTCATAATTTTATTCGACCTTATACAGAAATCACCTTTTCCCCACTAAAATATCAATGATATGATTATATTGATGGTTATATTGTAAAGTGTTACCGTAATTGTCTAGGTGCTTAATTCGGATAACATAACAAAAGTAAATATAAGGTTTTGGATTATTATAGTTCGTTCATGCAAAAACAGAAAAGACCATGGGTAAACAAATTAACATATTTTTCTTTTGATAGCATGAAAACACATACAGAAATGCAAATGTACTGTTAAGGAGAAGGTATACCCGACATCACTATTCTCGCGGTATCACTAATCTCGCGGTATGTCAGTCGCGCCATATGGGCTGTGTTTACAAACAAAGTTTGTGACCAATTTTTCTCCCGCGAAGACATAACGCTCTAACTTGCAATCATGAGCAGTTTCTTGGAAAGTTTTAGTCCATACTTTAAAAAAATCCCATTACGATGCATTCGTTTCCCAGACGAGTAATTTTGTGACAGTGGCTCCGTAAACAGCGTTCATTTAGTATTAATTTTGATGTTGAATAACAATTTATCTTTTTTAAGCAATGTTTGATCATTCCCATTAGTGATTCGTTGACAGACTATAAACATTAACTGCAATATAATGTTCTAGAACCTTTTGACCTATTTACCGCGAGATTAGTGATATGACGTAATTCAACAATATGGCTGCCCACTGTGATAAATTTTCCACATGATTGATTTTCTTGACATATTTAAATGGCATTTTACACATTCGGCGATGGAAAAAGGATGAAATATTGTAATGATTACCAAAATTACTAATGTTTATTGTTTGCTTTTTAATTAAAGTTAGCCAAACGGTAAGTACCGCGAGATTACAGATGAGCAGTATACATGTATACAGGGCTCTACAAAGTCTATAGTCCGACATCCGGGACAGCTCTAAACTTGCTCTCGGACACCTGACTTTGTACAAAAGTTTTGTCCCGGACAACTCAAATTTTGACAGTCATAAATCTTGGATAACTGCTCAAATAAACAACCCACTTGAATAAACAACATGCTGCAATCGATTTCTAACTGATTGGCATTCGATAAGCTCCGCCCTAATAGAGAAGTGACAGCAGTGAGCTGAAAAGGTCAACCAATCACGACTCTAGTTACAATTTACTATGGATATTGATTATACTTTGTAAATCTGTGTTGGTATCGTCGGTGTTGACTTTAAAATAATTCATGCAAGTAAATATCTTAACAAATTGAATGCATAATTCCATCGGCAAAAGGTTAAACATCAAAGCTTTGCCAATGTTATTCTAAGCCTTTAGACAAGGGACCACAAAAAGAGCAAAAATACTTTATGGAATTTTCGTTTTAATTATCGGATTTATCTATAAGAAAAATGAAAGCAGATTTAAGACAAGCTTAACAAAATGAACGCAACCAATTCTAGCAAATATTTATTTCATTAAACATGAAGCAACAAGTAAAAATCTCGGATAAATTCCGTATGTCATATATTTCCGCGACCCCGTCGAATTTTATTATTTATAGAAAACAGTGTCTTGGAGACTTTTTACAAGGCAAACTTACAACATTCAAGTGACTGATTAAGATAAGTGGTCATGCTGTTATTATAAGTACCAGTTTTTTTCTTTTTTCAATGAAAAATGTTCCTTTTCTCTTAGACTTGAATATTTCTTGTCTATCGTATTTACTTTTGAAAGCAACAACATACTTTACATCTTAAAAATGTTGTAACTTGTTCACATAAAATTCTGGGGAAACTAGAAACACATCCCTTAGGTAACCAGACATTCCACCAAAAAGTAACTGAATTTTGATGCCAGAAGTACGTTAGTTTAAAACAATAAGTTGAATAACAACCAGTCCACATATTTGCTGTCTGTCATAGTCTTTTAAGGTGAACACAATTTATGTTGAGAAGTTTGGGGTATCTTTTAAAAATCTATGAAATAATCTTTCATTTTAAAAGTGTTTCTAATTCTTTTTTAAATTGACTTTGTAAAATAAAAAGCCCAATTAATAATGCTTATCGTAAACGTTAAACTTATCACTCGGACATCTGACTTTGTTTTTGGGACAACTCTATTTTGTCATTGTCAGTTGTCCTGGACAACTCAGTTTCAAAGAAATTTGTAGAGCCCTGGTATAGTGAACACCAGATATGGCATGGAACAAGGCAAAACCATGCCAGCCTGGTCATGCTACACAAAACAGGGATTTCCCCAGGCACTTTCAGCGCATCGGTACCGATGCGCTTCAATTTCAAAAACTTAAAATCCAGTGCGCTTAAAATTCCATTAGCGCTTAAAAATTGGCCAGTATGTTTTTTCACTTGCCTGTAATTTCATCCCAATTAGCTGGATTAAGCTAGTCCAAATGCATTGCCTGCAGAAATTATCGCCCCCAGCGAATACACTACTGTTTTATGATGCTAATTTGTTTTGATAGCCTACAGAAAAAAACACATAATAATACGATACGCTCCTCCACAATACAGAACTGACAGCAAGTGCAGAAAACATCAACCAATCATGACTCTAGTTACATTTTATCATGGAAATTGATTATATTTTGTATACCTGTGTCGGTATTGCGTGAATTTAAGATAAGTCAAGCAAATAAATGTCTTTACAAATTAACTGCATCCTTAATTCCAAAGGCAAAAGGTTAAACACCAAAACTTTACCAATGTTATTCTAACCTTTCAAACAAGGTACAAAAAAAAATGGCCAAAATTCTTTAGGGTATTTTTGTTTTAATTATCGGATTTATTTGTAAGAAAAAGTCAAGCAGATTTATGACAAGCTTAACAGAATGAGGGCAACCAATTCCAGCAAATATTTAGTTCATTAAACATGAAGCAGCGAGTGAAAATCTCGGATAAATTCCATTTGTCATATATTTCCGCGACCCCACCGTATTGTAGTATTTATAGAAAACAGTGTCTCAGAGACTCTTTACAAGGCAAACCTACAACGTTCAATTGATTTATTCAGATAAATGGTCATGGTTTGATTATAAGTACCAGTTTGCATCTAAGTAAATATTATCATACAAAGTTTAAACTCTGCATAATGTCTGACCTAAATAAGGGCATTTGCAAGTTTTTGGTGAGGAATACGAGTGAAAGTCATAATGATAGTGACATAACTTGAGTAAAAGTAAAGTATGTTCTGTTGTTGTGAGTAATTTTAGTGATGTGATCCAGCCATCTTCTGTGCACTGTTGCAATGACAAACTGACATATTGCTTTAATATTTTAAAGTTAAAAAAATATTCTTATGTGAAAGTCTTGTTTATTTTGTTTTGAAATATCCAACCCACAGAGCTGCATTTTTAACCCAAAATTGCAGAAATTTTCGACATGTAGGTTGGGGATACTCCCTCGCGCACCCATCCCTGTCCGGATAATTAGCGCTTAAAATAACTCCTGCAAAATAAAAAACAAACAGGGCAGTGTCGATCACAATTACCTTACAAACACAAGAAACAGCAAATTCCTCATCCCACAGTCAAAAACACAACATCACATGAACTCATTCTTCCCAAGGACTAGCCCAACAAATGTGCGCCGGGGCTTTTTATTATACAGACGATGCTTGCCCTTCGCGCACAACCCACTTACGATCCAAAACAATGCGGAAAGTTTTTCCTCTATGTGTATATGCCAGCGACCAGAATCTCGTCACTTACTTTGACAGCTTCAAATATATATTTACACTCAATATTTCTTGAAAAAAATACATACCTCAGGGTTTCCTCTAGGACAATTTTAGTTTGCGGCAGCAAATTCGCCAATCAGAAAAAGTTTGTGCCAATGGCTCAAAAGTTGGAGCCAATGATTTTGTAAGGAGACATGCCTTTCTATGTTAAGATATTATAGAAGTAGTATCACTCATTCACTGTGACAACAAACACAATTTATATATTTATTACAACTGTTTATTAACAAAATAAGCACATTTGCATATCATTTTTAAAATTTACATAACATGAAAATATGAACAATATCTTTATAAAATCAAGCAACAACAACAATTTCTTTATTTCACTCTAGGTATGTAACATACAACATGAGGATTTTCCAACATAAAGAAAAAGCTTTGTCAAAGTGCTTCAGTTAGCAGTCCTAAAAACATATTACAAAATGTATAAGCAAAGTTGACAAACAAGCATGTACCATTTATTTTTACACTTATTTAATCTTCCATACATGAAAAAGACACCTGCAAACATCACCGACGATTTTTCTTTTCATCACTGTAATTTGTTACAACCACTACTGAACACACATGGTTAATTATCTTATTTTCGGATGGTTAAAGATGGCAAATTAATCCAATTAACTGATTGTCATAGGCTCATAGGCCAGGTTACTTCATTGGTGGCAGTGGTAACTCCACTAATCTTCGCCAGCTCTTTACCTTGGTTAGTGCCTTAGTGCACTGGGATTGCAGAGTGCAGTTAAGTCCCTTGCAAGGTCGGAGCAGAATGGGGTCTCTGTTGGAAGTTGTACAGTAGTTCCCCTGCGCCTAAAGGTTAAAGAGGGGAGGAGTGTAGTGGACACTGGGTATTTATGGCATTTCCAACAGCCTCGCTGTTGGGCTAGCTTTTTAGTGACATGGTTGTAGTGTCTGAGAACATAAGCAAGTTAAGCAATGTTATCCATGGTTAGTACTTGGATGCTTTTCCCAAAATGAGCTCACAGGCCAGGTTACTACATTTCCAACAGCCTTGCTGTTGGGCTAGCACTTTAGCGACATGGTTGGAATGTCATAGAACACTAGCAGTTAAGCATCGTTGTCCATGGTTAGTACTTGGATGGGTGTCCCAAATTGAGCTCATAGGCCAGGTTACTACAAAGTTCACCTAAGGCAGATGTGTTACTTCACCTCACGACCAAAAGAACACTAATATTGAGCTAGAGATGCACCCCTACCATAGTTCAGCCTAATGTCACAACTACACTCCCCCCACTCGACCCCCACCCTTTCACTGTTTTCACTTGTCCAGCCTTTTGATATGATCTTTACTTTTACTAGTTTAGCTAGTTAAGTGTTTTATCTATTTGCAAGTTATGTCAAACCCTTTACAGGTGAAAGACATTTGCATATCAAGCCTAAAGAAAAGAAATGTAATATAGATTTAAAAGAAAAACAAAGTGCAGTCCAACCTTACTTAAGCAGCCAGCCAAGGAAAACGGTAATTTTGAAGTCTTAAGCTAGGTGACCACCTATTTAGAGGGTAATGTTGGCTCACTTTCTTTAAGACTAGGCATATGGTTATTTTGAACTTTATCAATTGCTGTACAAAATAGTCCTGTCCAAAGTCGGCAGTAAAACTGTCAGAAAATATTGTGCCATATAAATGCTGTGTATAAAACTGACTCTCAAAAGAAATTGTATTTGATAAAATGAGGAATGTTAGAAATCTTATTCTTTGAAATATAGTTCGAAGTTTGGATAGGGAGAAAACACTTTTCTGTGAACAAACATTTAGTCATTTTTACATTTTTGTGCACTTTTTAAGGTTTCAGTTCTGTTATCTCAAGATTTTATGGGAGTGGAGTCGTTTTGGTAAGGTTCATGCTTCGATTAAACCCTAACTCTGCTTTAGTCTTAATATGAACTTCAAAACCTATCTGGTAAGCAACAAATTATCTAGACCTTGATCAGACCCCATAGATATGGAAGTTGATCTGTACATGCTGTATGACAGTCAGTAAAATCAAGAAATAATTTAAAAAAAAAAAAAAGATTTTCAATGCTCTGTTAAGTTTTTGAGAAAGATTAGTCTGTAGCTGTTACCAAGGAACATTGTGTAAACTTCAAGGAATTGATTCTTTTTCATAATTGAGATCTACTTTTTATTACAGATGAAGTGAAGGTGTGTGAAGTGGTTGAGCCTACTAGCTGTTCAGGAGATGTAGGCATTGTGTCTTTACTTGAGCGCATGCTGTGTCTAAACATGCTGTGAATCATTAAAGAGAAAGTAGCAATGGAAAAGAATGCCTCTGCTCCATCAGGGGCACCTAAGTCAGGGTTCAGTGTTGATCCTAGATTTGTTAATTTACGTCCAGTTGGGCATGGTGGGAATGCCGTTGTGTACTCTGCCACTGACAGCGACTGCGACAAAGAAGTGGCAATAAAGAAACTGAGCTTCTGTGATCGGAGAGGGTGCAAATATGCACTGCGTGAGTTACGTTTGATGAGACGTCTTCAGCATGAGAATGTTGTGACAGTGTATGAAGTCCTTGGATCCAACGGCTTCAGTCTAGAGAAAGGTGGCCATATAAATCTAAACATGAATGAAACTACAAGTTTATACATTGTCCAAGAACTGTTACACACTGATCTCCACCACCTTATACAACAAGAGCAGCTGACTCCAGAACATGTACGACTGTTCACATATCAACTCTTACGAGGCTTGAAATACATCCATTCTGCCAATGTTTTACATAGGGATCTCAAACCTACTAATTTACTTGTTAATGTAGAAGATCTTGTGCTCAAAATTGCAGACTTTGGTCTTGCCAGAGTCCTTGATGAAGATTACCCACACAAGGTATGATATGAAATAATGGTAATTCATTTATGCATTTGTTTATGTGTGTATACCTGTTTTTACTTATTTTAGAAAAAAATACCATATCTTTTATCTCAGCCGTGGATCCAGTGGGTGAGCAATGGGGCAGCCACAGGTGCCACTTCTCTACCCCAGATCCTGGATTCAGGCCTGTTTCAGGAGAGATATTGAAGACACAGTGTTACAGTCTAGTGCACACCTTCCTATAATTGTATAAATACAACCTCTGACAACTGTGTCAGGGAATCAGTTCTTTGGTTCAGTGGTTAGAGTGTTGGCCTGTCACGTGGGAAATCAAAGTTTGAATCCTGCTCTGGGTTGTGTATTCTAAGATGTATTGCATCTTTCTGTCATGGACTTTCATGTTCATAAGATTGGGCCTCATCCTGGATTTACCCCACCTGGACTTAGTTGTAAAAATTAAATAAAAAATCTTTCAAGATTTCTGTCTGATCCTCTGATCTAAAAATACACAACACAACACCATCATCATATATGATGATTTTCTCAAGATGGGTATGTGTTACGATCTAATGCACACCTTCCTATAATTGTATAAATACAACCTCTGACAATTGCGTGAGGGAATCGATTCTTCGGCTCAGTGGTTAGAGTGTTAACCTGTCAGGCGGTAGATTGGAATTGTAACCCTGCTCTGGGTTGTTTATTCTAAGATGCATTACATCTTTTTGTTATGGATTTTCATGTTCGTAAGAACAGTAATAGTTTATATGTCTGTTAATGTTTATTATTAGTTGATCAATACATAATATATATGTTTAAGCTTTTAACACAAGTCATAATAGCTATATTTTAGATATACCTGTAGAGAAATGATATACAAATGGTAATGTAGGTTTATATGAATATGATGTAGTTAAACTGATACCTATCTCAGAATGCAAAGCCTCAGTACCTTTTACCTTTATACATTTTGACCAGATAGCAAAATACATGTAACTTTTCATTGTTGTACATAAAGCCATTCAAGCTTATGGGTCTTTGGCTTATATCAAGCTCTATAGGCCCACCCAATAGAAAGCATATTCCTGAGGCTCAGTTTATACAGGCCTGTTTAGCCTATAGTCTACGTAAGTTTGTAGGGCAAACCAGAATTTTACAAGCCGCCGGCCTATGTCTGTGGCTTCTCTTGTACTATTTTGAAGTCTATTTGGCCAAATCAAAATTCCTAAAGTTTCCTTAAGGGCAACTATCAGAAATGTTTAAAAACATCTCTTTCACTGGCTGAATGTTTATAATGAAAGTATCGATTTTGCATAACCGTACAACTTCTTTGTTTCTCAGGGCTTTTTAACAGACAATGTTGGAACATGTTGGTACAGGTCTCCAGAACTAATCATATCTCCCAGGGAATATACTAAGGCCATAGATATTTGGAGTGTAGGATGTATTCTGGCTGAAATGCTGTCAGGAAGACCCCTGTTTCCAGGTAAGTAAATTGGCCTGCCTGTCATAGAATGATAGCTACTTGATGCATATTGAAAAGGTATTTTAAAAGAAGTTCAGTATTTTTTTTTTTTTTCACCTAACAATTTCATATGATCTGAATGACAGTGCCTGGTCACCCACTTGGGGCCACTTAATTTTGCAACAGGCAGTTTTTTAAAGTAGGAGGTATGATTAATGCAAGAGGCATCACTCATATTTTGTACAAGTTATATTGCTGTGAAGACACTGAAAAGCAGATGGTTGTATGATAGTATAAAGCAAGCTGGTCATGTCAGAAACTTGGCAGTTTTTATAAAAAAAGAATATATTATGTTGATGGCTGCCATTTCTCAGTAGCTTTCAGGTCACAAGTCTAATAAATGTAACAGTGTTGTAGAATATTACATGTATCACACCAAAACCAAACAGCTGACAACTTCTCAGTCTGTTTATTCATCATGAAGTACAAATTGTTTTCTTCATACATACTAAAAGCTTGTTAACAAGGTGTGGATTTATGTAATATATTTGAACTGGGTTCACGCAGTTTATTCCATATACATATAGGTGCAAATTTATCAGTCACATCCTACATCTGAAGCTCAGTTGTCCATCTCAAGATCTCTGAAGCCTTAGTAATGTTAAAGTTTCATCAGATGTACCACACAAGACTAGTAATTGGTCAGTGTTATCCTTACCCTTCTAAATTTCTTTAAATGGAAATGTCTAGTTTTAAGTACACAGGGGTATTAACTGAGAACTTGCTTACCGAATAGAACCAGGGAAGATCATGATTGGCCTACATACATGTACAGATTGATCATGGTCAGGAAGAAACCATTGCCACCAACAGGTTGAAGGTTCTTTAACAGCTAGAGTTCAGAGGGTTCCTGGCTGTTGCTTTTTGTGGAAATGTTATGTACTTCTCATCTTTTGTATGTGGAAAATAACAAGCTTTACATGGCTGATAATGATTTGGGTTTAATTATCACTTTCATTATGTGTTAATATCAGAATCATGAAAAGTAACATGTCATTGACCAAGTGTCTTGTTACAGTTTGTTAGAGAGAGAGGTTATGTACTTTAGTTGAAAAAAATTCTTGACAGTTTTACAGTAAGTCAAGGTAAAAAATCAGGTACATTCAGTGGTTTTCTTAAAACATTCATTTATTTCACTATTAAGGTTGATATGTGAAAGTACTGCTCTCCTCCTGGTAATGTTAAAACTGGTGAAACTAGTTATAACTCCCCTATTTCAGAGATTTTTTTACAGAACATCAGATGGACAAGGTTCTTAAGTTGTAAAGCTTTTAAGATAAAAATACTAGCATTTTAGTCCATTTTGAATTGTTTATAAACTGCAGGAAACGTTTTAACCCGTAACCTGCTGGAACCAAAAGTGATAAGCCTTTGCCACCAGTATAGAGCCAGGCCAGCCTGCACATCCGTGCAGTCTGACCAGGCTCTGTACTGTTGGTAGCTCCATTTTTGTATTTTGATACTGAAATCCCTTAAACTTGAATGGACTGTTCAAAATTCAAAGCTGGGCAAATCCATTACAAAGTTTCAGCATGTTCAGGGTTAAGTTAACTCAAATTGTGTGACACTGATTCATTCATTATAAGTGTAAAGCACTAAAGATGTCTTGTAGAAAGTCACTAAAACCAGTTCTTTAACCAGGTAGTAGTTACCAGCCAGATATGGGAGAACAACCCAAAACTGGTAAAGAACACTGAAGGATCCACCTTCCAGTATCCTGCTTAGAGGGGTTATCTGACTTAGTTAGCCACTAGGTGGACATATACAAAAATATTACTTCTGTTACATGTATCATTTTCAATAATCAGCCGGCATTCTTATTCTAACCATATAAGTAGGGACAGGTTTAATCTTAAGATAAAATTTCAAGCAATCATGTCCAAATTTGGCATCATATTAGCAGATGTATTTGGCAGATCTTAGACTGTCCGGGTTACCTGCCTATAATGCTTCCTGACTTGAAAACCCATTTGTCATTATAAATGAAGACTTAGCGAAGAGGGTAAGTGTTATAGTGGAGTGCACAGCTACCTTTGTTTGTATCAATCCATCTTCTTACAACTGTGTAAGGGAATCATTTCTTTGGTTCCATGGACCAGAGTGTTGGTTTTTCAAGTTGCCCATGTCCTATTGGGCTCGAGTTCAAATACAACACATTGGTGTATGTTTCTGATGCATTTCATCTCCCTGTTATGGACAGAAGTCAGTATGGTCACTGTAATGGGGGACATTAGTTGATTATATACCCTGAATACTCTCTAATATTACATTGGTCCTTCCATTTGGATTCTTCTGCTTTTATTGCTATTTTCTCTTTTGTTATGGTGATAATTAAGCCTAATTATTTGCAACAGTGGTTGTCAGATTACACATTAAGCTTAGCAACATGTTTCGTTAACATCATTATCTTTGTTTTTTGATAATCCTTACTTTTTATTTAATATATAAGTGACAATTTTTCACAACTAAAAGTCAAGACCATCACAATTAGAAACAAGTGTAAAGTCAGAGAATTCCAACTGAAAGGACCAATGTGCTATTTGGTCTACCTTTGATGTTATCTTAGTAAGGGAGATAATTTGTTATCAGGAATGTCCCTCATTGTATTTGAAGAGAGGAAGCAAATGTACATGTAGCTTAAATGATATTATTAACTAGATACATCTGTAGTTTCACATGAAACATACTATCATTAGGTAACTAACATGTGTTTATGTTTCTACAGGGGCCCACGAGATGGACCAGATAGGTTTGATCCTGGACACAGTATGCCTCAGTGACAATGAGTGGAATAAGGTGACACAGATCCTACCACAGAGTTTCATCAGGAGACATAGTCGCATACCAAACAAACCACTTGCAGATAGATTTGTCAGTGTTGATATAGACGGTAACTACCTCATTGATATCAGCATTCACTTATACATAATCTGCACTTAATTATCTATGTTCATCAGTGTTTAAAATTGAAATTTATTTCAATCAGAATTTAAAATGATTTATCTTTTATACATATTCATTAGCAAAATGGAGGTGTGTGGATTTTGTTTAATAAGATAAGGAAACATGTATAGTAATCAGTTTTGTATTGCAAATTTGATACAGTTTCTCAGTATTATACCAGGAAATAGTTACACCATTTTCATTGGTTTCCTAATAATTATCCCCCCGCCAAAGGCGGAGGGGATATTAGAAATGCCGTCCTTGCGTCTGTGCATCCGTCCGTCCGTCCAAAACAATTTTGTCCGGAGCATAACTCCAAAACTACTTGAGGGATTATAATCAAACTTCATACACTGACAGAGCACATTGGTAGGTAGTGCAGTGTGCAAATGCAATAACTCTACCTTGCCTTTTTTTAGAGTTATTCCGCTTTATCAAATTTACTTGATAAATTTTGTCCAGAGCATAACTCCAAAACTGCTAGAGGGATTTTATTCAAACTTCATACACTGACAGAGCACATTGGTAGGTAGTGCAGTATGCAAGTCCAATAACTCTACCTTGTCTATTTTTAGAGTTATTCCCCTTTTTCAGAATAACTTGATAAATTTTGTCCAGAGCATAACTCCAAAACTACTTGAGGGATTTTATTCAAACTTCATACACTGACAGAGCACATTGGTAGGTAGTGCAGTGTGCAAGTCCAATAACTCTACCTTGCCTATTTTTTAGAGTTATTCCCCTTTATCAGAATTACTTGATAAATTTTGTCCAGAGCATAACTCTAAAACTACTTGAGGGATTTTATTCAAACTTCATACACTGACAGAGCACATTGGTAGGTAGTGCAGTGTGCAAGAACAATAACTCTACCTTGCCTATTTTTAGTGTTATTCCCCTTTATCAGAATTACTTGATAAATTTTGTCCGGAGCATAACTCCAAAACTACTTGAGGGATTTTATTCAAATTTCATACAGTGACAGAGCACATTAGTAGGTAGTGCAGTGTGCAAGTCCAAAACTCTACCTTGCCTATTTTTAAGAGTTATTTCCCTTTATCAGATTTACTTGTTTACATTTTAAAAATCCCAGCATATACATGTATACCTAATTCTCAAATTCTTGAACTTATTATCCCCCCGCCAAAGGCGGAGGGGATATTAGAAATGGTCTCTGTCCGTCTGTGCGTGCGTCCATTCCAGTTTTGTCCAAACATAACTCCAAAAGTACTTGAGTGATTTTCTTCAAACTTCATATACTGACAGAGCACATTTGGAGGATGTGCAGTGTGTAAGAATAATAACTCTACCTTGCCTACTTTTAGAATTATTCCCCTTTATCAGATTTAATTGAAAAACTTTGTCCGAAGCATAACTCAAAAAGTGCTTGAGCGATTTTCTTCAAACTTAATACACTGACATAGCACATTGGTAGGAAGTTCAATTTGCAAGAACAATAACTATACCTTGCCTATTTTTTGTGGGATTTTCTTCAAACATTGTTACAATGAGTGTTTGAAAGTACAACCTTCAGGTAGCTCTTCCCGGCGGGGGGATTAACCATGTGTAACATGGCTCTTGTTTTAATTTCAGATTCAACATTTAAACACACAAAAGTTTTTCTTTTTTCAAAAATAGATGAAAGATTTTTTTGCAGCAACTTCTTTGTAATACAGTAATGTTGAAGCACAAAATTTTGAATGAAAAATCATCAAATTTCAGTTAGTATGGAGGCAGAAGACATTCAAATGAATTGTTGAAGAACAAATTATCTTGTACTACCTACCGTGTCATAAATAGATCTCTACTTTACTATTTGCAAGGATAGAAGGAGAAAATACATAGAAGAATACATAGAAACAACATTCTTTGAAACAAAAATCAGATTGGTAATCTTAGTTAGTTGGAAAAATAGTATTTTGACTTTCAATTTGATCAATTGGATATATTCAAATTACTCATTAAACAAATTTTCAGTTCAAGAGTATAATTATTTGCTAATTTAATTGACATAAAACCATTATTTTCAGCTCTAGACTTATTGGAGAAGTTGTTAGTGTTTGAACCCTCACTTCGCCTCTCAGCGGAAGATGCACTGGCCCATCCTTACCTACAGCAGTTCAGTTGTTTGGAAGATGAACCTATTGTTCTCACTCCATTTCATATTGAACACGAGGTATGTTAAAAATACTAAATAGTTTTTAGTGAAGTTAGATATTTCATGAATATTTTATCTTTCAAAGCCCACAACTGTCCCTTCTTTTACCTTCCTTTTCTTACCTCTACTTTTTCTTCCCTTTTCTTACTTTTACTTTTTCCTACATTTCCTTACTTCTACTTTTTCCTACATTTCCTTACTTCTACTTTTTCCTACATTTCCTTACTTCTTCTTTTTCCTACATTTCCTTACTTCTATTTTTTATACTCCCTGAAGGGCGAGCTTACAGTTGCTGCATTGTCCGTCCGTCTGTCCGGTCGGCTGTCATCACTTTGTCCGGAGCATAACACAAAAACTATGAGAGATATCAAGACAAAACTTCATAGGTAGTTAGATCTCATTAAGGAGCAGTGCAGTGCACAAGAACCATAACTCTTGCTTTTTTAATTTTTGAGTTATTGCCTTTTGAAATTTCTCATACTTATTTTTTGTCCGGAGCATATCTCACAAAGTATAAGAGTTATCAACTTGAAACTGTATGAGTAGATAGATCTCATTGATGAGCAGTGCAGTGCACAAGAACCATAACTCCTGCTTTATAAATTTTTGAGTTACTGCCTTTTGAAATTTCTCATACTTATTTATTGTCCGGGGCATATCTCACAAAGTATAGGAGATATTAACATGAAACTTTATTGGTAGATAGATATCTGTGAGGAGAAGTGCAGCATGCAGAACCGTAACTCTATTTTGCATAATTTAGGAGTTATTGCCCTTTTATTTTTCATACTTTAAAAAAATACAAATTAAACAATAGCCCTTTTGGAATTGGCATTTATTCGGGGAGCATCCATCGGTTCTACCAATTTCTTGTTCCTACATTTCCTTATTTCTACTCTTTCCTACATTTCCTTACTTCTACTTTTTCCTACATTTCCTTACTTCTACTTTTTCCTACCTTTCCTTACTTCTATTTTTTCCTACCTTTCCTTACTTCTACTTTTTCCTACCTTTCCTTTCTTCTACTCTTGCCTACCTTACCTAACTTCTGTATTTTCCTACACTGTACCTTTCATTACTTCTAGTTTTTCCTACCGTTCCTTACTTCTACATTTTCCTACATTTCCTTACTTTTACTTTTTCCTTCCGTTCCTTACTTCTACTGTTTCCTTCCGTTCCTTACTTCTACTGTTTCCTTCCGTTCCTTACTTCTACTTTTTCCTTCCGTTCCTTACTTTTACTTTTTCCTACAATTCCTTACTTCTGCTTTTTAGCTTACCTGAGCCGTAGGTTCATGGTGAGCTATTAGGATCGATTAATGTCCATGGTCTGTCGTCCATTGGATGTCCACACATAGTTTGATAACACTCTAGTGGTCACATTTTTGCCTCAATTATCATGAAACTTAGTCAGGACGTTTGCCCAAGTAATTATTCGGACGAGTTCGAACATGGGTTATCTTGGATGAAAAACTAAGTCACAAGGCCAAAAATTAGAAAAACCTTGTTAACACTCTAGATGCTACATTTTCAGTCCAAATATCCTGGAAATTCTTCAGAAAGTTTGTTTTTTAATGATTTCTAGCTCAAGTTCAAAAATGAGTCATCTGGGGTCAAAAACAAGGTCACAGAGCTCAAATATGGAAAAATCGTGTTAACACTCTAGATGCTACTTTTTCGGTCCAAAACATTCTGGAAATTTGTCAGAAATGGTGCTTTGTTGATTTCTAGCTTTAGTTCAAATATGGATCATCTGGGTTCAAAAACTAGGTCACAGAGCTCAAATATGGAAAACCTTTTTAACACTCCAGAGGTTACATTAGCAGTCCAAATGACCTTGAAATTTGTCAGAAAAGTTGCTTTGATGACTTCTTTCTCAAGTTTGATTATGAGTCATCACGGTTCAAAATCTAGGTCACAGAGCCTAAATATGGAAAAAACCTTGTAAACACTCTAGAGGGTACATTATCAGTCCAAATATCCTGTAAATTTGTCAGAAAGGTTGCTTTGATGATATTTAGCTCAGGTTCGAATATGGGTCATCTAGGTTCAAAAACTTGGCCACAGAGCCCAAATATGATAAAAACCTTGTTAGCACTCTAGAAGCTACATTATCTGTCCAAATATCCTGGGAATTTATCAGATGGGTTGCTTTGATGATTTCTAGCTTAGGTTCGAATATCATACGGGTCATCTAGGTTCAAAAACTAGGTCACAGAGCCCAAATATGGAAAAACCTTCTTAACACTCATGAGGTAACAATTTCAGAAATGGCGTCTTCTGTATAACGTGAGTGACAGTGGATTGACACTTTGTGCATATGGCCTGTTTATTTTATTGAATTAAGTTATTTGTTAAATGATGTAGGAAAAATATAAAATGTTAATAGAAATATCTAGTTTGATTTAAACTTAGCAGCAATATGCATTATTAATGTTAAACTTTATTCTTAGATGGTTGTAATTACAGGTAGATGATCTTTCACCAAAGACGGCAAGGAAGATTATTTCCAATGAGATGTCAAAAGCTATTGAAACTTGTGGAACAAGAATTCAAAGACCGTTGAATAATACTGCTGATACCTTGCAAGAGACATCAAGAACTGATGTTGATCAAGGCCCAAATTTCGGAGACATAACACTGTCGCTGTCAAATGAGAACATACACTCTGAGCCAACAGTTGATGAAGAAAATGACGATGGGGAGAAGGTAAATGAGACATCTCAAACTCCGTCAGGTGGTTTGTTCATTGAAGACTTTATATCGATCAGTATTAACAACAGAAATGCTGCTTGCCCATCCAGTGATTCATTAGCTACTAGAGGTACACGAAGTATGGAAATAGTTGAAACAGGTGAGACTTCCCTGAACAATGCAGGGAGAGACAGTGTTGATCTTATACCATTGCATTTGAATGACGGATTTTTACTCGAAAATCAGGTAAAAAATCTCCGAATTGTCGTAGACATACCAGATGAGGAGAACCTTAAAGAACAGATTTCACCAAAGGAAAACAAAGACAGTGGAACCGAAAAATCCAAAGAGGCGAAGGAATTTGAAAATGCCAAAGTTGATAAGCTAGTGGTGAAAGTTGATAACCAAATTACAAATACAAAACAGGTTGTGCCAAAAGTTAAAGACATACTTAACAATGAAAGACGGTCTGACCAGCCAAGAGAGGGTGCTGATGTGGACATAATAGATTTTATAAGACAAGAAAAAGAACGAATGAGACAGCTAGGCCTTGCAGAGAAGTTTAGAAATGTTAGAAGGGATAAGAAAAAGAAGAGAAATAGACGAAATAATCGAAGCAGTAGTAACGAAGATGGTCAAGACTTTGATACCTTATACAGACTTCCAACTGAGCATTTAACACGACATAGAAACAGTATCTGTGGAAAGGACCGCGGGGTCCGGACAGTGGAAGAACAGCTTAGACTACATGAAGAACTGAATGAGAGAAGGAAAATGGTTGAGATGGAGAAAGAACATGGAGCAGTAGGTGGATATGTGGAAATAGAGGAAAATCTCATAAATGAGCAAGGGAACATAAGCCCAGCCTCTGAGCACTCAAGAGACAGCAGCCCAACTAATGAAGATGTAAACGTTCAACGAAGGTTTGAAAGATAATGTAATTAGATTGACTTTACATGTACTGTGGTAGACAGAAAAAATTTAATTGAAAACTGACCATACAAAGACTAAGTTATTGACATATTTTATGTTTGTAAAAACTTTTCTTCCAGAAGTGGCTAACATTAATCATTTATACAGTGCTACAGAACCTAAGTTAAATAAAAGGAAACAAATTAGGTGCCTAGTAATGAATTTATACATTTACTGCTTCTTTATTTATTTAACTGGTCTGAGATAAGGTTTGAAATTGTTCAGTGTTTTATTTAATTTTCAGAGTCCATCATATCTTGAAATTGTTTTTGACTAAGGTAAAACAATACAGTTACAAAAAAGGGAAAATCTATTGATTATAACAAGAGTCCTAAATTGAAAAAATAATTAGCAATGAGTTCCTTTCTGATCTTTTGCTTTAGTGTAGTAGACATTTTTTAAAAAGTATTTCTTGAAAGGAGATCTGTTATGAATAAAGGGACATTTTGCAAAAACAGTGATAGTTTAAGTAATAATAGCCTTGGAAATAGCAAAACAGAAAAAAGTAAATAATTTTTGTGATTCTATTATGTTTTATAAACAAATTGGTTATGCATGGTAGCTGTGAAGGCTTTATTAATAGGAGAAAATACAGCATTATTTTGGAGTAAGCTTGTGTTAACTGTTTATTGATTGATGACTCATGATTTAATGTTATAGGCATTATTGAAGCTTTATATGACAAATAATGATTTTTTTATGCTCCGAAGGGGGGGCGTATAGTTTTTGAACAGTCTGTCCATCAGTCCATCCGAAAACTTTGACATTATCAATAACTTCCTTATTATTAAGTGGATTTATTTTCTTTTTTTGTCAGATATTCAAATTGTATTTTTGTCTTAAGCTTTCAAAATGGTGTTGAATTCATTTTTTATGTTGAATCATGATAAAATATTCATCTTAAAATATTTTAGGGTAAAATAATATATTTTGGAACTGATGTATTTAAACTAGAATAGACCTTTTATTAGTTTGAGAGAAATGGCAATAACTCATAAGGGAAAGAACTGAATTGTTAAAAATAATAGGTAGAAATTAATGACTTGGAAGGATATGATCAGCATTTTTTCTGCTTTAAAAATACTATTTGAATAGAATTCAGTTCATTTTAGGTATTACTTGTGGTATCGGCCTTGGCAGCAGTGTCCCATTTTGCTTGTCTGGGGCATAACTCTAGAAGTGCTGGAGATATCAACTTGAAACTTCATAGGTGAATAGATCTCATTGTAGAGAGGTGCAGTGCCAAATAACCATAACTCTCTTTCACATAATTTTTGACTTATTGCCCTTTGTAATTTTTCATACTTAATTCTTGTCTGGGACATAACTGGAAAGGTATTGAAGATATCAACTTGAAACTTCATAGGTGAATAGATCTCACTGTGGGGAGGTGCAGTGACCAAGAACCTCAAATTCGCACAATTTCTGAGTTATTACCCTTTGTAATTTTTCATACTTATTCTTCTCCAGAGCATAACTTGAAAGGTATTGCAGATATCAACTTAAAACTTTATAGACCTATACCTATTTGATCTTGACTCCTGAATATCCAGTTGTCCAAAAACTAACATTGGTCATAGCTTCTTTATCAGTAAGTGGATTTACTTCGTACTTGGACACAACACCCCTTTGGACAATACCTTCCCACTGACTTATTTGACCCTGACCACTGAATGACCTTCATCTTGATGATCCAATTGTCCAAAAAAACTTAAACATTTGCCATAGCTTCCTTATTAGTAAGTTAATTTACTTCATACTTGAACACAACACCCCTTTGGACAAGACTTTCCCACTGACCTACATTTTTTCACCTTGACCTTTAAATATCTAATTGTCCAAAAACTAACATTTGGCCATAACTTCCATATTAGAAAGTGGATATACTTCATACTTGGACACAACACGCCTTTGGACAAGACCTTCCCACTGATCTATATTTATTTAACCTTGACCCCTGAATGTCTGGTCCTCAGCTCAAAGGTCAAAGCACCGCTTTCGGGGGGATTGTCCTCTTACAGTGACAGTTCTTCTTCGTACTTTATTCTTGTCCAGGGCCTATAAATTCCCCATTCCATAGAAAAAAAGTTAAATAACTGGTATGCTATCGTCAGGTGACACATCCAACTCGCGGCGTATCTGGCGTTTCCATAACATGTTTACAAGATAAAATGCATTCCAGAGCCTAATGCTGTATTAAAGAAAGCATTATTTAGTCCAGCCATTCCCTTAGTGTACCATTCATAACAGTTTATAGCTTTACCTGATTTGACATGTATCTACAGTATACTTGTGAGAAAGAAAAGAATCTGATGGTTTAAAGGTACATACTTTTAAATAACTATTGATAACAACATATGTATTTCATTGGCTCACTGGCAGAAAAATGCAAAAATCATTGATAATGTAATGAAAAATATATGTTCAGAAATGTCTTGTTTGAACACATAAACGTGAAGAAGGTGTTCATTTATAAGAAATGGCTATCCACGCTAAAATTATACAACAATAACTCTGTATAAGAGCATTTTTCATGCATTTAGTGTACCAGTTGAACTTCGTATTTTTGACTGATACCTTGATATCTGGGTATGGTTCAGTCTATATCAGTTTTAAATAATTTGGAAGAAAATAAAATCCTATAAGTCTTAAAGTTATCAATGGTAAGTATTTATTGATAGATCATGTCTTTTTATCAACATCTTCTTACATTTTGTTGACTTTCTGTGTAAAAGCTGCATTTTTTCTTGTTCTGATTGAAATCTTTTTTTGTCCTTGAACACATACTATTTTTTTATATGTGCGGTGATTTTCATGCTAATTTTGCAATTCAAATTTGTTACATTTTACTAAACTTTAATATTGTATATTACATTTGATCATTTCTCTATTGAATTTATTATATTTCCGGCACAAATAAAAGCGAAATATTGTTAATTTATCTGTATGCCTTATGTTTTATATGATCAGCTAGGATATGTGACCTGAAGTGATTCTGCCGGGAGTGTACCTGTATAGTTTGAAAAATTATGTATATTCAATTTTTGTGGTTTAAAATCGACATAAATTTACAGTATATTGTAAATGTATGAATAAATTGGTGTGATACACTTTTTGTTTTGTTTCCTGTTCTTTGTTGGCCTTAATCAAAACCTTTACAGATATTTGATATAAGTAATATACATCAATGAAAAACATGTAATCACGACAATTGTAAAGTTTTTTATGTTCCTGAAGGGTGGTATTTAATAGTTGCACTTTGGTCAGTTATTCTGTCAGTCCGTCCCGTCTTCTGTGCGCAACTGTTCCAATGATTTTCACCAAATTTTGACCCAATGATAACTTTTAAGTGGTGCAGTGCATATTCTACAGCTTTTGTAGTTTTCTTTCTATTATTTTTGGCACAGGTATTGCCCTTTATTGAATTTTACTTAATATTGCTTCTATGCACAGCTCCTACATTTCTCATGCAATTTTCGCATCAAGTGTTGCAGTGCATGTATCCAGGCTTTAGCGATTCGATCACTTTGGTGGAGTTATTGCTCATTATTTAATTTTACTTAACATAGCCTTTGTGTGCAGCTCCTACAATTTTGTAACTGAAGTATATTTTTGGCTGTGGTGTCCAACTGGAGCATAAAACTCCAAAAGTTAAAAGATAAGAAACTGTTTAGAAACTTTTTTTTTGCTGTAAAAGACGTGGTTACCTTTAATATTGCTTCTATGCACAGCTCATACATTTCTCATGCAATTTTCGCATCAAGTGTTGCAGTGCATGTATCCAGGCTTTAGCGATTCGATCATTTTGGTAGAGTTATTGCCCATTGTTTAATTTTACTAAAAAATAACCTTTGTGTGCAGCTCCTACAATTTTGTAACTGAAGTATAATTTTGGCTGTGGTGTCCAACTGGAGCATAAAACTGAAAAAGTTAAAAGATAAGAAACTGTTTAGAAAAACTTTTTTCTATAAAAGACGTGGTAACCTTTAGGCACAAACTCCAGATCAGTATCGTTTGAAACATCAGTTTTTGAAATACACTAATTTATACCAGACATGCAAAAAAGGTAAAGGACATATAATAGTCTTACCCCTGGACGTATGGGAACGCAGTTCACAGACTGCAAAAACAAATTGGGCACAAATAATCAAAATAATATCAAGTTGTAAGCTGCAACTGCGTCATGTAATCTATTCGATAGCTCAGTGGTCTAGAGTGTGTGTTTTCGATGCGGGAGGACCCGAATACAAATCCCGCTCTGGATGTTTTTTTTCCAAGATTCATTGCGTCTTTCTATTACGAAATGATATGTCCTTATATAAGACCATACCTGTTTGTACATTTCGATTAGCTATTCTACGTTTTAAATTTGTAGGCAAGCCCCCACTGCATTGTTATATATGATTCTGAGGGATATACTAAAAAAAACCCATCTAACACCTATCAAATTAAAAACTTATATTTGTTTTTCTATCAGTTAAAACAATTGGACAGACTCGTTCTCATTGAAAGGAAATAGAACCTTCTGTCAGAAGAGGAACAGGGCAGAACAAGACGGTGAAACTACTATGGTGTGAAGTCTGATCATGGTTCATTCTAGTCGCTAAGGTAACAATTAGCGCCACCAGGAGTACAAAGCTGTCTTTCAAACAGGCCTAGAGCAATCTTTGTTAAGATGCTTACATAATAACTCCGTGGCAGCGGAACGTTGAGTTTTATCTTAACCTTTCTCCTGCTGGCGACAATTTTGTTCGCCTATGCGACAAGTGCAGACTAACAACAGCCTGCACATCCATGCAGTCTGATCATGGTCTGCACTATTCGCCATTCAGTCAATAAACAATAAATGGATCTGTTCAAATTGAAAGATGGACAAGTCCATTTTAGATATTTAGCCGTCTAACGGTGAAAATTGTTAACGTACAAATTCTATGTCTGTGAACAACAGCAGTCTTGTTTGGATATCGTAATATCTTTGCAGGATGCCACTGAGTAAACAACTTGTAAATTAAATAATCACTTCATAACTGTGAGGCCATCAGGTACAGAGTATGTTAAATGACATCAAAACAGCTTGCAGATATGTAACGTTAAAGAGTTGCAAAGTAATAATGAATATCACATGCATGTTCTTCAAGTGATAGGTGCTTTCTATAGAAACTCCTGCATTTTGAATCGGCTGCGTGGCTAACTGAAATAGCACACAATTAAATACAGGAAGGCGATGGAAATAAGAAGCAGGGTAGGGACAACTGTGACGACATTTAAACAGTATTATATATTTATGAACCCATGGTAACACAAAAACAACAAACGTATCACCTATTAATTCTAGATGAACGGAAATTATATATAAATGTTTTATTAAAATGAAATAAATGACGTTCACTGTCTTCATAGAACTATACCGATACATGACTAATGTCAGAATTACATCAATTTAATTAATCATACACTTCAAAAATATTTTTTTATGAATTGTGATCGATTTTCTGGTCACTGTACAAGACATCTTAACAACGCAATTGATGATGATTTTTTTTCTGCTCTGCAAATCGTTATTTTCACACAAGATTCAATGACATGGTCCTTCATGTAGCAGGTCTTAGAGCACATTGATTGCAACGTCTTACCAAGTTCTACCATCTGTTCATTTTTTTCTCATGCATCTAAACATTTAAACGAAATCCGGGCATAATTTTAGCGTTTAAATTTATAGCAGATGCCAGTTAATTTACTTTGCCAAGATAAAAGTTGTCCCAACGTATGTTGGGTTAAGCTTGTATAGAGCTATGTCCAGCGTTTTCACCTTCCCCTATTTAATTCCAATGAAAGTAAATTAAGCGGAACATTCTTTCCTATTTCGGCACGTCATTTTCTTTAGTAAGTTATTCAATTTTCTTCCAAACAGTTACAGGTTCAAAGTGATTGACCAGCGTTGAAGAATCACATCCTTACTCAACTTTCCCCTCCTTCTGAATATTTTAACACAGAGATTCTTTTCACCAGTTCGTGTTCATCAATGTTCTGAAAGTAAGAATGTGGGACAGTCACAGAAGTCGTTAGATTTGCAGGTATTTCAACCCTCTGTCTCTGTTTTGACGCACCTGGTTTAAGACACAGTTTTGCGTACAGAATCCCTCTTTTCCCATCGCACTCTGACGACCATGACCCAACCTTCTGTATGGAAACCTTCAGACGGTTTGTCAAAACCATATATTCAAATGTGCAACCAAACCATACACTAAATTCTGCTTTTTTTGCACCAGATTTGCACAAAGCTGGCGTAACAGAACCGGGTACAACGACGGTAGATGAATCGGATTCGTTTCTTTCTGTTTTGTTGCGAATCAAAAATATAGGAAATTGGCGTCTTCTGGATATCACATTAGAAATCTTAATACACGACATTGTGCTATCGGTAAGTGACATTTTTATTTAAAGAACAGTTTTGTTTGAGAGTTTTAATTTTTCCCCTTTATTTTGTTTAAAAATTCTGTCTGACGAGAAGACGAACACATATAGAAAGTTCGGTTTTAATAATCCTTTTACTCACTGTAAAATCATAGGAAATACTGATACTACAGGCAAGTTCTCTATTCACGAGTTGGTTGATTCTATTGATTTACCAAGTACTTATTCTTTTCATAACTGGATCTGTTTAACCTCCGTTATACATGTTCTAGACCTTAAAATCCAGCTTTTGAGAGAGAAGCACACACAATGCAAATAAACACCTGAGTTTGACTGAACTTGCAAATTTCCTCGCCGTAAATCAAAGCAAAAGAAAAGGAAACAAAGAAGCCTCTACTTATATATAATATACTGAAGTTCCATAAATCATAGTAAAAGTAGAATAACAATAACAACAGTTTCTCTGGTAATCGTGCTGATTATTCTGCATAGCTGTCAAAACAAAGCAGTTAACTTTTTTATGACCCAATCAATGATTAAGTTGAGACAAATAGCAAACTTTTATCGCAAGTGATCTTACAAAGTGACTGTATTATTTTTATCAGTGACACTTGTGAAAACATTATGTAATAGCTTGTTCCAATTTACATGTCTGAATGTTTTTAGTTAGGAAGCTTCCATACAGATACATATTTTAATTAGATAATTAAATATAATAGATCTATTTATGATGAAAATAAAAATCATTCGATTTTTAAATGTGAACAAATTATTAAAAAAAAACAACAAAAAAAAAAAAAAAAACAGTGTGTTTGTGTTATGATTTTGACATAGTTTTTAGGGCTTCTACATATTATTTGTTCTTTGATCATTATTGTTTTTTGTTTTCAAACAAAAATGTAGAATGAATAGTCAAAAAAAAAATAGATATGCATTTATAATGAAAAAAATCATAGATTTAGTCAAAGATTACTTATACGTACCTCAGGCAAAATATACCACAGACAAATAAGCAACACATCACTGTTAGGAGAATGTTTTTATGGAAAAAACCCTCTCGACTGGAGTTAGTTAATCAAGTCTTCCAAAAAACTGCATCGGATAAAAATAAGCATGTTCAAAATCTTTTTGGATCAGTTACTTGAAAAATATCTCTTAGTCTAGATATTTTCACTGATGTATCTTTTAATTCTATAACCCTGATTAAACTAGCCTCTATATAAGATTGCTCATTGGCTTCGTAATTCCATCAAAATTTCAAATCATTTATTTAAAAAATCTTCAATGTATATTCATAATGTTAGCTGAACTTGTTCAATTTTGTTTTTTTTACTATATTCAGTCTACATTTTCACTTTCCAGCATACTTTCAAAGTTTTTGTTAGTGGCATGGGATAAATGTGCGTCACTTCCGGTTTCGCTCTTGACAGGTGTGCGCGACCAAGTGCGTAAAATATGGATTTAAATTTGCTATAAAAACATCTTTATGATGAAAATTACCTGCAGAATTTTGTAAAACAGTCATAGTTAGATGTATATTTTTCGCTCATATGAAAATTTCGAGGTCAAAAATTCGTGTCACATGACCTTTAATATAGCCTATGTGAGCAGCTCCTACAAATTTATAACTGAAGTATAATTTTTGGCTATGGTGTCCAACTGGTTAAAAGGTAAGAAAATGTTATGAAACACTTTTTCTGTAAAAGACGTGGTAACCTTCGGTGGTACAAAACTCTAGATCAATATCTTTTGAAACATCATTTTTGGCAAATGTATTAATTTTACCAGCCATACAAAAAAGGGTAAAGGACATATGGTAGTCTTAGCACTGGACGTATTGGGGCTTTCAGTTCACAGACTGCAAAAAAAGTGGGCACAAATGATCAAAATGATATCAAGTTGTAAGCTGCAACTGCGTCAGGAAATCGATTCTTTAGCTCAGTGGTCTAGAGTGTGTGTTTTCGATGTGGCAGGACCTGAAAAAAATCCCGCTCTGGATGTTGTTGTTGTATTTTTTCCCAAGATAAGACCATACCTGTTTGTTCATTTAGATTTAGCTATTTCTACGTTTTAAATTTGTAGGCAAGCCCACACTGCATTGTTATATATGATTCTGAGGGATACATTCAAAAGTAAATTATCTAACACCTATCAAATTAAATACTTAAATTTGTTTTTCTATCAGTTAAAACAATTGGACAGACTCGTTCTCATTGAAAGGGGTGTAATTAAAACCTTCGGTCTAAATAGGAACCGGGCAGAACAGGGTAAAACTACTATGGTGTGAAGTCTGATCATGGTTCATCCTAGGCGCTAAGGTAACAGTTAGCGCCACCAGGAATACAAAGTTGTCTTTCTAAACGGCCTTGAGAAATCTTGGTGAAGATGCTAACATATTAACTCCGTGGCAGCGGAATGTTGAATTTTATCTGAACCCTTTTCCTGCTGACGAAAAATGTGTTCGCCTTTGCGACCAATGCAGACCAACATCAGTCTGCACATTCGTGCGGTCTGATCATAGTCTGCACTATTTTCCATTCAGTCAGTAAATTTTCAATAAGCACCCCTGCAAACAATAATGGATCGGTCCAAATTGAAAGAAGGACAAGTCCATTAAGATATTAAGCCGGCTCAGGGTGAAAATTATTAACGAACAAACTGTATGACTGTGAAGAACATGGGTGAACGACTTGTTAGATTAAATAATCACTTCTTAACTGTAAGGCCATCAGGTACAGAGTATGATAAATGACATCAAAACAGCTTACAGATTGCAGTTATGTAACGTTACAGTGTTGCAAAGTATCATTGAATATCACATGCTTGTACTTCAAGTGATAACTCTATAGTAACTCCTGCATTTTGAATCGGCTGTTTGGCTAACTGAAATAGCACACAAATACAGGAAGACGATGGAGAGCAGAGTAGGGACAACTGTGACAACAACTTAACAGTATTATATATTTATGAACTCAGGATCACACAAAAACAACAAACCTATCACCTATTAATTCTAGATAAACAGAAATTATATATAATTGTTTTATTAAAATGAAATAAATGACGTACACTGTCTTGATAGAACTATACCGATATATTAATTATGTCAGAATTACATGGCAAGTGAACTTTCAATACGAAACATCATACACTTCAAAAATAATTTTTTTATGAATTGTGACCCATTTTTTCGGCCACTATACAAAAAAATCTCAACAACGCAAATGATGATGAATATTTTTTCTGCTCTGCAAATCGTTATTTTCACACAAGATTCAAAGACATGGTCCTTCATGTAGCAGGTCTTAGAGCACATTGATTGCAACGTCTTACCAAGTTCTACCATATGTTCATTTTTTTCTCATGCATCTCAACATTTTAAACGAAATCCGGGCATAATTTTAGCGTTAACATTTATGGCAGATGCCAGTTAATTTACTTTGCCAAGACAAAAGGTTGTCCCAACGTGTTAAGCTATGTCCAGCGTTTTCACCTTCCCCTATTTAATTCTAATGATAGTAAATTCAGCGGAACATTTCTTTTCTATTTCGGCACTTCATTTTCTCTAGTAAGTTATTCAATTTTCTTCCAAACAGTTACAGGTTCATAGGATTCAATTATACCCAAACTGATTGACCAGCGTTGAAGCATCTCATCCTTACTCAACTTTCCCCTCCTTCTGAATATTTTAACACAGAGATTCTTTTTCACCAGTTCATGTTCATCAATATTTTGAAAGTAAGAACGTGGGACAGTCACAGAAGACGTTGGATTTGCAGGTATTTCAACCATCTGTCTCTGTTTTGACGCACCTGGTTTAAGACACAGTTTTGCGTACAGAATCCCTCTTTTTTCATCGCACTCTGACGACCATGACCCAACCTTCTGTATGGAAACCTTCAGACGGTTTGTCAAAACCATATATTCAAATGTGCAACCAAACCATACACTACATTCTGCTTTTTCTGCACCAGATTTGCACAAAGCTGGCGTAACAGAACCGGGTACAACGACGGTAGATAAATCGGATTCGTTTCTTTCTGTTTTGTTGCGAATCAAAAATATAGGAAATTGGCGTCTTCTGGATATCACATTTGAAATCTTAATACACGACATTGTGCTATCGGTAAGTGACATTTTTATTTAAAGGACAGTTCTGTTTGAGAGTTTTACTTTTCCCCCTTTTTTTGTTTTGTTTAAAAATTCTGTCTGACGAGAAAACGAACACATATAGAAGACAATGTTATATAATGTCTTTAACTTGTATGATTGTAAACATTTCTTGGAAATTTTCTGTTTAATATTGGATCCCGTGGATCAAGTTCAGAAGTTCGGTTTAAACAATCCTTTTACTCACTGTAAAAATCATCAGAAATACAGATACTATAGGCACATTCTCTTTTCACGAGTTGGTTGATTCTATTGAATTACCAAGTTCTTATTCTTTTCATAACTGGATCTGTTTAACTTCCTTTATACATGTTTTAGACATTAAAAATCCAGCATTTGAGAGAGACGCACACACAAGGCAAATAAACACTCAAGAGTCTAACTTATCGACCGAGCTTAACGTGTAAATTTCCTCGCCGTCAATCATGGCAAAACAAAAGAAAACAACAGAGCCTCCCTTAACAATCTACGTGTATATAATATACTCAAGTTCCAGAAATCTCTGTAAAAGTAAAATAACAATAACAACAGTTTCTCTGGTAATCTTGCTGGTTTTTACTTTTATACTCTTTTCACGATACAACAATGACGTTTATGAAGGCAGCAAAAGCAGTTCTGTTCATTAGTAAAGCAAGAAAACCATTTAGCAAGTTAAAACAGTCACCGGTTATTTCATTTGTGATTTCATGCTCTGTATACGTGATCAATGTTGTAACAGTACATTGATTCAATGCCTAGCGGACACAGGAATACGAAACTCGAGAAAATGAGGTCTTCAAAATACAGCATTTTTAAAGAACATATAAACATTGAAATTGTACAAGAGAATGTTAACAAGTAAACAATATAAATGTTGTAAGGTTTTAAGACTATGGTCTTTCTCCGGTCAGACAGGACACATCAGTTTCATCTTGTTATTCATTTTAAAGAAATAGTTTGTTATTTTAACATAACATTACGTTTATATATTTCCTTCTTCCTAAGGCATTGCTTTATAATATGTCACTTTAACGTAATAAAACTTAATTATATTTATTCTTTGTGTAAAATTATGAAATGCATCGAAACAGAATAGCATTCTTAACACTACATGCAGTTCCCTTCGTTTTGTGATATGGACTAAGAATCCGTACTCTCTTTTAAGTGAGATATTTCTTATGCAAGAGTTTCATTCTTAACTCTCAGAACAATATAACAGGCCACCCTTAACACTGTGGTGTAAATTAAGATACTTTCTGAAGTATGTCTTCCGACGTCACGTGCTGACTTATGTTACCAAAACATCTTGGGAAGTCAGCTACTTTTGTTTGATTACATCTGCAAAAAAAAAAAACAACAATGGATTCATACAGACTGTTTGATAGGGAGAAGATGACTAGACTGAATCTAAGTTTTTACACATGAAAATAGTTTCGAAGAAGTTGTTGGAAATACAAATTACGGTTTAAGTACACTTTTCTCTGCATTATTTACCCCATTATGTATTCGCTGTAGGAACTGACTTCAAATATGTGTTTTACTTCATTCATATAATTCCGAATAAGTTAAATGCTGTGTTATTCACTAGTGCTCTTATATGTTCATTTAATTATTATTGCACTGTCATTTGGTTTAATTAAGGTGGCTAATAATCAAATTAAAAAAAAAACTTGCCATTATTTCAAAACATTTTGAATCATTGAGCTTAGTTCTGATCTTTGGAAAAGAATATCAAACAATATTGGTTGGTTCAGTTACACCAAACAAAAGAAGTTGAATGTAAACAATCTTTAACACATGAAAAAAGAAAACAATTGCTTACGAAATGTCATGGATGTTTGAAGCCAAATGTGAAATAGTAACAGCATACGGATAATAGAAGATGGATGCATATTTAATCCAATTCATCCAGACTGGTACATTCTGAGAGAAAAATCCACCTTGCAAATAATAATAATAATCATAATAAATAAAAAAATAAAGAAAAATGATAGAGCAAAGATGCTTCCTTTATTTTCATATACACCATGTACAGTAGCTTCTTAGTTGTAATTTTGTACATTTGCCTGCTTTTGTAAGACCGGACTAAAATTTTATAGTAATTCATGAATACCAATAAAACAGTCCCTTTGATACAGAAAAGTTGTTTGATTTAGTCAGTCTAAATTTATAAAGCTTATGAGTGCTTCAAAATCATTCTGATGTAACAATCTGTAGGGTTTCTCTAAAATATGAAAAATATAATAAAATAAGGAAGTACCCAGCAGGTAGGTCGATATCAAGTAACAGAAGAGTGTTGTTATTGTCTTTCGGAAGTCTTTGAATATAACGGATAATAATAGACCCAATCCGAAGCTAGCAAACGTATGTATCATATGGACGATCAGTGTGGGGAAAAAGATCTCTGGTCCACCCAAGCCGCCGACCCAGAAGAAAAGTATATACATGAACATAGGGTGTATGACACTATCGGGAATATCAGCGGACATTTTGGCAAAGAAATATGAAGACAGCCTGTAAGCTCCTGATGCTCTCTCTTTAACGATGACTGGACGCTCCTCAGGGTCTGAAAACATACAACTCGTCACAAAATTATCTCGAATTGCTAACACTTAGTCATGTTGTAAAAATGTATCATACACGATGAATCATCGTTGTTCTTGATACTGCATTAAGGTAAATGCATACTGACTTGTTTTTTTCTCTCAAAACTCTTACAACTAGAAATGAGTTTTTGATTGAACAAAAAAATATGTCTCCCCCAGCCAGTTGCTGCAGGCAGTATTGAGTCAGACGATTGTAAAATAAGGGGGATATTTTTGTCAAATGTACATGATGAACAAGAAACTCATACTCTGTTAAGAAAGGATTGAGCAGAAACCTTGTTTCATATTGTACAAAATGGTTGTATTCATTCAGTCCAGTACCTGTAGCATGTTGGAATCATGTCGATGGCAGTGCTGTTACATAGATATGGGCAAAAAACATGAAGCCAGTTACAAGGTGTCTTCTTCAAACACTCAAGTTTAATCTATTTCCATTGATAAGGAGAAAAGTTACATCATGATAGCTGTAGTATGTTGGAACTACTCCTACTATGTTGGAATTTGACATTTAACCACCAAGTGTGACCTTGACCTTGAGACACCACACCGCAAAGTGGGTTCTGCACGTCGACTTGATGAGGTGAACATCTGACCCAAGTTTCATAAAAATCCTTCAAGGGCTTTGGAAGATACAGAGCGGACACGATTTTGTGACGGACAGACAGACAGACGGACAGACGGACGGACAGACGGACAACCGTGGGAAAAACAATATGTCTCCCCCGATGAGGTGAACATCTGACCCAAGTTTCATAAAAATCCTTCAAGGGCTTTTGAAGAAACAGAGCGGACACGATTTTGTGGCATTTGACATTTAACTTCCAAGTGTGACCTTGACCTTGAGACACTACACCCGCAAATTGGGTTCTGCACGTCGCCTTGATGAGGTGAACATCTGACCCAAGTTTCATAAAAATCCTTCAAGGGCTTTTGAAGATACAGAGCGGACACGATTTTGTGGCATTTGACATTTAACCTCCAAGTGTGACCTTGACCTTGAGACACCACACCCGCAAAGTAAGTTCTGCACGTCGCCTTGATGAGGTGAACATCTGACCCAAGTATAATAAAAATCCTTCAAGGGCTTTTGAAGATACAGAGCGGACACGATTTTGTGACGGACAGACAGACGGACGGACAGACGGACAGAAAACCGGTGGAAAAACAATATGTCTCCCCCATTTTTGGGGGGAGACATAAATATATGCCTATGATAAATAAACCCAGTAAAAGATTACAAAAAATACTAACCTGGATCTATTCTTTTATTTAGAAATAACAAATGCATCTTTTAATACTTTAAAGTCAACAAAAGTAGAACTTTTTAAAAGAGAGTCGATATACTTGATCTGCAACTTTATGGAAATATGGAAATCTTTAACCATCCTTTACGCAAGAGTCACAACTGATAATAATGGCTTACATGTAGAAATTGCTGTCAACGCTGGAATGAACGTCCAGTAACCAACATAGAAAAACATCTAGAAAATAAAGTTAACAGTCAATAGCATAGAATATAAATATGTGCAGTGTGTTTAAGTTAAAGGGAATCTGCAGTACTTATTTCTAAACAAAACAGTTTATACTCAAAGTCAACAATTAATATGAAGGCTCTACCTAAAATCACATAGTTAAGGTAGGTCAAAGAAAGACAACTTTGGTAAAGAATAACGTACTTCGCACATCCGTCGCTTCCCTTTGCAGTACGATTTGGGAAGTAACTCTGTCTGAAGTGGGTGAAAATGTGATACAAGGACTTAAGGGTAAAGCAGATTAGTACATACTATTTCATATAGGGTTTTCATCTGCTCGTTGACCAGAAAAGTCATGTATAATTTGTTCAATTTTTATTTACTTGTAATAAGAATTAATTTTCATAAAAATTATACCAAGCCAAAGACATCACGCGATGTTTCGAAGCTGACACCAACTTGGAAATAAAGAAGGCAGCAGAGGGCAGAGACTGTCATAGCTTGCACGAGAGAGTAACCATCCTTGAGAACACCTACAGACTGCTTCAATCCTCTCCACGACAAGGTTTTATATTGAGTCATCCAAGATGTGGGCCACTTTTCCTCAAGTTGAACTGCTCTCAGATAGCGTTCTTGGTGATCTGTTGCATTAAAAGAAACAAAACAAATGTATTCAATGCCTCTGTTCATGTCGAATAGTACGTTTTGAGGAAATATGTGTATCTACTGAAAAAAAGAGTGCGAAAATATGGGAAAAAGACGGTTTTGACAATCAATGGATCGTGCTCATCACATATGTATTTCAATCGTTCAAGAGGGCAAAACTGGACAGGGGACACTGTTTTTATATCTGAAAACTTTAATAAATATAAACATAAGAGATCGTCAATGACAGCATATATATATGTTTTATAATTACAAATAAAGGTTTAACAGTTCAAGAACAATATTCTCGTATTTTTTCTCTAAGTACAGTGTCTTTATTCGAAGAAAACTAAACACTTTTCTATGAGTTCATCTTAACATCTTTTACACAGTTGATAACTTAGCGTTCATGCAAGCATACGTGTTACAGCACTACATTGTAGCTTACTGTTTTCAAAACAGTTACCTTAAAACAAGTTTCGGCTACAAACTGTTACACAATTAAAGGTAATTAAATATCATAAGAGGCCGAAAGACGTAAGCGACACAGGTGTTCAATCCCATGCGTGTGTCAAACTGTTGATCGCCTCGTTAAATTTACGATATCATTTTCGCACCTCTGCAAGGATGTTTTGATTGCATTTGACAGGTTTTTATGAAGATACATGTACATCTCTGAATTTCTGAACTAATTGCATACACCAATCTTTCTAAATCGCAAAAAAAAGAAATTATTTTTTTCGAGTAATCGAATATCAATTTTGTTAACCGATATTCGGACGTTCGATCGAGTACTCGGTTAACCGGGTACTCGTTGCCATCCCTACTGAAAAGTAAATCAATGTACCATAGTTGTTCTCTAATTCATCCAAAAATGTCACACTTGTTCCATCTAACAGGCTGTCCGTGTCTGTTTGACCTAGTTTATCATCTAGTCTATTTTCATGTTGCATCTTCACTTCTCTGCCGTTCCTACAGATTAAACAAGAAATAAGCAAAGATGATTTCCATCTCCTTATGTTTATGTTTAAGGACCAGAACAGAACAGAGTAT
Source organism: Cyclina sinensis (assembly GCA_012932295.1). Taxonomy (NCBI): domain Eukaryota; kingdom Metazoa; phylum Mollusca; class Bivalvia; order Venerida; family Veneridae; genus Cyclina; species Cyclina sinensis. The sequence continues at coordinate 42,347,181 of JAAONU010000017.1, forward strand.
ATATTTATTAAACCCTAATCAATATAAACAAAGTAGTTTCTGTCAGAGACAATAAATAGATAATAAATTATAAATAAACAAAGTCTGATGCACTAAAATCATAAATAATAGTTGCATTGATCCTAAGTTCACACCAAATGTTCACGCAGAAAGTGTCGCATGCGGAATGTTATTTGAAAACTTTTAAACTTCAGGATCCTCCACGTCGGGAAATAGGCAAACTACGCCTCCACTTAAACTCACATGAAATTCACAGACACGAAACCTTTTGATAGGAAAACTGTTCACAAGGCACTGTCGAATACTTTAAAAATCAGAAACACTTATACCGAGGCAATTCAATGTATATATAATTCTTGAATATAAAGATTGAAACATGATCCAAGATTTACATGTTGACGTAAGCGTGAGATTTGATGTAAGCGTGAGATCTGACGTAAGCGTGAGATCTGATGAGCTGGATCTCATTGTCGTCCTCTGTGCTCAAGATATCCACTGAAACAAGAAAACAAGTCATCATGGCAACAAAAAATCGAGATCCTATTGTAACAATTAAAAGTTTACATAAAACTAAACGTATTTCTGAAAAGTTAGAATGAAAGAAAATTAGAATTCGAGTAAAGTTAAAGATTTGACAAGTAAACTTCAGACTTTATCTGTCATTAAATTACAGGTCTGAAGTACAGTTATGACCATTGACAAAACTGCCCAAGACTCCAAATTGTCTTACACTTGAAATCTGCCGGGTTATACGCCTCTTCGCACGTGAAGCCAAGTTCTTTAAAATGGGGCAGCGCATCTGCTATTCCACCAGAATACACACACTGAAACGTATGAAAAAATTATCTTTGTTTATGACACAATAAAATTACACAAGGCTTAAATTCTAAAGGAATATTTTGCGATTCCTTTTTAGAAGATTATGGTGTAAACATACACTTTTTCTCAAACCGTCTTTATTTAGTTTTCTAGTCTATGTTATTTCCATACTCATATGCTTTTGAAAATTCATCTTCTTAATAAGAAAAATGATGACTGTTTTATTTTGTCTGTTACGTTTTATTAAGTGTACAGCTCTTCAACAGTTTTGTTTGTTTTGTATTGTAAGTTGAAAAATTTCTGCGGTGCAATCTTACCTGTGAGGTACCAAAACTATAAAAAAAAACTTTTCCTCTGTGAAAATGTCCTCTTCCTTATGTTCTTGTATTTTCTAATCGGAGGATAGACATCAGATCTCAATAATAACATTTCTTTGGAACCATTTCTAACAGTTTGTAAAATGTATTAACTCTACCCCATTATTTGATTGCAAACATCTATAGCATATGAGAATAGTTGGAAGTACTTTTAGGACTTTAACTAATCTCTTTCCCCTTTTAACATTTTAGATATTCACCTACATATTTTCATCATAGTATTCAACATTTACAATGCCACTGGAAGAGTGTTTATCTATTGCAACTGTAAACTGAAATATTGTTAAACAAATACTTAAGGATACATACAAAGCCTTCTGATAATAGGACAAGCTGGTCAAACATGTGGTAAAGTTTGCTGGCCGGTTGGTGTATGGAAGTTATAACCAGTCTGTTTCGTTTCTTGGCGTTTTCTTGAATGCAGTTCATAATGTCATGAGCTGTCTTCGAGTCAAGGCCTGAGGTCGGTTCCTTAAAAATTAAAGTGTTAGTATGCCTTATTCTTTAAACATTTTTATTTAAAATCAATTGGGTAACAAGTTTTCGCAACATGTTGATTCTGCTCAACGGCTGTAATTAAAATTTAAAGCATTTTTTTTACAAACATGATTGCTAAGATTAATTCTGCTACCTTGTCAAAATCCAAATGTATACACCTACTGAAAGCTGCTGCTCTACAAGATAACCGAAATATTGCACGGTTAATTTTGATATTAAAAAGAGATATGCGTTCGGAATAGTTTTAATTAATAAGTAACAGATACTTGCATCCAGTATAAGAATGTCTGGGTTTGTGAGTAGTTCGCAAGCAATACTAGCGCGTTTCTTCTCTCCTCCAGAAAGACCTTTTACAAAACAATTACCAATCACTGGAGATAAAAAAAAGACTTGGAATTATAAACTGCTATTTGATAGATCTTGCTCAAAATTGTCTTATCTTCAGAAACGTCTGTGAAATATTTTTAAAAACATAAATCCTTCCGAAAATGCGTTTGAGAATCCAACTCACTTAAATGTTCACATTCTCTAGGTCATTTTGGACGAGCGTGCAACAAAAGGCAACTGAAACAAGATTTTAGCGTAAAAGATGACAATCTGACGGTACAAGAGTGTGCCATATCAAACAAAAGCACCGCTTGGCGGAGCATATATTGCCTGAAGGGTGTTTTTTCTAAGTATGATGCATTTGTGATATAAGGGAGGAAACCTTAGGCCTTTGAATTAAATGATTGGATTTAAATTTTGATTTTTTTTGTTTTTGATTTACAATATTTTGATTTTTAACATTTTATCGTTTTAATTTTAGAGATTTATAGATCTTTATCATATCTGACTTTTACGTTTTATAATTTGTATAAATGTCTTTCAGAAGTTATGGTGTTCATGCTGCGATGCATGGTTATCAAGTTATAGTGCAGAAATATTGATTGTTTAGTTGAATATCACCTTGACCTTTTATGTGCTTACTCCGAATATAGAGTATGTATAGAGGTAATGTAATCAATGATGGCAACCATCCTAAGAAGTTCGAAGTCTGTATGGGAAGTAGTTGCCAAGTTATACAGCAGAAATGCTTTTCAGTGTTTAGGTCATTGTGACCTTGACATCTGACCTACTGATCCTAAGATGTAAGGGGGTCATTTTCTCAATGTATTCAATCACCGTATGAAGTTTGAAGTCTGTATGGCAAATGGTTATAAAGTTTTACGCGGAAATATTTTTCAGTGCTTAGGTGACTGTGACCTTGACCTTTGACCTACTGACCCCAAAATCAACAAGGATCATGCACTCAATGTGTGCAACCATTATATGAATTTTGAAGTCTCTATGTCAAATAGTTGTTGAGTTACAGAGTGTAAATAATTCTAAACATTTAGGTAGCTGTGACCTTGACCTTTGACATACTGACCAAAAATGTATAGGGGTTGCAATGGTTGCAATAAAGTTTGAAGTCTCTATAACAAATAAATGTCAAGTTATATGGCTGAAATGGCTTTCAATGTTAAGGTCACTGTGACCTTGATCTTTGAGCTACTGACTCCAAAATCAATAGGGGTCGTCCACTCAATGTGGGCAATAATCATATGAATGTAAAAGACTGTAGGCCAAAGAGTACTCAAGTTATCCTCTGGAAACTAAATTGCTAACGGACGGACGGACGGACGGACGGGTGGACGCCCAGGACCGTAACATAATATGCCCCTTTGGGCATATAAAAGGTTTCATTCTTTATGTCGCTTAATTACTGAGAAAGAAAGTGTAAGACCCGTAGATTTTTTCAATAAAAATTAGCAATCTGAAATAACCACAGTCTAAATTTTAGAACAAATGAGATTTGATATTATTACCGATTCATGAAACTTCTTTTTCACTGGTCTTATAAGCGCTTTTTTATGATAGTATAATAAGTTAAGCACATTCGATAAACAAAATGCAATTTTTGTAATGCACCGTTCGCAGATTACATTGCAGAGCTTTTTTTAGTCTATACCTTATACGTTTTTAGTTAAATTGTCATTTGTCTGTGAAGTTTATATTTATTCTTTCTTAAACAACTGCAGATAATTAAAGCCGATCCTACAAAATTATTGGCCATAGCATGGACGTGTTTGGTTAGAGCCGCACAGGAGTTCATCTAGGATGTCATTCTCTATTGATTATAAATCTTAATTTGGACGCTACATAGTAAATGCAACCAAGAGACACAGTGTTTAGAGATGGTATGTTTTCTAAAACAGTGTACGGTGGGGCAACGGTATTCGGACACTCGCTGGATCCGCCACCAACAGCGTAAGCTGAAATAATTACACTACATAATCTAAAAAAAGGTAAAAGCGTTTTATCTTAAATCCATTTACATTTACAGTTTTTTGTTGTTTCACATATTTATTTCAGAAGTAAATGTATTACGAAAATACATTTTGAACGTGCACTTGTAAAGACGGCAAAATTTGGTTTTCGTCAAGCGTTTCTATCTTTGCAACCATCATAGTTCACGAGCAGCCTACAAATCCTTTCAGTCAAATCAATGTCAATAAAATTATATTAGGTTGATTCACTCTAGGTCAACCTTGAACTTGTCATTTAAAAAGCACACATGCACTGAAATAGTGCACCCAAAATGAACTGTAATTACATGAAAGGCTAAGGGAGACCACTCGTGGTAGATGTATGAGCTAGCGAGCCTTGTTTGTGGTTAGAAGCACTATTACATCAAATGTTCTCACTTAAATACATGTATTACTTTATAGATTTAAAAAAAATACTGTGTAGAACCCAGATGTAATAACTCCTTCGAATCTCATGACTAACTGGTTCTCTTTTGTTAATAATACTTGTATGTTTAAAAGCTGTCCATGGTATATCTTTAAAATGATACAATACATACGGCTGGATGCCTAAAAACAGACGAACATGAGGTACGGTGATGCGTTAATGTTCCATCATGCCTTTTCGTGTCACTGTATGAACTAATTACAATAGATCCCTTCTGCGACTCCATCTTACTATAGCTGACTTAACAACACTGAACGTTACTGGTACATAATGTATAAAACGTAAAATTTTATACTCTTATATGGAAAGCACAGGGCAATCTGACAGAAGTTCACGTATCCCTACGGTAATGATTTTAATCAGATTGAGCACAGGGTATCTTGACTGAGATGCCAAAAGATTGGCCAGTAACGAAGCAGGTATACGAATTAAAGACACAAAAAGCTACTAATTACAATTTTGTATTTTACCTGTATTTCGACACTTATCTAAACGCAGCGACTGTACCATATTGTCTACAACTTCTCTCTTCTCCTCTGACGTCATACTCTCAGGAATTCGTATGTTAGCGGCGAACTTGAAAATGTTTATTTTAGTTAAGTAAGAAGTAGGCCTGTCCAATGGTTAATATACAAGGTTTCACCAGAGGTACCCGAGGAGTCAAGAAAGAACGCCTTACATTAGACCCGAGTAGAAGGTGACCTTGAACTTCGCAATTTACCGCCTCGGTTCGAAAATTGTTTATGTTATCAGATAACTGTTAGTGATTCAAATAAGATTGAAGTTCTGAGTCCAGTAGAAATGTTAAGACTTTTAAGGTATTTCTCTTAAGTAAAGCGCAAAAACTAAAATACTTTTGCAGCACAGGGTCAGGAACACTATTCTGCGTAATGTCCCCTATGAGCATTGCGGATATACTTATCCATCGGTGCTAAGAGAGACTACTATAGTTATGTTATCATTAAAAACATGGGCAAGTGATAGCTGGAGTTAAACGCATGACCTCTTGGTAGTGAAAGATAACACCGGTATAGAAATCAGAGACCCCTTTATTACCTAAACACATAGAAACCCTCTGTACAAATTTAAAAATTCGATAATTTCACTACCATCTTCAGAAAATACGTAGATTTTGTAACATTTTCATGTCTTATCATCGAACACTTTTATTGTTTGTATTATTCTTCTAATTCACATTTCTTCCATCCGTGCTTGCTGACACGGAATAACAAACTGAAAAAGTAGCAGAAAAAATACCTGAAGTGTTTCTATCAGTGTCAAATGTGAGAAGAAAACATCTTGTTGCTGCACAAAAGCCAGTTTTCTCCGCAATCTTTTATCAAACGTTTTCCCATTGAGTGTGACAATACCAGCGTTTGGCTTCTGGCGTCCCGCAATGATGTTTAGCAAACTAGTTTTTCCCGACCCTAAAGCGATTCACAAGTGTTTACTTTAAAATCGTGAGAGTTTGTAGAAATTCAATTTGTTTTCAACATGCAAAGCAATCCTGCTCATACTTTAAGAACGGCACAGATTTCTTGACAAACTCTATGCCTACTTCCTCTCAGTGAGTGTCAAACAGTGGCCAAAACAAGAGCGCTGTTATATTGTCACACCTCGTTATGATTATAATAGAAAACACAACCTCAAAAGCATCATCTGAATTTTGAACCTGTGCGATAGAGTTATTTGATTTGTCACCATAGCTTACTCATTATTTTTTTTAACCATTTACATGTACAAAGAAAATGTCTTAGTGAATCTTTGCAGCGTTGTTGCGCATAAAACTCTCTTGATTAAAACTGACCTTATCATGGCCACTGAAGGCGCACATCGGTCCCTGTCGGTGCTACGGTTCAAAGGAGGCCCGCGCATTCCATTTGAAAATTAAGATGGGTCTAGAAATCAGTTTGAGTTAGATGATGTTTTTCAATCATAATAATATAAAAAACATACAAGCGTTGCAAAAAATAACTTAGTTCCACCCTTATTTAAATAAACTTTCAGTCTGGAAAAGTACTTTTTGGAAAAACTCAGAATGGCTGAGATTTTGTCATTCCTCTTCAAAGCTAAAGTGAGAATCGGCAGAATGACAGAAAGGTTGTTTTCATTTCTCTCTACTTGTCGAATACTTCTACATCTTAATGATCAGTGTTACATATGAAAAGGTTTTAAATGCTACAATACGGGTTGAAATCAGACAGTGAGGCGGTTGACACAAAAAAGACAATGGTGATATCTCTGATTATTTCTCTTTATTCTGAAATTTATGTCCAGATACTCAAAGACTTACTAGCAAAAAAATCCACGTCCGCTTCGAGAGAGCAAGTACAAAAGAATGTTCTTTCAAGGGCTGCCGTGGATTGCTATTTAGCATTTACTCGTCATGCAAATGTGGTTGAACGTTCGCCTCACTGCAAAGTACTGCAGCTGGTTAAAGTCCCAACAGAGGGACATATTTTGCTAAGCACTTACAGTTGACAAATACCCACACATAGGCATCACTTAAAATCGATTTTTTTACCAGTTGAGTGTACATCTTTCAGGAACGAAATTAATATAGTTTCATATTATTGTTATGAAGGAAACACGCTTTTGATTACAACAGGAATGTAAGATACTTTTGGTCATCGACAGTCATGTTTTCATCTAAAAATAAGATTTCAGCATATTTACGATCACACAGCTCACAATATGCTATATGGTCTCTTCAGTCAGTCAGACATGTTTATTCGTTGCTACGAGATCTAATTAAACTATTGAACATACATCGGGAAGTGGTTCAAGCTGGTCTGTGACATCTTGCATTCGGAAAAATATTGCTAGCTTGCAGCTTTAGTTAAAAGCAATTAAAAAATGAACACATTTTGCCGATGAGGTTTTATCAATTCGTTTTATTTCAGTGCTTTCTCTAAAGCAAATAATTTATCTAGGTTAGATTTACATGTATTTTTCTGATTTAGACAAAATGAATTGGGATATATATATATATTTCTGCATGCGATGATTTTCTGTAAACAAGACGTTCGCATATAGCTGGTTTTCTTGAAAGCCATTGATGACCTCCTTCTTTCGTCTAACTTATCATTCTGTATGAGATTTTAAACACTACAACTTGCAGATCGATACCAAAGCGGTCGAACATGTAATATATTTACGGAGAAATTTGCTCCCACTTTTTCCATATACATGTATATAATAATGATCAAATTGTGCAAGAGTGCAATTGTCTAAACAAGTCTCGAACCTCTAGCATCAGTTAAACTTTGCAGAATATACCTGTAAAGAGGATGATATGATTTGTATGGTGGCTGATTTCTGCCATTTCTTTCCGTCGGGTTGATGGACCAAAAACACGACAAATGTAGCGTTTGTGGTATTGGCGCGCTCATGGGTCGCCTCACGAATACGACTGAACAACATTTTAGGGAGCCAACTCGACATTTACATAGCCGTTAACACAACATTCTGTCATTCTGGCGCCTTCCGGCACGCATGTTCAAACGTTTAACACCTATTTTCTAAACTGTAGATTCAATTCTATACTTTCTATGGAAATCCAAATAATAACATTTATGATGACACACAATCTTGTACGCATGCTTATCAAGATGTTCCTGTATGACTGATCAAGAATGCATGTTTGTAAAACGGTTACGCATGCGTGTCATTCTGTCGTTTGGGCGCATTCACTGAATTTAACCCCCGGCAGCACGACAAGTTGGGGCGTCAACACGTCATCCAAGGGTCGCCAAAAGTCGTTCTGTCGTGTTTGTGGGCCAACAACACGCAAACACGACAAATGAGCGCACCAATACAAATGCTATATTTGTTGTTCTGTCTTGTTGTCGCCCAGCCAGAATGAAATGGGAGAAATCAGCCTATATAGATTTACGATGTCCTTATTACTTAATACGATTGTATGATGCTTAATATGCTGTTAAATTCGTCAAACGAGAGAAACTAATAACATATTTTTTTTTTGTCTTTCATATCTATTCTGTTTAGCCTAGATTGAGACTGAGGAATCTGAGCCATTACGACATGTTCAAGGATACTATTTTCCAGAATTGAAGTTTAATAGAATTATGATCGAACTATGTTTTATTGTTTAACAACGCTTGTCTAGTTATTTAGAATTATGACTGAAAAAAAACAACAACAACAACATAATTTACTCCCTAATTGTTGATTTTCAAGTCGCATGTGGGCTGAACCGTTTCATGTCAGTTATTTAAGGCGTTCGGCGAACAATGTATGGCAGACAAAGACTGGTCACTCTAGCTCACTTAAAGCTCAGAGCTAAGGTGATCCATAAGACAAAAGAAAAATCTATGCCAATAAGGAGCTTACCTGTGGGTCCCATAAGTGCAAGTATTTCACCATTCTTTGCAGCCAAGGAAACATCATTCAATATCACTTTATCTTTTACTTTGAAACTCACATTTTCTACTAACAGACTCAAGTTCATTTTAGACATGTTGATATGCATTATGTGAACTTTTGTAGTTAAACCAGTACATGCATAACGCAAACAAGCGTGAAGTAAAGCATCGGTTCGACACTTTAGTTACAAAGCATAAACAAAGATGACTTTGGATATTGTGAATAAAACCTTGGCCTAACATTTATGTGCTTTCCAAGAATTACAATCGAAAACATAAACTAACAAGAGGAAGAGATGGTCCTGGGTCGCTAACCTGAAAAGAAACAGCCAAACTGGTGGAATGGGGGTGGCATCTAAGGGATGTGTCAAATGGCAGACAGTTCGAACACTACAAAAGATATCAAAAACTATTTTCAAACCGAGAAAGAAAGTCAATAGTTCAAGGTAAACCAGTCGAATTTGAAGTCAGTGGGCGAACTTATACAACTAGTAAAAACTTCTAAGACTTATTTTCAAAAACAAGGAAGTAGGTCAGTAGGTCAAGGTCAGTCAAGGTCAAAGTTGATGTCTAAATGTTAATTTATACAAGTGGTTAAAATTTCACTGTTGAGCTTTAAACAAGGCAGTAGGACAGTAGGTCACATGAAGGTCAAGGACAAAAGTGGATGAAGGTTAAGTACCTTCCTACCACATCCAATGATTTTTTTCGGAGGGGGTGGGGTGTACACAGGTGAGGTGGGTGGAGCTGGGTACCCTGCTGAGGGCCAAGATCTTCTAAAGTCCAACTAATTAACAAGGCAAAACCATATGTATCTAAGCTCAATGCCTTTCACTTTCTTTAAAACTTTTTCCTATATAACTCAATGTAAAACAAGTGACAATTGGGGCAGTGCCAATTGTGATCCAGGGGTCATGATTTGTATAAACTTGGTTGCAGTCCACAAGACAATGAATCCAAGGCCTAATGATTATTAGACAAGAACATTTTTTCTATATAAGTCTAACTAAAATCAAATAACCCCTGGGCTCGGGCCAATTCTGACCCCAAAGCCATGATTTTAACAACTTTGGTACAGGTTCACTAGATGATGATATCAACCAAATATGTTACTATGGTCTTGCGACTTGAGACAATAAGATTTTTAAAAACTTTTTCCTATATTATTCTATGTAAGATCAAATGAACCTGGGGAGGGGCCAATTTTGATCCAGGGGCCATGATTTGTATTAACTTGGTAGGGGTCCACTAGACAATCATACACATCAAACATCTTTAATCTGGGCTTTATGGTTTCTGAAAAGCAAATTTTGTAAGTTTTTCCTATATAAGTCTATGTAAAATCAAGTGACCCCTGGGCTCGAGGCAATTCTGACTCCACAGCCATGATTTGTACAATCTGGGTAGAGGTCCACTAGATGATTCTTTTTAACCAAATATGTAAGCTCAAGGCTTTGTGGTTTCAGACAAGAAGATTTTTTTAGTTTTTCCTTTCAGTTGCCATGGCAACCAGAGTTCTGAATAGAATTCCATTTTTTTTCACATAACTTAGAAAGAGGACCATACAAAGATCATCTTTGTAAGGTTTAACTGCAATTGACATAGTGCTAAAGGAGGAGATTTTGTTTAAAGTCAATTGTGGATGACAGACGGATGGACAAAACAGCATACTTAAACTACCCCTGACCTTTCAGGTGAGCTAAAAATCATGTGATTTCAAGCAGAAAACTGGGTCACTAAGCCACAGGCAAAGACTTCTCATGAAGAATGTTGCACTTATCTACCTTTATATCATAGGTGGTTTTAACATTTTTACTCATTTACTATATTGATGAATATAAACCATTAAGTATTAATAAAATTAATGACAGCTTAGATCAAATCTTGTGTATAACTTCAGGCAAAATGCTGTAGCATTTAAGATGTGCAGATATATAAAATAAGTGCATTTTGTAGGTTAAATTCATGCTAAGTGTGCCAGGTAATTAAGGACTGAAAAAAACTTTATATTAACAACCTTCAGATGCAGAGGTTTACTACAAGAAACGACCAAATCTTGGTGGAGTTCTATGAAGGGGCTGATTTTCTCTTTTAATCAAACTTATAGGTATGTGGGTAAATATCTGCAAATAAAAACTGACAAGACTTGTCAAGAACGCAGTATCTTATTTCAATAAAACATCCTATTCACATGTGCAGGTTGATTATAAATGGAAGTAGTATTTATTCATAAGTTCTAGTTGAGTAACCATGGTTTCATATGATAAAGATGTGAACTTTTTATATATACTTGTGGTATGACATGATACTCTATTATAGTAACATAGTATGTTTACCCTTATTGTTAACACATACATCATGCAAGTTGTGTGACTTTTCTGTCACACAGATGTTTGAATAATAAAAGTTGTCACTGATATTTAAAACAAGAACTGTCACTGTAAGATGACAATGTCCCCGAAAGCGGTGTTTTGACCTTTACTTTCAGGGGTCAAGGTGAAATAAATAAAGGTCAGCGGGAAGGTCTTGTCCAAAAGGGTGTTGTGTCAAAGTATGAAGTAAATTCACTTACTTATACGGACGTAATAGCCAAAGTTAAAGTTTTTGGACAATTGGATCTTCAAGGTGAAGGTCATTCAGGGGTCAGGGTCAAATAAATAAAGGTCAGTGGGAAGGTCTTGTTCAAAGGGGTGTTGTGTCCAAGTATGAAGTATATCCACTAACTAATATGGAAGTTGTGGCCAAATGTTAGTTTTTGGACAATTGGATATTCAAGGGTCAAGGTGAAATAAATATAGGTCAGTGGGAAGGTCTTGTCCAAAGGGGTGTTGTGTGGATGAAGTAAAGGGCATAAAGTAAATCCACTTACTAATAAGAACGATATGGCCAAAGTTTAAGTTTTTGGACAATTGGATCTTCAAGGTGAAGGTCATTCAGGGGCAAGGGTCAAATAAATATAGGTCAGTTGGTAGGTATTGTTCAAAGGGGTTGTTGTGTCCAAGTATGATGTATATCCACTTATTGATAAGGAAGTTATGGCCAATGTTAAAGTTTTCGGGCAGACTGACAGAGTGACGGACTGACAGTTCAAAATCTATATGCCTCTCTTTGTGAGGCATAACAAGAATTATACATTGACAAATTGTAATAACCTCTGGTTACAGAATCTTATACATGATTATACAAAAAAATATATTCTCATATAAATTATATATTTATTTTTCTTATATACATAACTAAATGTTTGGATTCACAATCTCTAATCATATAATGTATGTCATGTTACTTGTAACACAAGTGCATAACCAAACCATGCATGATATACAAACATACAACTATTTTTTCAGATTATCAGTATTTTAGTCAACAAAATATGTCAGTGTGCCTTCTTGCCTATTCAACCATGTGCAATGATATACAGGTACAATTTAAACTGGTGGTATGACATTCAATAACGTGTGCAGTCAACATGATTTGAACATGCAAACTGCAGTTTCAAGCATGCATTTTTTTTTCATCTTCAGCATTGTGATGTTGCATTAATTATCATATGATTACTTACAAGATAAATAAAGTTAGTTCTTGCCCCCACCCCTACATGTAAGTTTATTTCTCACACCTGATCCATGTTAGTCTTTAAAATGGACTTGCAGGTGTCTCCCAATATGAGTATATCCAATCATTGTTTGTGAAGCGAGGGATCTTTTTGTATATCTACCCATCCAAGAAAACTTAAGAAATTTAAAAAAAAATAAGTGTGTAGGTGGGGGGGGGGGGGGGTTTACAGTGGGGTGTCCCATGCAGTGGGGGAGGGAAGTACCTACCCATCTCATGTAAGTAAATAGTTAAGTCCTTTGTGTTTTACCATTAGAAGTTTTTTTCCTATATAAGTCAATGCAAAGCCATGTGACCCCTAGGATAGGGCTAACTTTCACCCCAGGGGCCAGTCAAATAATATAAACAATCTTGGTAGAGGTCTACTAGAGAATGTCTCACATCAAATTACATAGCTCTGTATCAAGCAGTTTTAGAGAAGACAATTTTAAAATTTTTTCCTATATAACTATATATTGGCCCCAGGGCAGGGCTAATATTAACCAGCTTGCTAGAGGTACACTAGACAATGCTAAACTCCAAATATCAAAACTCAACCTAGTATGGCTTATGAGAAATCAGCTACATTTAAGTTTCTGCCTGAAGCTGATGACAATCAGACCCAATAACCATAATAAATTTCACTGTATGATATAATAAACTGCCAAAATCTGATGATTGGTTCAGCTAATAAAAATAGACCTCTATCCATCATAACTTAACTAAGATTACGTCAATCAAAATGCCTCATTCTTTTTGATATTTTCCTCAAGACTGCTCGACTTGGTTTTAACCAGTCAAATCCTAGCTTATAAGGTTGTGAAAACTAGAACCATTACAGGTAAACTTAGAATATTAACAAGGTGTGAAATCACCAAAAAAATTCTTTCAACATTCTAAATAAAGCTTATATAGTTCATAGTGCTGTAAAACTTTATATGGCTTTACTTAATACATATAACTATACATATTTTGGTAGATCTGAATCTTTAATCTTGAAAAATAGCATGAAAAGTAGAGATCGTGTTTCTAACAAGAAATATATTTCTGCGACTTCAGGACAAAAATGTTTTAAACAGAAAAGAAAACGGAGAACTTTTTCTATCCACCATTATGCTGATTCAGTTTTCTGGGCTCTGATAGACTGAACTTGGGTTTTCATTCCACAAGATGTAACAATAAAGCATCCGAAGCATCAACAGAAAAAAGTTACCTTTGTGTCATGCAGTGAAGCATTTTACAGTAACTTTCCAAGAAAAACTTCTGGAATGTAAATCTCAACCTAGAGCATTATACCTAACTGACAGTAACAAACCTCTTGACAAATGATATTCTTTTTTATACAATTTGCTTAATAATTATTTTCAAATGAAACATAACAATATACAAAAAGCACTGATAAAAATGTTCCTTTGTTTACATTAAATGCCAAATGCTAATTATTAAATGGTACTTTTGTAAATTCAATTATATACACACGTCACATCATTAAATACAAACTGTCAGGTAAATAACTGTCTAAATCTTAACCTTTAACCTGCTGGAACCGAAGTGATTAGCCTTTGCCACCAGTATAGAGCCAGGCCAGCCTGCACATCCGTGCAGTCTGTCCAGGCTCTATACTGTTGGTAGCTCCATTTTTGTATTTTGATATTGAAATCCCTTAAACTTTGAATGGACTGTTCCAAATTCAAAGCTGGGCAAATCCATTACAAATTTCAGCATGTTCAGGGTTAAACTCAAAGCTCTAATCAAAGCTTAGCTTAATATGAATGTAATTATTCTTTTAATGTTTCTGAACAATATGAATGTATTCTTTTCTTTGGCTGTGATTTTCAATCATATACATAGAGGATATTTGTTTGTTTTTGTGGAAGATGAGAATTTATTTCATCGAGTGAACACCATATGTGATATTTTCACGAGTGGCGCAGCAAATTTTCTTTTTATTTTATGCCAACACGTCAAAAATGGGTATTTTATGACATTTTTACTAAGGGCCTTCAATAAATTCCCCATGGTGAGCCCCAATCAGTTAATGCGTACTTTGGTCAAACCGTTACTCTGCACACAAAAAAAAAGTGCAGACAATCTCCAATACATATGGTAACTTTAGTTCTGCTGAAATTAACTGAATACACTTTCATCAAATAACATTTATTTTTCTCTACACAGTCTATCAATATTTATTGAATTTTAGCCATACATACTTTAATTATAAAAGCAGATTAATACCGAGTAATATTCAATCAATTGAATTGAAAGTCGGCTATATTGGATATTGTCCATGTGAGTTATGTAAACAAATCAGATATTTTAAATAATTTATGGTGAATTTCATCATTGTTCACAACTAGTTAGGCTCAGGAATTCAATATTATAACTGGATTTAACAAGGTAAATAAATTTCACTCGCTGTCACTGTCTGAAATACAGTGGATTCTCTTGTATTTACGTGGTGGGGAAATTAGTTCCGGCACAAACAGTGGATTATCAAAATGGTAATTTCACTGATTCAAAACAGTGGATTATCACTTTTATCTCACTGATATTTCCCTATATTTCATTGGTAGGCATAAAATAAAAAATTCCTATTCAAAACAAAAGTATGTGAGTAATAAGAAAAATCAAACAAAAATCATATAACGAGTAAATGAATACTTCTTCACTATGACAACTTTCAATAAAAAAGAAAAAAAACCATCCCCAACAATGTTATATGATTTTTACAAGACTTCTTGCTTTTATATAAATAAAAAAAGAACAGGTGTCCAGAATATCTCACTAATCTTCTACAGTTCCCACAAAACAATAAATACTGTACTGTTGGAAATAACTGATCTGTAATTATAAGCAATCTGCCAAACATAAATTTATTGTAGGTCACAAGCGCTAGTCATATAGCTGTACTGTTTAAATTATATTTGATTTGTTAATCTCAAGATTTATTTTTGTGTTAAAATATCATAATTACCGTATTACTATCTCTTTCTTTCTTCAGATGGCAAAATTCATAATATAATATTGTATTGACAATGCCTCTATATTTCTAATATGTTTACCATTATGACCATAATTATATAAAGAATTTATTATTATCATTTTTATGAATAATACATAACATATATGCTGACAGTCAAAATGACCAGTCAGTTGATTCATCAACCAACCAATATTTCAATATTATCAATCAATCAATCGATCTATCAATCAATCAATCTATCAATCAATCAATTAACCAACCAACCAACCAATCAATGCAACTAAAAGCAGTTGAGTTAATTAAGAAGAGTAACAAACTTAAATAAATGTATAAGATAAAGAGTATAAGTATGTGAAATATCAATGATAAAATATTATGATCAAGCTATAAAATCACTAGTATACTTATTAATTACACACACAAGATAAAGCCTTGACTATCTACCAATTATCAGATCTGTGTCATAACAACAAATTAATGGAAATTATCACTATTCTAAAAAACAATTGACCTGCATGAATGTCATTCCCACTAATTCACACTTAATTAACATGTCTAAATGGAGCACATTATTTAATGATATTGAAAAAAAAATCTGTTTCACAGTTCATATAAATTCAAAAAATACTTGTCTTCTCTATCAAGAAATATCATGTTTTGACCATGTAGTTTCAAAATACAGGTTTTTCTCTCAAAACTTCATCTCCCCTTGTCACATTAAGTCAGTAAAGGTTGAAACAAAACATCTTTCAGAAATTATATGACCACCTTTGTGCCATGACAGAATCTGGAACAGAAACAAAGTTTCTATAAATGAATGACATAAGGGGAGTTAAGCAGAGCTACTTTACTGAACACTTGACATCATGGTTAATGCCCTTGCTTAATCTGCTCCTGAACAGGTCTACTATCATAAATAGAAAATTAAATTGTATGCAGATGAATACATTTTATTTAAAATTTCCTTGCTACTGCCATACATAAATTTGTGAAATGATTATTTTCATTGATAAAGAATGTGATGTTAATTTACTGTTTTTGAAATTTAAACTGTGGAACAATGTTCAAGTTGTCCAGAAGATTCATGAAGTCTTCATTAAAATGATTCAGCAGGATACTTCGTTTCCAGTAGCATCATGTCAAATATATCAATGTCTGTTTTTGTTCCAATGGTCACTATTTTATATAAATCATTATAATTATCTTGTGTATTAGAAGAGATCATTTTGTTTTAAATCACTAACAGTGAGCTATGTCTACTCACTGTGTGAACTAAGACTCTGTATTTCTTATGAAAAGCTCCCTATCATCTCCAATGAAATATCAACGCAATTTTTCCAAATGAATTTGTATGACTTCTAACCAACTCACAGATAATAATATGATGACAATGATAAAAGTGATTCGAGCGAGATGTATTTTAGTTTTTCTCCTAGGTCACATTAGTCCCTGCAAAACAGCAAAAGTGGCTTAGCTTCTTCTGAATGTTTGTCTTACACTTTTTACCACACAAAAACTTTGTACAGTATACAGTTTTCTAAAATGTACAAATCCGTTCTCCATGAGTGCAATAGACCATGTGGTACATAGGGACAATATAATAACAAGACAACACAGGCAATCACAAGTCACAAATGTTATCAACACTTTTTCCATATTGCACTGTATCATTGGGGATTTCTTGTAATCTCTTCAAACAATGGTTGGCAATCCATCTAATTGTCTGAAATAAGAAAAAAAAAAGTACAAAATTTAATGCCAATCTTTCCTTTGAACCGTACTTCTAATAACAGAATGAGGAAAGTATTTTTTTCAAGGGATTTTTATTCGGTATCTTATAATTCCCCCTGGAGGGTTGCAGTTTCCAAAAGGTGTGCAAATTAGAACTAGTCTGACATGCATTACAATAATTCATTTGTCTTTTGAATGTTATTACTGCCTACCAGGTGGGAACATATATGTTATGTTTAACTTCTGAATATACTTAACCAAAAATGATGGATACATGTACACAAAAGACAAGGTCAATAATAAATGGACATATTTTTGATCTTGAAAGTGAGAGAGTGGTAACTGTCTGTAAAATAAAGGGTCACTTAGACAACCTGACTGGTTCTGGAATTTAAAGGTCTAGGCCTTGTGTTTGTGTGGTATAAGAGATGTTGTTTAAAGTCAGATGTGGATGACAGATGGATGGATGAGGGACAGATAATGGACAAAACAGCATACTAAAAGCTACATCTGACCTTTGGCCAGGTGAGCTAAAAAAGCAAATCATTGTCACACCTAACCAGGCCCATTTTAAAAAATGCATGAAACAGGCATAACTGTGAAAAATCAGTGATGCAGAACATGCTGCTCATAATCCACTGCTGCTCTTTGAAGTAAAGCTACCAATAGTTTCAATGAATTCCTGTCAGTGGTTGCTGAGAAATAGGACAAACTTGATAGCTGAAAAGGCTTGAAAAGGGGCATAACTTTGTGAAAAATCATTGAACTGAAACATGCTGCTAATATGCACAGCTCCTCTTGGTAGTAAGCTTCTAATGAAGTTTCCATAAATTTCAGCCAGTGGCGGTTGAGAAATAGTCCAGACAAAATTTTGGGATGGACAGAAGGAGGGATGAAGCAGCCAAAACACAATATCCTCTCTTATCTCTTCCACTAAAATGTCAAATTACATCCACAAAGAAGTTTCCACCAAAACCAGAATATATAACTCCAAACCTATTGTACTAATTTGTTGAAAGTTATGCACAGCTCCTCGTAAAGCTGAACCTATGAAGTTTCCATAGAATCTAGCCAGTGGTTGCTGAGAAACAATCTGGACAAACTTGATAGCTTTTATTTAAAAAGGATTGAAAGGGGCATAACTTTGTGAACAAGAGCCATGTTACACATGGTTAATCCCCCCGCCGGGAAGAAGCTACCTGAAGGTTGTACTTTCAAACACTCAATGTGATAATGTTTGAAGAAAATCCCACAAAAAATAGGCAAGGTAGAGTTATTGTTCTTGCAAACTGCACTTCCTACCAATGTGCTATGTCAGTGTATTAAGTTTGAAGAAAATTGCTCAAGCACTTTTTGAGTTATGCTTCGGACAAAGTTTTTCAATTAAATCTGATAAAGTAGAATAATTCTAAAAGTAGGCAAGGCAGAGTTATTATTCTTACACACTGCACCTCCTCCAAATGTGCTCTTTCAGTATATGAAGTTTGAAGAAAATCACTCAAGTACTTTTGGAGTTATGCTCCCGACAAAACTGGAATGGACGCACGCATGGACGGACAGAGACCATTTCTAATATCCCCTCCTCCTTTCGCGGTGATAATAAGTTCAAGAATTCAAGAATTAGATAAACATGTATATGCTGGGATTTTTAAAATGTAAACAAGTAAATCTGATAAAGAGGAATAACTCTAAAAAATAGGCAAGGTAGAGTTATTGTTCTTGCACACTGCACTACCTACCAATGTGCTCTGTCAGTGTATGAAGTTTGAATAAAATCCCTCAAGTAGTTTTGGAGTTATGCTCTGGACAAAATTTATCAAGTAATTCTGATAAAGGGGAATAACTCTAAAATAGGCAAGGTAGGGTTATTGGACTTGCACACTGCAATACCTACCAATGTGCTCTGTCAGTGTACTGAGTTTGAATAAAATCCCTCAAGTAGTTTTGGAGTTATGCTCCGGACAAAATTTATCAAGTAATTCTGATAAAAAGGAATAACTCAAAAAAATAGGCAAGGTAGAGTTATTGGACTTGCACACTGCACTACCTACCAATGTGCTCTGTCAGTGTATGAAATTTGAATAAAATCCCTCAAGTAGTTTTGGAGTTATGCTCCAGACAAAATTTATTAAGTAATTCTGATAAAGGGGAATAACTCTAAAAATAGGCAAGGTAGAGTTATTGTTCTTGCACACTGCACTACCTACCGATGTGCTCTGTCAGTGTATGAAGTTTAAATAAAATCCCTCAAGTAGTTTTAGAGTTATGCTCTGGACAAAATTTATCAAGTAATTCTGAAAAAGGGAAATAACTCTAAAAATAGACAAGGTAGAGTTATTGGACTTGCACACTGCACTACCTACCAATGTGCTCTGTCAGTGTACTGAGTTTGAATAAAATCCCTCAAGTAGTTTTGGAGTTATGCTCCAGACAAAATTTATCAAGTAATTCTGATAAAAAGGAATAACTCTAAAAATAGGCAAGGTAGAGTTATTGGACTTGCACACTGCACTACCTACCAATGTGCTCTGTCAGTGTATGAAGTTTGAATAAAATCCCTCAAGTAGTTTTGGAGTTATGCTCCGGACAAAATTGTTTCGGACGGACGTACGGACACACGGACGCATGGACGGACGAAGGGCATTCCTAATACCCCCTCCGCCTTTGGCGGGGGGATAAACAAGAGCCAGTTGAATCGGGTGATGCTCCCCAAATAGGTTTTGGACACAGAATAGTTTGTCCATAAAGTCTTTGCCAAATTCAGCATAAAGGTATTATGTTATTGGTAGTTGCTGAAAAGGGTTAAAACTGTTTAAATATGCAGTGAAGAAGGTAAGACAGTTACCATTTTATTCTTTATTTTCTATCAACTCAGACAGTGGCAGTCCTATCCAGACAGTGTCATGGTCACTGAAGTAGTCTGGTGACAGGTAAACCAGAGGTTTTCGATACATCTTGTAGTTTCAGAGTTATGTCCCGGACAAAATTCAAAGTGTAAAAATGAA
The DNA here is from genome assembly GCA_012932295.1 of Cyclina sinensis. NCBI lineage: Eukaryota > Metazoa > Mollusca > Bivalvia > Venerida > Veneridae > Cyclina > Cyclina sinensis. The sequence goes on from JAAONU010000017.1 coordinate 42,367,351, forward strand.
CAAAGGGCAATAACTCAAAAATTAGGCAATGCAGAGTTATGGTTCTTATGCATTGCACTTCTACTCAGTAAGATCTATCTACCTACAAAGTTTCTTGTTGATACTTCTTGTAGTTTCAGAGTTATGTCCCTGACAAGAAAATGCTGACAAACATACAGACACACGGATGGCCAATCTACCTACAAAGTTTCTTGTTGATACCTCCTGTAGTTTCAGAGTTATGTCCCAGACAAAGTTCAAAGTGTAAAAATGAACAAAGGACAATAACTCAAAAATTAGGCAATACAGAGTTTTGGTTCTTATGCACTGCACTTCTACTCAATAAGATCTATCTACCTACAAAGTTTCTTGTTGATACTTCTTGTAGTTTCAGAGTTATGTCCCGGACAAGGAAATGCGGACAGACGGATGTCCGACTGGAACTGGATAGGGGGCCTTTTCTTTTGTTATTTTCTTTCGTGTAATAGAGGGCCATTGGCCCCTTATTCTATTGTTACGGAATGAACTCTATTGTTCTCTTTTGTTATGTTTACAGTTAGATGGCCCCCTATTTAATTTCGGAAATGCGGACGGACATACAGATGGACATACAGACAGACAAAGCGGCGACTATATGCTCTCCCTTCGGGGAGCATAAAAATGATGGACAGACAAAGTGGGGACTAACATGTATACCAGTTTGGGAGCATAAAAACATTGCTTGGGGAACCCCTCACTAGCCCCCAAAATTCTGAATCTGTCTCTTGTAATTTCATGCACATATTAAATACTAAAATTACAAAAGTTATCATGATGTCAATTTACTATCAGATTAAATGTCTATTATTCTAACAGATCTAATTTCTATTATTTCCATATCTATCAACTGTAAGTAATTTTATGCCAATTTTATGTTTTTGCCATGTTAAGTGTCATTATATAATTTGTTAACACACATTTACATGACAAATCATGTATGTAACACATCCGAGTGAGACATGTTTCCATTTTCTATTATAAATATACACAATATACATGTATAACAACATATGCTGCTATTGTCTGGTTACTAAACCAAGTGTAGCATACAAATCAAAATAACAAGTTGAAATTGCAAACAAACACAGCCATAAAACAGATGTTGCTATAGTAAGTAATACAGTTTCAATAGAATACATTATCAGCTTGTCACAGATGATGATAAAACTGTCATTTGTGATTCCAGGTTTGTTTATGCTAGTTATTTCAGGTAGGTTTTACATGTTTGTCATTCCAGGTACATGTAGGTTTTACATGTTTGTCATTCCAGGTAGGTTTTACATGTTTGTCATTCCAGGTAGGTTTAACATGTTTGTCATTCGTAGCAGGGACTGCATTTAGGGCAAAGTCAGGTGATAACTTTGTCTAAAATCTTTTCAAGTTGTTAATTGATACGAATGCGGTGGAAGACAAATAAAGAAAAATGATAAGTAATTTAAAATCATCAAACATAAGTCATCAAAACACAGGACTTGCTGTCTGCTAAATTTTCTGTGGTTCCAACTATTCTTAAATTAGACCTGTTCTATTTACATTCCTCCACATACAGTGTTAGCCAAAGAAATAAGAATAATTGAACTGGTACCTCACTTACTATACTGTTCACAAGAAGTAGGGGATATTATGTTATTTTGTTCTGATAAGAGAAACCTACTCCTTATAGGCACTCTTCATGTATATTTTTACAATGGTCGTTCATTTGTAGATAACATGGTCACTAAAGTAAAGAAATCTCGTTCAAATTTGTGCTGCATGTTCAACTTTAAGACATGAGGGGTTGCAGGTGGATTTTAACATTGACCGAAATCATGGTAATGGTGACTTTAGTTGGGCAAAATAATATTGTGTTGTGTAGATGTTGAACAAAAATTCACAATCAAATTTGCGATTGGAATTATGAGATGTCTCAAGGAACGTCAATGTTGTCTGTTGACTGTGGTCACGCTATCAAACAACTGGTGATGTGACTGACAGCCAAAGAAGTGATGTCAAAGATGTACTGACATCAGAGACGACTGCTATGTTGTTAATCAAGCTCTCCTTTATAGAGCAATGATGGCCACAGATCTTCAACAATGCCTCTGACGTGTTTGTCTCAAGACAGACAATCAGAAATCAGCTTCACTCAGACGGTCTTGAAACTAGGCACACTCAAATAGTCTTGCCGTTATCAACAAGGCATCGTCATGAATGTTTGGCATAGTGTAGAGAGCAGCTTCGGTGGAATATTGACCACTGGTCACATGTGATGTTCAGTGATGAATCCTAATTCAACCTGGACTTTTATGATGGTCAAAGAAAGGTTTGGCATCACCCAGATGAATGTTTAACAGATGCTGCTAGGGCTGCCCACGACTGATATGAGGGTGGGTATGTTATGGTACGGGATGGCATCTCTATGACTGCCAGAATACAGCTACATTTGTGCCATGGCTGTGTGACTGGCCAGTACTACCATGACAACATGTTCGTTCTGCCTGTTGTCCCACTTGCTCAACATCATGGCCAAGAATTCATCTTCAAGAATGATAACCAGGGCCCATAGAGCAAGACTTGTCACTGATTTCCTAGAAGAGCAACACATCTGTTCTTTACCATAGCCAGCCTGAGCCCGGACTTATCACCTATTGAACATGTGTGGGACATTATTGGAAAATGTGTCCCAAGATGTGATCCTCCACCCAGAACGTAATGTGAGCTTGGTGCGGCACTGCAGGAAGAGTGGGACAGAATCACTCAGCACACCATCAGTCGTCTTACTGGGAGTATGAGACATGTTTGCATAACTTGTTGCAACAACAGAGGTGGTCCAACACATTACTGAGGGCCTGTGAAAAGGATGATGTCAGCATAATGACTTTGGACACTGTTTCAAGTACCTAAAGATGTCATGAAGAAGTTAAATTTTCAATTAAAATGTGTGAATGAATTTGTTAAGTTGATTAAATAAACATCAAAAGGTAAGGGTTTTCTTAATTAATGGCAATAACAATATTACCTAAAACAATATCCCCTACTTTCTGTGATCAGTAATGTACAAAGACGGTAACATGGTGCAATTGTGGAGGAAAAGTCTACACAATACTGTCTTCATACCGTGCTGATTTCATTTTCAGTTTATTTTATTTTGTTTCTTAAATAAATTGAACAGTTATTCTTCTGCAATAATTTAGGTCTTATGTCATTTTACATGTCATAGGTATGTCAATATAAACATTATTCAGATTATTATTTCATGAAATAAAATTTAAAACGATAGCATCACCCCTAAATTTCAAAACTCCTCCCTATTCTCCTGAAGGGAGAAGTCACTTCTCCCTAAAATTCCAGTCTAAGGTAGTAACTAGTCCCTGTCCAAGTTGGTTGTACAAATTTGCATTATTAGCAAGTAAGCCTCTTAAGTTAAAAAAGATGCATAAGCGGTTCATCTGCAAGCTCTGAAAAAATACGTCTATCCTATTCAGTAAATTATGAGCTATTTTTAAATAGACTATTTTTCCCCCTCATGAATTAAAATATGGCAATTATTCAAGTAGTCATGTCATGCCTCCCAAATATTTTAAACGACTGGCTCCAATATGCTGACTGTGAAGGTTAAACAGGTGAAATGCCATTTAGATGAAAATTTTGACGAGAAATGTTAATTTTTTGTTTTCCTAAATTTGTATTTTCAAGCAGCGCATGCGCCCAAAGATTATTGGAGACTGGTTCTAAAGATACGGGCTTCAAATCTTGAGGCTTAAGTTCAGTTCGATATGCAAAACTGGATGCCACCTGCAACTATCACATACACATGGAGACGTCTGATGATCTCTCAAATAAACATATACATTGTACAGAAGTAAACGAGAGTTTTACAAGAACCACAACAGTCTTAAATCCAACAGATTTATTACTATGTAGTATTACGGGTATGTCTTTTATCACATTTCTGTCTCAGGGAAGAAGGATGAATGGTGATTTTTGGAAAAGAGAGAGATACGAAGGTAAAAATAAACATAATGTGGTAGTTAAGAATGAAAGCCATACTGTTCAGTGAAGAATGATCAAAATTTAAGTTTGCAGAAATCATACAATGTATTATTACAGATTCCAGAATCTTGTAAGAGGCTGTCCAAAGTGGAAGTTTAAAAAAGTATTTAAAAAAAAGAAAGAATACTTACTGAATAATTTGAAAGCACCAATTTTATGCATATGACTGTTTCACTTGTGTCTCTCAAACATTGTCATTTCATCATCGTCATCAACATCTTGATCAAGAGGTTCCATTTCTAAATCAGCACCTGAGGATGTGATGAGACCATACTTCCTAGACTTACTGTATCTCCGCTTTGACCTAGAAAACAAAGATAGTAATTGTATTTCTACGACATTTTCAACTTTCTGTTAGGGGATACACTCAACCTTCTGTTACACTCAACCTTCTGTTAGGGGATACACTCAACCTTCTGTTAGGGGATACACTTTCATAAAGGAAGTTAGGCCAATGCTGTTTCTATACCTCATATGTATTGCATCTTACTTAGACTCATTACAATGTTTTGTAGAATCCCCTGTAGTCACTTGTCTCAGGTGAGTCACACTCATATGGCTTCTACAAAATCCGCCATCTCTAATCTAAAGTGTGGAAGCTAAAGACTATAAATGATTTTTTAGCGTATTCTCTTGACGGTGTCATATAAGACACTACACATTTTTCCAAAATGACTTTACTGCACTTCACAGCACTACAAATGCTTAAAATATTTATAAAGGTTCAAAATATTTATTTATACCAGAAAATAAAAAGAAATGCAATAAATTCAAGAAACAAGTTTCTTGTCTGTTCACACATTGTACACAGTTGATGGTAGCCCATTTTCTTGTTGGTGTGTCAAATATAGAAAATATATTCATCATTTTTTTCATAAAAAATATTTCTAGATGGTCAAAAATACATAGTAAATTACTTTAATAATATAACTCAACTTCAACTTATTACTGCCAAAAGTAAATATTGACTATGCTAGGCAGGCACATGTAAGGAAAGTTAAAAATGTAAAAGATAATAAACAAAGTAAACAAGATTTTTAATAGTGATTTTACTTGAACTTTTATTGTGAACATTTAAAATCCATAAAACTTGTTCAAGCCACTGAAAAACACTGGTGCAGTGGGTGGGCTTAATCTTGGTTGGTCATTCGTTCCAGAGTGGTCTATTCCTTGGGAAGAATGAGTTCATGTGATGTTATGTTTTTGATTGTGGGATGAGGAATTTGTTGTTTCTTGTGTTTGTAAGGTGGTTGTGATCGACACTGACCTGTTTTTTTTTATTTTGTAAAGGATGACCAGGCAGGCTTGGTTCCAGCTTTGCTGTAGTGTTGACCATTTTAAAATCCTTAATCATGTTTGTTTTACTGCTTGTATAGTAGTAATCATTATGAACATACCTTACGGCTGAACTCTGGACCATTTCTATTCTGTGAGTGAGGTATTTCTGCCATGGGTGCCATATGGTTGCGCAGCATTCAACCTGAGCTCTTACGTATGTTTTGTATACTGCTTCTTTGAGTTGTTTGTTTTGTGTTTTGACATTTTGTCTGATTTATCTTAAGCTGTTTTTTGCTTTGTTTGTGATGTTTATGTGGGATGACCAGTTCAGGTTACTACTTATAGTAACTCTGAAGTATTTTGCGTTTTCTGTGGTTTTCAGAATAGTGCTATGTAGAGAAAGATGACTAGTTTCTTTTTCCTGTGTATTCTGGGTACCTCACATTTGTCAGGATTGAACTCCACTGACCAATCTTTTTCCCATATTTCAAGGTTGTGCAAATCAATTTGTAAGCTTTGTGCTGATGCTTGTGATTAAATTGTTAAACAGACTATGGTAACATCTGCAAATATGTACACTGGCTCCTGACACTTCCTGGTAGAATAAGGTCATTGATGTATGCGAGAAAAAGACATGAACCTAGAACCAATCCCTGCTGGATGCCAGAAAGCACAGGGAGTCTGTCCGAGACCTTGATTTCAATTAATACTTGTTGCAATCTGTTTTTGAGAAAGTTTTGTATATCCATGAAGTGATGTGTGGGTGAACTCCCATGTGTTTTGAACAGCTTGTGTACAAGTATGTGATGGCTGACTTCGTTGAATGCTTTACTTAAGTCCATGACGATGACATCAGTTTGTTGACCTTGATCTGGGTTGTCAGCTATTTCTTGTATAAAGCCAATTGGGTCTCACAGCTATGTTTTGACATGAATCCATGTTGCTGGGGGCAGAGTATGTTGTGTGTGTCAAAGTAATCCATCATGTTTGAAACAATGAAGTGTTCCATTAGTTTTGATGCTATACATGACATGTGAGTGATATTGGTCTGCAGTTACTAGGATTTGATTTTGACCCTTTTTTATATGGCATGTTTCCAATCCTTACGAACAATACTTGTGTCTAGTGATCTCTGGAATATGATTCTGAGGATTGTTGCTATCTGTGTATGTAGTTCTTAGTGTAACCTAGGTGGGATCTCATCTGGACTTTAGGCTTTATGTGGGTTTAGTCCTGTCAATAACTTATCAACTCCCTGAATTGAGATGGATATGGGAGTTGGGTGGGTGACCAAGTGATGACATTGAACTTTTGGCTATATGCTTAAGGCTGAGTGGTGAAGGCTTTGAGAAAACTGATTCAAATTTTTATTTAATATGCTGGCCTTTGACACTGGGTCATTGTATGTCCATCAATGCTGAGTGGTGCAATTCTTTTTTTTCAGTTTTATAGTGATTAATAAAGATGTAGAACTTTTACTTATGGCCTGGATCTGTATTGCCCGAGATGATGATTGACTCTAAGTATGACCAATAAGCATTTCTTGTTTCTGCACTGATGCTTAAAGTTGTTTGAATTTCTTTATGTTTAGACTATTCCGTGGCAAAGGCTTTTTCATTTTTATGAAAAGTTTCTTCCTTTTTCTAATTTGTTAGACGATATCATAATAACCCACGGTAAATCAGCTTTATTTTTGCTTTGTCTACATGGTATCTGTTTGGATGATAACCTATTGATCTTAGTTTTGAACATGTTCCATTACTGGTTAGGGTCTTCACATTGCTTGAACATCCTAGTGAATGTGACCAAATCTTTCTTGAATTCAGACCAGTTTGCTTTCTTGTATGATTTGATCAGTTGCCCTCTTTTGACCGTAAGTTCATGAAAGACTATATGTGTATATCATGGTCTGATGTACCTAAGCTTAGTTTAAAGACTTTTGTGTTGTGAGCGTGACTAGGAGTGTTTGTAAGAAATAGGTCTAGGATGTTTTTATCATGTGTAGGGACTTTGACCATTTGTTCAAGATTGTGATTAATCATGTTCTCTGCAGAGTTATCATACATGTCTTTGAATTTGCATGTATCTGTTGAAACTTGATTGGGAGCCTAAACTGTCCAGTGAAACTGCTAGTGATGTTGAATGGTTATGACTTCCACACAGGTTACAAAACCAAGAAAAGCTCGAGTTAGACAAGAAGTCATAAGTTTTGTCTTCAACTTCAACTTAATACTGCCAAAAGTCAATACTGACTATTCCAGGCAGGCTCCTAGCCCTTGACTATCACAGTGATACCAGGTGCTGCAAGAGTCACACAGGATGCCTTTTCCATTCCAATTAACCTTGTTAAGACATGTTTCACATGGATATTTTGGGTTTGGTCCTGGGTTGGTCTCAATATCTGATGTTTGGGTAGCTAGGAGACAGTGAATAAATATCAGTGAGCGCTTGTTAGAATAATAAAATGCACTGAATTTAAAAAATAAGTTTCTTGTCGGTTCTTGCCTGTAATTAGGGAGACCGTTCATAGTTAATATTAATGAAAAATCCTCATTAAGAAATCAAACCAAATTACCTCCATGCTCTTATCACAAAATATATAATAACAATGCTGGTTACACCTAACAACACATAGAACGTCCTCATCAACATATCTTTGTTCGCCTTTAATTTTTCATACAGACCCTCATCACCCTTCATTTCTTTAGTGGCGTTGTTGGTATTATTATTATTCTCTGGGGATGTAATTGAAGGCACATTAGGTTTTGAAGCGACATTTTCACTATTTTCATTTCCTAATTCCTCATTTACTTTAGCTCCAGGTTTGTTTTCGACATGTTCACTGTTTACATTTTCACTGTCTGTTTTCTGTTCTGCGTCTCTAGTCTCACAGCGATAGCATTGAAACGTCAGAGCGATTATCAAACAAGGAAGTATAAATTTCATGATTTTATCATTCCTGTAGGCCTGTTACCATTGAAATATTGCAATATTTTCTGAAATTAAGCATCAGCTGCTGTCACTAGCCACTTAAGTTTTACAAAATGGCGGCTGTCACGTGCAGAAGATTCGGATTTGTTTGGTTCATTCAGTCGGCCGAAAGAAAAATAAACACCAAAAAGAACAACGTTGTGACATTTTGTCGCTATTTTTTTTTTATCATTTCTCACAGTGATGAGGAATTATCTCCTGCCGAAAATACTACTTTATATATTTGCAAGAGAAAACACCCCAACTAGCAAGGATAGGAGGAGCAATGGTCGAGTGGTTAGAGCGTCGAACTCCAAGTCCGGGTGTCGCTGGTTCGAATCCTACCAGGGATGAGAGTCTATTGTCACTCCCCTTTCCTCATTTTCGGCGCGAGTCCTGGTTTGAACCTAAGAAGCAGTCATAGTGAGGGATTACTTTGGACAAACTTATACCTGACGTAACATTTTTTAAGGTTCCTAACAAGGTATGAACAAACAAGCAGGTTGAGAGAGATTGCATGCCACACTCCCTTTTTCAGATCTTTGATATGTTCAAAGAATTTAATTAAAATTTTCACTCGACAAATTATTTACTAGACCATATGACTTAAATATTGGAATTTGCTTGTTTGGCTCACCAAAGAATATGCTCAAAGTGAGCTAGTGGAATCACATTTTGTCCGTCGTCTGCCGTGCGTCGTAAACATCATAATTCCTATGACATCTCCTCTAAAACCACAAGGCTATTTTCAACCAAACTTAAGGAAAATTTTCTTTATATTGTCTTTTGTTATCATTTCGCTCCACTGTACATAAGGGCTACAACAACTAAGTATAGAAAAAAAATCAAACATCTCTTCCTAAACTGCATGGTTACTTTCACTTAATTTCGATGAAATGTTCCTTACATAACCCTAAATCAAAATTGCTCAAATGGTTCGGCTACGTTGCTCAAAATGGCCGCCAGAGCTCATTATTGATTTTCTTCAATATTTGGCTTCAACAGACATATTTCACAAACCGCGCGGCCTTTTTCGACCAAACTCAACAGCAATATTTCTTATATTGCCCTTTCCTAATATTACTCAAACCGTTTCGCTTCATTGCATATAAGGGCTAACAAAGCTGTAGATAGAAGACAAATTTTAACAACATGTTCTCCTGAAGTGCAAGGTCATTTTCCGGCCAATTTCACTGAAATGATCCATTTATAGCCTTAATTTCTGTTAAAATCGCTTAAATGGTTTTTCTCCGTTGCAGCAACTGCTAATAATAGATTTTTTATCAATATTTGGCTTCAAACTATATCTTTTCGCAAACCACAATGCCATTTTCAACCTAACGAATTAACAGAAATAATTCTTATACACCTTTTTTTTAATTTTCCAAGGCTATAAAATCTTCAAGCGACTGACACAGAATTTAGCTTTTTTTCTTTAAAATTAAAGAGAAGTTAATATACTATGAAAAACATAATTCTATGCTTCTATACGTTATGAAACTGAAGAAAAAAGAATTTGATTTTAACATTTTATTAGTTTATTTATTTTAGCCTCATCTCAAACTCCTCGCACCGGTTACGTCACGCTTTGCTACTTTAACCACTGCCACAACTATAACCCATGTGACGATAGGTTATCATGTGACCAAAACAATCTATTTTCGTTATTTTTACAAAATATTCTTTTTTACATTTATTTTTTACCTTTTTGTTCATTAAGCATAACAATTAAATGAAAGAAAACTAAGTGATAAAAAGTATGAACATTTAAAATGAAAAGTGAAAAAAATATACTCGGCTCTTTAACGACCGAATATTTACTTGTGGTGGCAGTGGTTTCTGTACTGATCAGGGGAAGTGACCGTTGCGGGGAATTTGGTCTCATCTATGCACAATTACATACATTTCACCATAAAAGATAAACAATACATTTTACTTAGCCATTCTTTGAGTAGAATTACAAGAAACTTAAGATATTTTACATATTTTACAATTAAAAATATGGTCTGTTATAAAACACGCATATATAAGCATATATCTAAGAATGCATATCAATACATACACAATCATATATATGCAAATGCATTTAACATTAAAAATACAATATTAAAACATCACATGACATCAAGTGTAAATTCTGCCAACAGCAACACCTTTGATAAAGGAGCACCAATAGGTAAAATTTTAAAATTTGAGAAAGTGTGTATCTTCATAATAGTATTTGTGAAAGGACATAGGTCATATCTTTTGATTAGGAGTGAACCGATTAGTAGAATTCACCTTGTTAATATACAGTGTAGAATGCAACTCAATATAGGCTTAGTAAGTCATATTTAAACTGATATAAAATACAGTTCAATTTTGTTGAGAGCTAAAACATATCAATTTTTGTAGAGAATTACAATATATGTATATACAAACATCTGATCTTAACTAGAAGATAAAATTTATTAAGAGCACATTAAAATAACCATGCCCTTCAGGTAGGTAAGATTAGGAGCAGCGGCCTAAACCACTGAGCCATTAACTTTGTTCTTTACAAATATCAAAATTAACAATATAAACAAAGTATCTACCCAGTGACTATCGGGGTAATTTTTTTACCGATTAAAGTGTGAAAAACGTTATATTATGCGGTAACATATTTCCTTTTTTTATTCTTTGTAGAAACAAATCTTTTTCTATGATATTCGTCAATTAAGGTTGAAATACGCGAAACGCTTTTAATTAACGATAATGACGGCCCATCTATGTACATCTATAGTGGGGAACGTCTTAGTCAAATAAAACCTCACTGCAGTACAGTATTGTTTTATCAAATCACCGTGTAAATGCGCATTGCCGGATTTTCCACCATTGTGAAACAAATCAATAACAATGACTCGAGAAATAATAATTTAATTACCATAATACAGTAAACTTCAAATAGCCTAAATGTTGTCTGTAGTGCGGTAAATACGCATTTGTTCGGATCGTTTAGTCGCAATCAAATAATATTAAACACCGACAAGAGAATACAACCTCTGTGTAAATATGTCGCCAACTTTATTTTCTACATTGAATTACATAACGCATTTAATAGACAATAAAGTACTTTGTCTGTTGATTCTTCTCTTTTATTTTATGCCTACCGATGAAATATAGGGAAATATCAGTGAGATAAAAGTGATAATACACTGTTTTGAATCAGTTAATTACCATTTTGATAATACATGTTTGTGCCCGAACTACTTTTTTATCAAGGGAAGCAAATCTTACACACAATAGTGAATCTGGTCCTGCACCAAGAGGATTTTTCATGAACAGTCACTTTCATGGAAATGTTACTTTCAATTTCAATTCCTCTAAAACTGCAACCCAGCAACTATCTCAACAGGTCATAAATTTCAGTCCAAAAGCTGGCCTGCTTGATGAAACTTCAGGAATTTCCCCACCACGTAAATACAAGAGAATCCGCTGTATTTCAGACAGTGACAGCGAGTGAAATTTATTTACCTTGTTAAATCCAGTTATAATATTGAATTCCTAGTTGTGAACAATGATGAAATTCGCCATAAATTATTTAAAATGTCTGATTTGTTTACATAACTCACATGGACAATATCCAATATGGCCAACTTTCAATTCAATTGATTGAATATTGAGTATTAATCTGCTTTTATAATTAAAGTATGTATGGCAAATATTCAATAAATATTGATAAACTGTGTAGACAAAAATAAATGTTATTTGATGAAAGTGTATTCAGTTTATTTCAGCAGAAGTAAAGTTATCATATGTATTGGAGATTGTCTGCACTTTTTTTGTGCGGAGTAACCAAAGTACGCATTAACTGATTTGGGGCTCACCATGGGGAATTTAATTGAAGGCCCTGATTAAAAATATCATAAAAAACCCATTTTTGACGTGTTGGCATAAATAAAAAGAAAATTTGTTTGTTTTTTAGTAGAAGATGGGAATTTATTTCATCTCGAAAACACCATATGTTGATATTTTCACTCGTGGCTGCGCCACTCGTAAAAAATATCACATATGGTGTTCACTCGATGAAATAAATTCTCATCTTCCACAAAAACAAACAAATATCCTCTATATATTAATGTGATGTTCTGTTGAATAAGGACATTTTATGTCAATCTGTAATACAGTCTCATTCAGAATATACTATTGTTTTCAACAGCTATGTTGTTCTGTCTATCATTTATCTAATTATTTCAATTTACAAATACATAAGATTCACTTAAGACGTTATTGCCTCAGACCTTAATGTCGTTTTATCCAGTTAGTATGCTGTTATGTGGAATCATTATATTGTCTTGTTCGCAGTAAATGTGCTTTTAGACCATTGTGTTGTTTTATCAAATCACCATGCTGTCCTATTTACTGAAATAATTGTTTTGTGAATAAATCATCTTATGTTGATATGGAAATTTGCTCTGTTAACAGGCATGTTGTCCTGTTAATGAAACATGTTGTTCTGTGTAACGTATGTAATGTTCGACACTCAATCTTTTAAGCTCTTGGTGAAATTTCAGAGTGTGCGTCCTTTATTCGAAAACGTATTATATATTCCTGAAAAAAATACGCAGTGTATAATCATGTATCATAGTAGGCAGCACCTATTCTTTTTATACAGAACAAGCTTCGCATTAGTTACACGTGAACAGTCCCTTAATAAAGGGCAGTGTAATGAGACAGCGATTTTTTCCCGGTCCTGTTTGTTACATTTGATTAACCTCTGTATTCTTTCAAAGTTTGTAAAACATTTGCTTATACAATTAAACTTCCATAGGTTCGGGTTTACATCCGACTCCTTGCCACACAAAAAAACGGTGCTTATAGTGGGCGATCCGTCTCGAAACGACTTAATGAGAGGAAAATATATATCCGTCTGTGTTTATCATTAGCTTGTAGAAACGAAGTCAAGACTTGATGAGATAAAGAAACAATGAAAGGAGATTAACAATGTGACTAATTTATACATATCGCTAAAAATATATTTGTTCTATGTTGTGCTGTTGAAAGCCAATATCTTATTCTAGTAAAGGGAGACAACCACGCTTGAATATTGACAGTATGCAAAGCGGGGTTAATTCCCTTATCACAAATACTGAAAGACTAAAACGTGAATTTTCATTTGATAATCGTACACGCAGTTACAAAAAAAAAAAACAACAGTTTTATACAAAGATATATTTACGCACATAACATGCATATCGCTGGATTTGATACAAGTGCTTGTTTAATAGTATTTTTGAAATAAAAGTTGTTTATAATTTATGTTACTTACAATATGTTATTACAATTATAGTTATAGTAATATTGTTCCAATTTTTACTATTAAAAATGAAATATTTGCTAACATGTATGTGGCATGTTGCAGGGAAAAGAATTCAAAGTCCGTCTCATAGATAACTATATCTCACAAACGAGCCGTTGACATGTTTAAGTTAGCTTGTTAGGCAGATGATGTTATTTTTGGCATTAATTAAAGTGATTGTTGTTGTTGTAGTTATACGCCAAGCATGAGACGGATCGTCAAGGTAAGACTTGTGCTGATCTCAAGTTCTCAGAGCATAATTTCATGTTGTTGTTGTAGCTATACGCCAAGCTTTAGTCGCGTCGTTTAGGTAAGACTTGTGCTTATCTCAAGTTCTCTGAGCATAATTTCAAAGGCTATGTTCGATGACATTCTTATTTTTTCTTTTGCATATACAAGCTTCTGGATAAAACAATTTCTTTATAGTCATTTACTTGGGCGGAGGTTGCTGCATATCGTCCATTTCATTTGGATATAAATTTTGTAACAGGATAACAGGGTGTGTGTGTACAAAATTGATAAAAAAGCGAAGTAAAATCAGTGTTTTATTATTTTTATTTTCTTCCGTTTTTAAACCTTTTCCCATTATTCATGATGACCAAACCAGCCTTTACAGAGTGTACGAGCACTTGTTAAGTGGTGAAAATACGGAATTCAAGATTTTTACAGTTTTTCCAGCTGGAACTTTCAAAATTTAGGACATGCTATTTCAAGATGTTTCACAAAAAATTAAGTTAATAATTCCGATTCATCAAAAATATTTCTTTATCACTACATTTCAAAGCATGAATGTCCATCAGTACAGTTTAATATTATTCACCCTTTTCCTCACCTTCCACCTCAACTGGGTCTACTCCGACCTCCTCATAATCCTTCTCGAGGGCAGCCAGATCCTCACGAGCCTCAGAAAACTCATCCTCTTCCATACCCTCTCCGACGTACCAGTGGACCCTCAATTCTTCAGTAACATTGTTGGTGATATTATTATTCTCGGGGAATGTAATTGGAGGCACCTTAGGTTTTGGTGTGACATTTTCACTATTTTCATTTTCTAATTCCTCATTTACTTTAACTCCAGTTTTGTTTTCGACATGTTCACTGTTTACATTTTCACCGTCTGTTTTCTGATCTGCGTCTCTAGTCTCACAGCGATTGCACTGAAACGTCAGAGCGATTATCAAACAAAGAAGTATAAATTTCATGATTTTATCATTCCTGTAGGCCTGTTACCATTGAAATATCATCAGCTGCTGTCACTAGCCACGTAAGTTTTACAAAATGGCGGCTGTCGCGTGCAGAAGATTAGGATTTGTTTGGTTCATTCAGTCGGTCGAAAGAAAAATAAAACAAAAAGAACAACGTTTTGACATTTTGTCGCTATTTTTTTTCATTTCTCACAGTGATGAGGAATTTTATCTCCTGCCGAAAATATTACTTTATATATTTGCAAGAGAAAACTCCCCAAATAGCAAGGAGAGGAGGAGCAATGGTCGAGTGGTTAGAGCGTCGAACTCCAAGTCCGGATGTCGCTGGTTCGAATCCTACCAGGGATGAGAGTCTACAGTCACTGCGCATTCCTCATTTTCGGCGCGAGTACTGGGTTGAACCTTGGAAGCAGTCATAGAGAGGGATTTACTTTGGACAAACTTATACATGACGTTACATTCTTTAAGGTTTCTAACAAGGTATGTACAAA
Organism: Cyclina sinensis; assembly: GCA_012932295.1. NCBI lineage: Eukaryota > Metazoa > Mollusca > Bivalvia > Venerida > Veneridae > Cyclina > Cyclina sinensis. The sequence continues at coordinate 42,382,665 of JAAONU010000017.1, forward strand.
CAAGCGGATTGAGAGAGATTGCATGCCGCACTCCTTTTTTCAGATCTTTGATTTGTTCCAAGAATTTAATTAAAATTATCACTCAACAAAGTTTTTACTAGACAATATGACTTAAATATTGGAATTTGCTTGTTTAGCTCACCAAAGCATATGCTCAAGGTGAGCTAGTGGAATCAAGGTTTGTCCGTCGTCTGTCGTGCATCGTCAACATCATAATTCCTATGACATCTCCTCTAAAACCACAAGGCTATTTTCAACCAAACCTAAGGAAAATGTTCCTTATATTGTCTTCTGTTATCATTTCGCTCCATTGAACATAAGGGCTACAACAACTAAACATAGAAAAAAAAAATCAAACATCTCTACCTAAACTGCATGGTTATTTTCACTTAATTTCGAAGAAATGTTCCATACATAACCCTTTATCAAAATTACTCAAATGGTTCCGCTACCGTTGCACAAAATGGCCGCCATAGCTTAATATTGGTTTTCTTCAATATTTGGCTTAAAAAGACATCTCTCAAAAACCGCGCGGCCGTTTTCGACTAAACTCAACAGCAATATTTCTTATATTGCCCTTTCCTAATATTACTCAAACCGTTTCCCTTCGTTGCACATAAGGGCTAACAAAGCTATAGATAGATGTGTAGTGCGGTAAATACGCATTTGTTAGGATCGTTTAGTCGCACTCAAATAATATTAAACACCGACAAGAGAATACAACCACATGTGTAAATATGTCGCCAACTTTATTTTCTACATTCAATTACATAACGCATTTAATAGACAATAAAGTACTTTGTGTGTTGATTCTTCTCTTATATTAATGTGATGTTCTGTTGAAAAAGGACATTTTTTGTCAATCTGTAATACAGTCTCATTCAGTATATACTATTGTTTTCAACAGCTATGTTGTTCTGTCTATCATTTATTTAATTATTTCAATTTACAAATACATAAGATTCACTTAAGACGTTATTGCCTCCGACCTTAATGTCTTTTATCCAGTTAGTATGCTGTTATGTGGAATCATTATATTGTCTTGTTCGCAGTAAATGTGCTTTTAGACCATTGTGTTGTTTTATCAAATCACCATGCTGTCCTATTTACTGAAATAATTGTTTTATGAATAAATTATCTTATGTTGATATGGAAATTTGCTCTGTTAACAGGCATGTTGTCCTGTTAATGAAACATGTTGTTCTGTGTAACGTATGTAATGTTCGACACCCAATCTTTTAAGCTCTTGGTGAAATTTCAGAGTGTGCGTCCTTTATTCGAAAACGTGTTATATATTCCTGAAAAAAATACGCAGTGTATAATCATGTATCATAGTAGGCAGCACCTCTTCTTTTTATACAGAACAAGCTTCGCATTAGTTACACGTGGACAGTCCCTTAATAAAGGGCAATGTAATGAGACAGCGATTTTTTCCCGGTCCTGTTTGTAACATTTGATTAACCTCTGTATTCTTTCAAAGTTTGTAAAACATTTGCTTATACAATTGAAATTCCATAGGTTCGGGTTTACATCCGACTCCTTGCCACACAAAAAAACGGTGCTTAATGGGCGATCCGTCTCGTAACGGCTAAATGTGAGGAAAATATATATCCGTCTGTGTTTATCATTAGCTTGTAGAAACGAAGTCAAGACTTGATGAGATAAAGAAACAATGCAAGGAGATTAACAATATGACTAATTTATATATATCGCTAAAATATATATTTGTTATATGTTGTGCTGTTCAAAGCCGGTATGCTATTCTAGTAAAGGGAGACAACCACGCTTGAATATTGACAGTATGCAAAGCGGGTTAATTCCCTTATCACAAATACTGAAAGACTAAAACGTGAAATTTTCATTTGATAATCGTACACGCAGTTAGAAAAAAAAACAGTTTTATACAAAGATATATTTACGCACATAACACGCATATCGCTGAATTTGATACAAGTGATTGTTTAATAGTATGTTTGAAATGAAAGGTGTTTATAATTTATGTTAATTACTATATAGTTATTACAATTTTTGTAATATTGTTCCAGTTTTTACTATTAAAAATGAAATATTTGCTAACATGTATGTAGCATGTCGAGCATACTGCATTATTTCCAAAACATATTAGTTATTACTGTATAAAAGAAATCAGTTAAGGACCAAACTCGATTAAAACACCTGTGGTATGGTAGGTAACACCATTGTCACACTGTTATCTCACATTTAAATCTTTACTGTATTGCAGCTGTTTTGATAGAGTTGACGATGGTAGACTAAAAGAAAGAACAGAAATAATAAATCGTTTTATTATTAACTAAACAGTGTACAATGTTAATCTTGAAATGATAATAAAAGGAGAGTTTGAATGTTGAAAATGCTCCAAAATGCACCAAAAAGTAGTGATGAAATGATCTGTTGATACTTAAAGCTCAAAATCGACAACAGTTTTAATGTGTTAATGTCGTTTAGTTTTGTCAATAATTGTTTTCCTTGAAATAAGTTTTGTTTTTTATTTGATTTTGAAAAGAGGTAATTATGCAGGAAACCTATCATAGGTACAGTTCCAGTTTTTTTCCTTTAAATATATTTTTCTGTAAGGACAGGTTTAAGCCTATTGCATGATTGGTGAAAACAAGAACAATAGGCAACTATCAATGATTTTATTACTGACGATGAAAGTGAACCGTTTACGTCTCGTCTGCGTAATTGGCTCTGTAATCAGACATTAGAGGCCTCGTCCTTTTACGCGTGCTTTCGTTTCTAGAACTATCTACCAGTTGTGTGATAGATGCACAGCCCACCTCTTTACACAAGAGTGGTACATACCTTTTTTTTAATATCACTGTAGGTATGTCAGGCGGAGTTAAACATTTTTCTACCGGAAATGCAAGACTTACATTCTGTCTATGTAAAGATTGAAATTCATTCTGTGAACTTGACTAGGGTAAGTAAACATATACTTTTGAAACCTGTATTGCAGTCATACCAAAAGTATTGAAGATTCTCATTACGCTTGCAGACTTGCGAATCCACAAAGAACATGTACTTAGTGTTTTGTTTCAGATACATATGGCGCGCATTTAACATTTGTAAACACAAATGCTTTGTAAAGAGAAATTACCAGCTTATGCAACCAGGTAAGGTTTGTTATAAATGTAAATTTGAAGCACGCTTAGCCATGATCTGACTGCACAATTTGTATATTGTAGCACATATTTCGTGACCTTTAAGTCAAATGAAAAGTCACTACTTTAGAATACATAATTGCACAAATTATTCACAGCACTGTCAAAAGTATTAATTTTGCAGTATGAGAAGATGCAGTTTCTGACAAGAAGATTTTTTATACGGTTTGTCTATGTTTGTAAATCTATGTTAAGCATCTAACCGCCGGGGAATAGCCTAGTATGACCACAGAGGCAAAGTTTGCCAGGTGTCCACTATACAATGCTTTGTGCAAAATTTTATGCAACATGTAACAGACGTCTCAGCCAAATGATTTCTAACAAGAAGAATTTTAAAGAGTTTGTCGACATTAGTCTATAGAAAACATATGATACTCTAGGTTGAGTCAAAAATGACCCTGGCTCTTCTACACATTGTGCCCAGGTGAACTAAATGTAATTAGTTTATCTACCTACTTCTTAGGGTATCCAAAAGTACAAAACTAACTTGCTAAATGTTTTAATGGGTAGTTTTTAACGTATGCAGGGAAAGGACTTCAAAAGTCTGTCAAGAAACGAGCCGTTGACATGTTTAAGTAAGCTTGTTAGGCAGATGATGTTATTTTTGGCATTAATTAAAGTGACTTATGTTGTTGTAGCTATACGCCAAGCTTGAGTCGCGTCGTTAAGGTAAGACTTGTGATTATCTCAAGTTCTCAGAGCATAATTTCAAAGGCTATGTTCGATGACATTCTTATTTTTTTCTTTTGCATATACAAGCTTTCTGGATGAAACAATTTCTTTATACTCATTTACTTGGGCGGAGGTTGCTGCATATCGTTCACTTCATTTGGATATGAATTTTGATAACAGGATAACAGGATGTGTGTACAAAAAAGCGAAGTAAAATCAGTGTTTTATTATTTTTATTTTCGTCCATTTTTAAACCTTTTCGAATTATTCAAATTGACAAAAACAGCCTATACAAGGTGTACGAGCACTTGTTAAGTGGTGAAAATACTGAATTCAAGATTGTCAGAATCTTTCCAGCTGGAACTTTCAAAATTTAGAACATGCTATTTCAAGATGTTTCACAAAATACATTAAATTAATGTTTCTGATTCACCAAATGTTTTTATCATTAAATTTCAAAGCATGAATGTCCGTCAGTACAGTTTAATATTCTTCACCCTCTTCTTCACCTTCACCCTCAACTGAGTCGACACCGACCTCCTCATAATCCTTCTCGAGGGCAGCCAAATCCTCACGAGCCTCAGAAAACTCACCCTCTTCCATACCCTCTCCGACGTACCAGTGGACGAAAGCTCTCTTTGCGTACATCAAGTCGAACTTATGGTCAAGACGGGCCCAGGCCTCGGCGATGGCAGTGGTGTTACTCAACATGCACACGGCACGCTGGACTTTAGCAAGATCTCCACCGGGTACGACGGTTGGTGGCTGGTAGTTGATACCGACCTTGAAACCAGTTGGACACCAGTCGACAAACTGGATGGTCCTCTTGGTCTTGATGGTAGCGATGGCGGCGTTGACGTCCTTGGGGACAACATCACCACGGTACAACATACAGCAGGCCATGTACTTGCCGTGACGTGGGTCACATTTCACCATCTGGTTGGCTGGCTCAAAGCAGGCGTTGGTGATTTCGGCAACAGAGAGCTGCTCGTGGTAGGCCTTCTCAGCAGAAATGACGGGAGCGTAGGTAGCCAGAGGGAAGTGGATACGTGGGTAGGGTACCAAGTTGGTCTGGAACTCGGTCAAGTCGACGTTGAGGGCACCATCGAACCTCAGGGAGGCAGTGATAGAGGATACGATTTGACCAATCAGTCTGTTTAAGTTGGTGTAGGTTGGTCTCTCAATGTCAAGATTACGACGGCAAATATCGTAGATAGCCTCGTTATCTACCATGAAGGCACAGTCGGAGTGCTCCAGGGTCGTATGAGTGGTCAGGATGGAGTTGTATGGCTCAACGACGGCAGTGGCGACCTGGGGAGCTGGGTAGATGGCGAATTCTAGCTTGGATTTCTTTCCGTAGTCGACAGAGAGGCGTTCCATGAGGAGGGAGGTGAAGCCAGATCCGGTACCACCACCGAAGGAGTGGAAGATAAGGAATCCCTGCAGACCGGTACATTGGTCGGCCAATTTACGGATTCTGTCGAGAACAAGGTCGACGATTTCCTTACCAATGGTGTAGTGACCACGGGCGTAGTTGTTAGCGGCGTCTTCCTTCCCGGTTATCAGTTGCTCAGGATGAAACAGCTGACGGTAAGTTCCGGTACGTACCTCATCTGTAGAAAACAAATTTGAAAGATAAAAAGGTACTATCATGAATGACAAAATTATTGAAAGAACTTATTATTGTCGCTTAAACCGTTAAATTCGTTGTACATATTGTATATTGCTTAGAATAGCAATCGTTCCTATGTTGAAACAGTTGCGTTATATGTATGACCCAGCTGTAAAAGGATTTAATTCATTTTATATATATCTTGATTCGTTAAAGATTTGGTTGCATTGTAGAACATTGCAAATATCATCTTTCAAGAACAAGAACTTACTTTCGAAACGTCAAACTTTTAAAGCCAGTCTTTTTCAAAAACAACGATAAAACAAGAAGCAAATAAGTCATAAATCATTCTGTTGTAATTGCTTGTACCAAGCACGGCATACTTCTGTAAGCTAAGCGCTTAAACTAAATTAAAAACCTACCGACTACAGTTGGTTCCAAGTCAACGAACACAGCTCTTGGCACGTGCTTGCCAGCACCAGTCTCGCTAAAGAAGGTGTTAAAAGAATCGTCACCACCTCCGATTGTCTTGTCACTGGGCATCTGACCATCAGGCTGAATACCGTGCTCGAGACAGTACAATTCCCAGCAGGCATTACCGATCTGGACTCCGGCCTGTCCGACGTGGATAGAAATACATTCACGCTGAAAAAGAGAAAAAATATAAATATAAGACTGCAACCGGTGATATACTGCCTAGGTATTTACCTCAAATAAGGACCTGAAAAAATGCATATTTCACATGCCTAGAATAACGGCATTCTCTATAAAGTTAAAAAGTTATTAATACAAAGAAGAACGTTTGTCCAATTCTTTCTTATTTTATAAAGACACTTAGAAAGTGTTCTACTGCAATTAATCACTAACCATTACAACTCCCTTTTTACTGAACCCTTAATATCGGGTAATCATTCGTTCAGTATCATTCAAATTTGTACGAATATATTGGTAATGGAAAACTCTCAATTAAAAGAAATGCCTCTGTAAGTTTGTATGGATAAAAAGCAAATATTAAAGATAAGTGCCTGTTTTTACAATCACTAGGAGAAGAAATTTTAAGAAGAACGTTTAATTTTCACTTAAACTTTAAGTACATGTTAACTTCAGATGATTGAAGGAAATTCATTTAAATGTTCCGTGTTTATGCGCCACTGAATTGTATCTGTTTTAATTGTAGTATATATGTCAGGGGAAGGAAAATAATATCAGCTATATATATGTGTGTCCTACTTCAACTGAGCAGATTAGTTATGTAAAGGACAACGTGAAACCCATTACAATGCTGCTTCTAACAGGAAAAGATACTGTTCAGCCAGCAAACATTTGATTCTGTAGCTCAAAATATTTCCCCATCTTTTGCAACAACTAATAATACAAGTTTATCTGTTAATTGACACTGACTACGGGCTGCTATTACAATTAATTCCCCAGAGAAAGATTGCGCTGGACCTTTCAAAGGATATAAATTAACTGAAGCATAACCCTCGGAAACCTAGTATTTTAATGACTGGCCTATAACCGTGACTCATTCCAACACTGAATTAAATGTAGGCAATTCATGGATCCTCAGCATGACTCTTAAATCTTATAACAATTCGTTTTACCTACAAACATTACTATGTGCTGTTTTCTTATATAATCGTTTGAAATGAAAATATAACTGTACGGCTTTGTTAAATCATGCAAATGTCACGGGTCAGGGATCCATCAATTATCCATGTTAATCTCACTGAACTGCAGCGGGACAAAAATATCGGCCATACTAACAATATACGCGTATGAAACCTTCTCAAACTATTGCTACATTATTATTGTAATTCAGTCTGCTATTGTACAGTTACTTGCATATATCGTGCTTATCATGCTTGTTCTCAATCTAAAATGCCTATTTAAGTATTTTTTATCATTATTTAACATTTATCAATAAAAAAGGTGTACTACAGCTACGTTTAATTCTAGGCAAACTGATAAAAAGTAAATTTTCACTTACCATGGTTGCTGTTAATCTGTTTTGCTTCTAAGAAGACAGAAAACCGTTAGGCTCACAATTGACTTGAAGAGTCCGCGTGAGATAACTGATAAAACGCCGTGGCGAGTTTTCGGATTTTATAGTCGTCTGCTCAACGGTTGCATAGCAAATATAAAATACAAATATTTCATTGGTCAGAGAGCGTCACGAGACCTAAAATGGCTGACTTACAGCTTGTGATTGGCCAATTTTAAATGATCTGAACATTTAATGGTTCCTCCCTATGTGCTTTTTATATTAATCAAGACCGGTTACCAATATTTGTTATGCCCCGTCGCAATAACAGTAAAGGGATCGATAGACGTTAAGGCCAGACTTAATCATGTTTGATATTGCATGTAAACGAAGATTAATTCTTATGCTTAAGCCGGATTTATGACAAATATGAATGGAAAATTTGATCGGTTTATCTGTTTTGTTATTGAAACAAACATACATGTTTCTTTATGTTTGTACTTGTTTGTCAAATGTTACACTTAATTGCTACAATGACGCAAGATTTACTGCATAGTGACTATTATGGTTTAAACAGTAGTTAAGAAGATATATCCTTTTAATTTTCCTGCATTCAAGTTTTGCGTATATGTAAGTCATTATAATGTTGACTTGATTCAATGACTATATATGAAGATCATTCTCTTTATCAGTAAAAAACAGTAGCTCTTACGTGTTTAAAATGAAATTGGTTATTTGTTCTTTCCTGCAAAAATCTGAAATAATTCGCAATAGAGTCAGAAAAAGTTAAACATGTACATATACACTAGAAGAAAATGTTATTGCTAAATACTAATTTAATTCTTTAATCGGTAGCTAGACTATTCTCTTTGGTATGCATTTGATTTTAGAATGGTCCAATAAAAAAATGTACAATTTGGCCCGCATTCCTTCAATCCACAGGTGTGCTAGGTTCACCTCGTGTAAATCACCTGAATGAAATATTAAGGTGTGTACTTTACAATGTAGAGTGTAAATAGTCTTCAGTGAGCTAAATCGATTTTGAATGACCCATATTTAAGGTAGAGGAAACGTTTTTCTTTATAAGTATTTTTAATATTCTTTATAGCACTCGATTCCCGTAGCAATGAATGAAAAAAAAGAGCGAAAGAAAAAGAAATAAATTGATAAAGAAAAAACATAAATAAATAAGAATAAGAAAAAGAATAAAAAATAAATAAAAACAGAAAGAAGGAAGGAAAGAAAAGAAGAAAGAAATAAGAAAAAGGTAAGAAAATGAAAAGGAAGAAAGAAAGAATAAAGGAAGATAAAAAGAAAGAAAGAAATTCAAAACAATTAATACGCGGGCTATTATTAGTATTATTTTGTTAAAATATGTTTATAGTTGGTTTTGGTGTTACTCTCCCCTGTCAAAATGAACAGCTAATTCTGATTAAACATGTTTACCCGGTTTCAGGCTCTTTTTCTTTCTTTTTATTGATAATTTTCATTTAAATTTTTATTGCAAGTATGTCTTCTTTGTACAGATATTTTGTACTGGATAAAAGTCTCCTATAATTCTCATGGAGTGGTCATATATAATGTATATGAATTTTTATTCTGATGTTTTTATTGTATATTGTATATGAATGAGACTGAAATAAATAAATAAATGATTAATTGTTATTTCAAAATATTAATTAGGCATCCTTCGTTTTCGAGCTGGAAAACACATTCAATAGCGTGTTGACAACGGTCATGATTTCTGTAACAAAACTGTTTTATCTAATGCGATTTCCTCAATATTACTACTGTTTCTTCTCTTTGTAGGTTTGACATTGTTAAATTACCTGATAGGCATGCTTTGGAGATTCAACAATTAAACAAAACATTTCCTTATTTATCACAAGACTGTGCATGCTTTTAGCTATATTTTGTTTATTTGAAATAAGAATGTAGATGATATACCTTCGATAAAAATCGTTATAAAATGTTTCTATTCTATTCTGTTATGTTCTGTTCTGTTCTGTTTATAATATTTATATAGTATGCATAGTTATTTTTTATAGGTTGAAACAGTGAACAATGGCATTACCACGTGTTTATGCATGAAAGGACAAGAGCTTAGGCCTGAATACTTAGTGACATAAGAAGTATGACAAAACAGATTAACAAATACAAACAATAGAATTAAGACTTTCGTTCTTATGCAATTTTTCCCAACAAAACAAAACAAATAACGACATTCATCACTATTATCATCATCATCATTAATAATGATAATAAAATCGAAGTATCTATATCTATGTGGATGTATATGTATGTGTATATTTATGGTCATTATTACTACCAGAATTAGACAACTGGAACTTTAACTAAAGTTACCATTGAGAAACTTGGTTCTTGGTCAGATGAACAAGGTCTTCAGGATATGCTTAGAATTTCAGTTGCAGTTCGTCTTATCTGTAATCAGTATTATACAGTAATATTACAGTCAATTTTCTTTGGTCATTGTGAATAAACTCACCTAGATTTATAGATGCGTTATTAACTCTTACTTACAAGTATGCATTAATTTGATTTGCGTTCTTTAAAAATGTCTCTCCAAATGGTTTTTACACAAATGTGATTTCATTTCTTACTGCGGAGAAAACAGTGCTTCATTACCCATTCATTTTCTCTCACTCTCGCTCTCTCTTTCTCTCTCTCTCCGTCCGTCCGTCCGTCCATTCATCCATCTATCCATCCATCCATCTATCATCTATCTATCTAAATTGTGTGTGAGGGAGGAGGTGAGAATTTTTGAGGTCGAGTCCTTCTGTCAGTCTTGTACTGAATATATGGACATAATACATGAATGCTCCGCTATAAAAGGTTCACAGCACATTCAGACCTAGTGAAACATAAAGTGTCACCAACATTTTAGGCGAGAAATTTTTGAGACAATGAAACACATACTTTTGACTACGATGGGCATATATTTCCTGTCTCACCAGCTAGGAATATTTCTGCCACGTGATAACTTTCTTTAGATCTAAGATTTAAGTGTTTTCCTCGGCTTTTTATTTCACGTGTGTCGGCACCAGAATAGTTTTTCACAGAAAATCAGTGAGATATCTATCAGTCTGTTTTTACGTAACAGATATTTCGTTGTCTTTGTAAACACGTTATTCATAAATGATAGCCTGAAATTGTGAGCTTACTGAACATTATTTTTTTTTTTTATTCTGTGGTGCTGCCTCTTCTCTATTAGGTCATTTAAGGCCGAAATCAGAGGTTTAACTCGCTTACTTGAGTTGTTCGGCAATTCTGCCAATCTGCTATTCTGCTGACGCAACATTCAGCTCGACATTTGTTCTTGAGCGTTTTTCCGTATTTGAGATTTTTTAATGTTAAGCGGAAAATCGAGCTTGCTCAACATTTAGCTCGATATTCGTTTTTGAACATTTTGTTTTTTCCGTGTTTGAATGTCGAGTCGAATGTTGAGCTGTCTCAACATTCAGCACGACAAACCTTTTTAAAGTAGAGCTTCAAACCTTGAGCCAGTTCCACATTCGGCTCGACATCCAAATAACGAAAAAAACGAAGCATAACACTATCTCGTGCCAGTTTTCAGTGATCTCCCCTTTTTTATTTCAATATTGACTTTTCTTATCCGGAACATAACTTGAACACTATGAGATAGATGGTAAGAAAGAGAAGTGCAGTGCACAAGAACCTGGTACCATTTTTTAATTATCTCCCCTCTTATTTTTATTTTTATTATTACTATTATTATTTTTTTTAAATTGATGTGAACCTTAAAACAAGATAGCTGGCGACAAGGAGAAGTGCAGTGCCTAAGAAGCATCAATCTACCTTATCTTGTTTTTTGAGTAATCTCCCCTTCTTTAATTTCTTAAATAATGTTTTGCCAAGATCATAACTTAAAGACTTTGAAAGGGATTGTCTTGAAACTCAAGATAAAGAGAGATAGTAAGAAGAAGAATTGCAGTGCACAAGAACAATAACTCTTCCAGGTCAAAGTTTTCAATTATCTCTTTTCTTATTTTGTGTCCGGAACATAGATTTTAAAACTAGGAAGTGAATCAATGTGAAACTTAAAATATAGATAGATGATGACAAGTGCTTATGAGGCAAAACTCTTAACTTTTCTGATTTGATAATGAATTTTTGTTTGTCTGGATCTTAACTTGGTCTATAAAAGGAATTGACTTGAAACTTAAAACAAAGATATATTGTAAGAAGTAGAAATGCAATGGATATGAACCATAACTCTATCTGGTCCCATTTTTTAAATTATCTCCCTTCTTTTAATTTTCTTTTGTCTGGAGTGTGAAGCGAAATGATGTGAAATTAAATAAAAGAAAGCTGGCGACAAGGAGAAGCGCAGTGTCCAAGAAGCATAACTCTACTTTATCCCGTTTTAAGTAAACTTCCCTTTTTCAATTTCAATAATGAGTTTCGGAGCATAACATGAAGACTATAAAAGGTATTGTCTTGAAACTTCAGATAAAGATAGATGGTAAGAAATAAAAGTGCAGTGCACAATAACCATAAGTCTACCTGGTACCATTTTTGTTTTATCTTCCTTCTTATTTTTTGTCCAGAGCATGATTTTAAAACTTTAAAGTGAATTTATGCAAAAATTAAAATATAAATAGCTAGTGACAAGGAGAAGTGAAGTGCTCAAGAATTGTAACTCTACCTTATCCAGTTTTTAGCTATCTACGTTTCTATGGTTTTATAAAATTTGTTTAGTCCATAGCATAACTTGAACATTATGAAAGGGGCTGTGTTGACACTTAAAATAAAGATATATGGTAAAAAGTAGAAGTGCAATGTGCAAGAAGCATATCTGTAACAGGTCTCTTTTTTAATTACCTCCCCTCTTAATTTTATTTATTTATTTATTTATTTTTTTTTTGGTATATTGATATTTTATAGTATATTGATAAAGAGTCTTTTAGTGTCGTTTCAACACACAGTTTTCAAAAACATTCTTGCTGAATTTGAAGATTTGCAAATATTTGTGCAGTGCTATGTGAAATGTTTGACATCATCAGTTCGAAGCCTACGCTAGCGGGCGCATATTGCATCTGTTCTGTGATGCTCTTGTTGAGTTATGAACGGATCAATTGGTTAAAGTCACACTTTGACTATTTCTGTTTCCATAGCAACCAGAATGTTGATCTGAGGTGAAAAAAAGTGACTTGCATAATTGCAATGTTTCCATCTATTCATATACCAAAGTTCATCAACTAAACATCTACCGGTTTTATGATATCGCGGGATCCAGATTTACGAACAGCCGGACGGACTGATAGACAGATGGACAGACGGAGGACAAACACTGGTAAGGGACTAAAAATCTCATTTAGACTTTTTGTCTTTTTCAGTGTAGTTCTGTTATTCTGCTATTCAGCTGGAGTTGTTCTGCTTTTCTGCTGGAGTTGTTCTGCTGTTCTGCTATTCCGCTAACTTCACACATCTGACGTCAAATTTGGTCGTCATGCGCCATTTCTATCAATTTTGGGTGCCATGTTCATTTTAACATTGTTAAGATAGTATATTGTATCTATTCTATGCAGGAAATTGACATTTTCAGACATTTATTGTATGGAAACATTTGTTAAAAATAAGTAAAAATGCCAACTACCAAATACTGTGTCCGAGTGTCCATTTTCTTGTGTCGTCGGTTTTATGACTGTGTACTTTGCCCCTTTCAGTTAATCAGATTACTCAGTTGGTAATTCGCCCACTAATTCTTTCAGAAATGTGTTGCACGCGCAGACCGCCTTGTGTTTACCGTTATTAAGCAATTATCGCCCAAAACAATAGTAGCACTATATGCTGCAAACAACAAACGGGTTTGTTTTACACGGTGAAATCTGGACAGGTTGCACCGGTTGGCATTCTTGATTTTACAATTTAAATCTGCAATAACTTACAACAAATACAAAAAGGTAATTATCAATATTAATTTCTTTATTATTTAAGTCTTAATTGACTCCGACATATCACGACAACAATATATAACGGCACTGACGGTTTACGAAAGTATCAACAACATGTAAGAACAAAGATGCCATTCTACTAAGTTATTTGTTGAACAATATTGCAAAATATGAATTTTCCACAAAACGTCCGACATCGAAACACAAAGACGCATACTTCAAATCAGAAGCACTCAATGAGTTTTAAAGAAAGGCGAATGGAGGTGGATAGAACAGTTGATATGGTTATGTTAGAAGTGCTGGTTTGAACTCTTTTTAAAATCTATATGATATGTACTGTCACTGCATGAAAATGTATCGAACTTTTTTAGCGTAAAGATCAGGCATAACCAATTACCATGACATTATCAATTTCATAGGCAACAAGAAATCTCTTGCAATGACAGATGCTCCCCAAAGCTGACTATTGAAGTCCCTTCGTAACACGAATATACGTATGTAGCAAACCAAATGTACTATACATAAGCTAGGAGTTGAGAAATATGCCTCTAACCTAGCATCCTCGGTAACCCATGCGTACTCGTATACACTTCGCGAATGTAGTTCAGCGACCCGTGGGTTCCGACGATGCTAACCTAGGTGACTCTGGTGATATGGGCTGGATACCAGTTAGCACTCGTCGTAAGTAATTATTGGACACGTATTTCAACTACAAACTCTAGTCGTTTAAACAAACGAATAGCACTATCGGCTAGCTCATTAGCTGTTGGTAGTAAAAATTGGTTTTATTGTGTTCACAGGCATCTTGATAGCTATAATTTACAAGAATATTCAGATATAACACAACCAACAGAAAGCATATGATTGTATAATTTATTGAACAAAAATGTTAGAAAATAGAAATACTAGTATAAAAATGACTGGTTGGACAGTATCAACTCTCCTATAGGCAACTCTGGTAGCGGTGGAAACAAATTAAGGACTTACTGTACGTAAATGTAAGAATCATTTTGGTTCTGAAAAATATTGTACACTGATTTTACCAAAAAGGCATAGATCAGCTCTCTGTAAGTTTGGATGTGGAATATAGCTCCACTCAAACTAGAAACTTGACAATATGAAGGTTTACCTGTTGATTGACCTAAATGTTATTGAAAATGAATGCCATGTTCTTCTTGAATGTAATCTGTATAACGACTTAAGATATAAGATCTTTGAGAAAGCCTCAGATATCAATCCCTCATTTAGTAATTTGTGTAATGCTGATAAATTTCAATTCCTTTTTAATAGTGAGAGTTTGATAAGAATTTTAGCAAAAACCTTTTTTTTTAATCCTAAACCGAAGACAATTTTATATGTGTATATAGTACACTTATGTTTCCATAATGTACATTTTGGTGATTTTAAGTGTTATAATCTCAAATCTTACAATTTTATATAGGTGTAACATATCTAAATTTGATATATCTTATATTTTTCCCTACTGACATGTTATGTGTATATATATGTATATAAATAAATACAGTTTAACTGAAGCTCAACAAAATTTTAGGTCAGGTCCTAGAATATTGATATAATTAAAGCAGTAGAGTTTTTTGATTGCTCAAAGTGCTATTTTCTATATTTCTTATTAGCACTAAACATTTAAATTATGTTTTAAATTTTATCTCACTTTACCATGATTAAAGAAGTTAAGCTGTAACATGTTATCTATAGTATTTAATTTGTAACATGTTTTACTTAATCAAATATTAAAGTGTAGATACAGATATGTGAAATTTAGAAATTTTAATGTGTATAAATAAGGGAGGTAAATCTGCATACACCATGGTATTATGTGCTGTAAAGTTATCCCTCTTAGTAATAGTCAATTCTTTTAAGAATGGCTTTATGGTATTTCTATTTATGTTTTAGATGTATATATGAGAATGTAAAGATGAGACTCAAATAAAGAATAAATATAAATATATAAGCTGGTGAAACATAATAAATCTGGATGATTAAAATGCACATCTTCTGATACTGAAGCTATCCATAAGGTTTCTTTTAATTCCAGTAATAGATTACTGAGAAACAGCCAAGACATGTATTGTTATGCAGGACTGTAGCCAATAACTGAAAAAAAATCAATCTGGAAGGGTGCTGGTATATACAAATCTTCTCTTGGTTCTATACTGGTTGGTGAGAAATATTCCACTATATTGCAAGTTAATGGACCAGTAACTCTGTATAAAATAAACAATCCATATTGTGATTGTAATATGGGATCTCCTCTTGATACTGAAGCTACAAAAAGGTTATTACAATTCATAAAATTCCAGCCACTTGTTACTGAGAAATAGTTCGGACATTGATCGAGCTGCATGAAAATCAAAAAGGCCCAAACCATAGTAAATAAAGATAAGTAGATACACTACCTCTACCATATTTCATGTAAAAGACCTTTTCTCAAGAAGTCGTGGGTTCGAACCCCATTGAAATATTTCTCCTTACTGTTTTTCTTTTCTGTCTTTCCTTTTTGCTTTCATTTCGTAAGTTATATAATTTCTATTATATAAAATATTTCGTACGACACATGTAGCGATTCTCTCATCAAGAAATGGCAGCAAACAACGATTTTGCATTGTTCCTTTACCTTCTTCATAGATTCCATATCTTCCTTAGTCCATAGTAAATGTGTCATAAATTTCCATAATCAGAATGTGGCATGTTTCTTAAAACAGATCTATTTACCTAGGGTCGAAAAAGTCTATTACTGATAGCGTAAACTGTTTTAAGCATATCAATGGCAGTGGCTCTACCCACAGTTTTGATCAAAGAATATGTGTCAGTAACAAGAAATATTTGTCACAGATTTATGGACACTTATAATACGTTCGAATAAAACACATTTTTTTATTATTTTTTTTGCTTACAAACTGTTTTACGTCAAACTGCCAAATGAAGAAATAGCGGAATCACAAAATCTTTATTGCCATGGTAACAAGAAAAACGTGTTTTTAAAAGCAAGTGCACTACCATGATATAAAACAAAATAAAAAAAAAGATAACCGGAATATCGAAATCTTGGAAAAAATTACTTCCAAAGAAAAAAAACTTTACTCATTAACTTAATCCATTTTTTTTCACTTCAGTTAAAGAAGTCCACTACCATTGATATGATAAATCCGCGACTCTACTCAGCGATATGAAGACAAAGTTAGTTTTCTGTATGTTTATGTATATAAGGTAAACCTTTCCAAAGTTAGAATTACAAGTTTCCTTCAGGAAGGCTGTTGGTGATTGGGGCAAATTACCAACTGAGTAATCTGATTTACCCACAGGGAGGAAGAGAGTACTGTTATCCCGTGATGCTAACGTCAGGAACGTTTATGCAGAAACGTTAAAAATTGCTAAAGTTATATATATTTATATCTTACTCAGTTTGAATTATCCAGCTAGCTTCTGGAAGAAAGTTGGGTATTGGTCGAATTACCAACTGAGGACCCTGATCAACACAGACGGCCGAAGGCAGTGCCGTTACGTTGAGGCGCTTATTTCATGATTGTTCATCATATAACTAAAGTAATTTGTATGTAATATCTCAGCAAAGTTTATATTACCAACAAAGAAGGTAGTTGGGGATTCAACCGAATTACCAACTGAGTCACCTGATCAACCAAGCTGCGTGGAAACAGTGCAGTTATGTTAAGTTGTGACTTTATATTCGTTTATGGTAATGTATCGTATTGTTTAAGAAATCTGTTGTAATATCTTACTTAAATCAAATTACCAACTACCTCTTGAAATGCAGTTGGGAATTCGAATAACCAACTACCAACTGCCAACTACCGACCATCTTATTCATGAAATTTGCCCTTTGTTTCGATTGATAGATTTTATACAATTGATCATGGATTTCATGGCTTTATTCATTATGGAACTAACGTTTTCGTTCCAAAGATTTTGCCAAAGGGAACATCTATTAATTCTATCAAACTTGTTCTCCGTCCAAAAATGTAACAAAGGGTTTTTTAATCGATCGATTAAAGTTCTGTATATGAGAAAATATAAGACGAAAATAAAGTTAATGGTAGATTTTGTTTTTGGAAGTCGAGATAATTGTCGACTATTGCGTGAAATATACTTTATTTGGCCAATCTGTTCAAATGTAGTTAAGAGTATGTTACCGCAAATACATTTTCTGGGTTTCCGCGCTTAAAAAATGGAGTTATTAAATCCACCCCTATGACTGAGGAAAATTACGTGTCTTGAGCACAAAATTATACAAATTTAGAAGAAACGGAAATATCAAATGTCTTTTAGGTACTGTCTGCGGCTACTAAATCAGTGCAATGGCTTTTATCGTTATTTTCAGTCGTACTCCGAGATCAGTAAATTGTCATAATGCCATTATCATAATGACGCAAAGCACACTCTAACATGTCTAAAGCGCAAAGGTACATGAAACGTTTTAGCAAGGTGCCTTGATAATCTACTGTTTTTATATACTGTTAACTTAAAATTTCCATCACTTACAGAAAACAATATCTAAGCCAAATATAGAGCAAGAGTTACTTCGACTATTTTTCTTCGTTTCTCGAACTATTGTCACCGTCACTCAAGCTTTTTCCGTTTCTCTCGCGTCTGTTGCCTATTGACTAGTGCATTACAATACAGACTAGCTCATGGTATGCTTTCTCTAGTACTGTTCTTACATTTTATGAAGCCTGTAATGACTTCTTGCTTCTTTCAACAGTGTGTTTCAACATTCATATGTTACCAAAATGTCGTTAGTAAATTAACTCTTGTGTGAGTGCTAGTAGAAGAGTAAGCTACAACACAGTCACCCATAGTTACTGAATATAAATATCTAAGCGAGCCGCCACTAGCTTTTTTAAAAGCTAAACTTGTGAATGATAGTACGCTGTATTCGTTCTTGTCAATACTCAGAAAATTTGATCGGTCCATGAATGCTGAATTCTTTTATAAACGTAGTCATTATACAGGAAATGATAAATCGATCCCGTCTTGTATTTGATGATTTATTACGAAAAGATCCATTAATGTTTTAATAGTAACAACAATCTGGTGATAACCACGTCTCTGAGAAATTAAGCATATCAAACATTAAGAAAGTCTTAATCAGACCATGTACATTCAAGCAAAAAATAGATATCTGCTCCTGCTGGCACTCCTACACAAACGCTGTATCTACTCCATCAATGTACAATTTTCTTCCTGCCCTAAGAATTTTGCATCCTTTCTTTATACTTATTCTGACAATAAAAACAACAGCAGTTTAGGATGTAATTTTTAAACGGTAATAAAACGTAATAACGCTGACAAGTATTGCTGTTTTAAGTATTCCATTATTGTTATTGCACGTTTAAACAAGATGTGGGGGAATGACAATAATCATTTCAGAAAAAAATGTGTGTTATTTGTTTGTAGTTTCATGAACAGTCAAATATTCAATTAACAATGATTTAAAAAAATTGTTCTACGATTTGCATTAAATCTTTTCAAATAGGAAATTAAGTCTGCCTACTTACTCACCTGGTGCCTGCAAATTAGATCTTACTCTCTTTAACCTTTATCTTTTTTGCATTTAAATCTTAAATAAAATCATATGTTTCATTTTGTTCCCATCTTTGATCGGTATTTGATGATCTTGGTTTTGCCCAAGACAAGAATAGCATTGTTTAAGATTTTTCTAAGTGTAACAAACCTCATTACTGTTTTCATGTTCCGCCAATTGGGTTTCTATGTTGCAGTTGTGAGATTTCGTTTTTGAAAAGAAAAGGGAATTTATTGTAAGGAGACGGCGAGGAGTTTGTAAACTTGGCTCTGGAACAAAACTTATTGTTGGCTTCATTAATTTTACATTTCCAGTTTTTTTCTTGTTTACTATAGAGCTGAGTTAGATTTACAAAATCAGGATCAAAGAGCGAAAACAAATATAAACGTTTATTTATAACAAGAGTACAAATAGAATATATCCTGAATGTTTTTATAATATTTAAAATCACTCATATAAACAGTATGTTTTAAAGACATTAATTTTCTTTCGTTTAAAAACAACATTGCAAGAGAAGTTTCAAGGCGATCTTGACCAGCATTTCTTTTTACGTGACATTCAAAATATTCTCTTAGTAAAAAAGTAGGATCGTATAAAATATCTGTCTCGGTAAAAGGCTTTTCCCCATGTGTGTTTTTAATAAAAATGTTAGAAAAATTGCTCAAGAAAGATACGGAACGTAAATGCACAACATCCATTCAGAAAATTCACAATACGTATTTTCTTTCTTTCTTTTTCCTTCTATCGTATCCTTGCTTGTTTGTTTGTTTTCTTTCTTTCTTTCTTAAAAAATGGTTTATCGCTCCCAATATGTATTCTCACGTTACGCATCCTGTAATACTTTGTACTTTATTATAGATAACTTGAAATAAAATGTTGTAAATTAGAGAAAGGTTTGAATGATGGCTAAACATACATGCAGTAGTCGGTGCTGTATAAAGTTACTATTTTAAATCAGGACTTAAAATAAAACGCAGGCGGAAAGGTTTTCAACATGAACTTGATTCCAATGTGCACTTTTTAATTGCTAAACAAATTGAAATTTGTCTTAGATAAATGTATTTGCCTTGTTTGATTTATTTAGATCCATGAATGACATATTAACTTACTACTTGGCATTTAATACGATTTTAGCGGAGTTATATGTGTTAAAACTATTGTCAGAGTTTTCTGACATATCTCCGCTGTAAACATCTGTTTAAAGTGTATCATTAAAGTTAAAGCCGCTAGAGGACGTGGCCGGAAACGTGTACTTTAACTGCTGGTTAAGTTTAACGACTGTACATTTAGTTCATTGCTGTTGTTC
Source organism: Cyclina sinensis (assembly GCA_012932295.1). Lineage (NCBI taxonomy): Eukaryota > Metazoa > Mollusca > Bivalvia > Venerida > Veneridae > Cyclina > Cyclina sinensis. The sequence goes on from JAAONU010000017.1 coordinate 42,402,917, forward strand.
TTGTCCAAAAATTATTACATATAGCGACCAAAAAGTCCTATTTTCCGTCTTTATTTCTGCCCATGTCAGCTGAAACTGGATGCTACGGGCATACAACGGGCAATACGAGGAAACTTTAAAATCCTAAATCTATTACATGAAAGACTGACAATGACTGTCAAATGTCGTATGCTAGCTAGGAGGACGTTCAGTCTTACTTTATATATAATATGGCGAAGACATTCAAAATTCGTGTTGGCACGACATTGATGTCAAGTTTGTACAAATTCGAATGTCGTATATCGTGTCGACATTTCAAACTGTCGAATGATGTGCTGGCAATAAAGAATGACTAAAATACCGATAAAAAATAACTTGTGGAAATAAAAATGCTTGTACAAAATGAGGTCAGCAACAATGGAATTAGACCATATAGGACTTACTGTGGAAATAGGCCATGTAGGACTTACTGTGGAATTAGGCCATGTAGGACTTACTGTGGAATTAGACCATGTAGGACTTACTGTGGAATTAGGCCATGTAGGACTTACTGTGGAATTAGGCCAAGTAGGACTTACTGTGGAATTAGGCCATGTAGGACTTACTGTGGAATTAGGCCATGTAGGACTTACTGTGGAATTAGACCATATAGGACTTACTGTGGAAATAGGCCATGTAGGACTTACTGTGGAATTAGACCATATAGGACTTACTGTGGAATTAGGCCATGTAGGACTTACTGTGGAATTAGACCATATAGGACTTACTGTGGAAATAGGCCATGTAGGACTTACTGTGGAATTAGACCATGTAGGACTTACTGTGGAATTAGACCATGTAGGACTTACTGTGGAATTAGGCCATGTAGGACTTACTGTGGAATTAGGCCATGTAGGACTTACTGTGGAATTAGGCCATGTAGGACTTACTGTGGAATTAGGCCATGTAGGACTAACTGTGGAAGGACAGCGTCAGATTATTAAGTATTCAAACTATTTTTCACTAAATTTTAAAGCATATTTATCTTATTTTTTTGTTATATTTTTTTCCTGGTTATGATATCACATACCATACGTGTGTATGATGTTTAACTGGATATTCCATACACTTCGGATGTGTGTGTGCGTGCGTGCGTGTGTGCGTGCGTGCGTGTGTGCGTGCGTGTGTGTGTGTGGTTGGATGGGGGTGGGGGCGGGGGGGGGTCAGCTCTTAGCTGTCTTTTTTTGTTGTTGTTTACGAGCAGAAAAAAGTAGTTCCACAATCTTCTACTTTTATACCAAAAACATGTACAATACTATTAACACCCTTTAGAAAAAAATGCTATTCTTAAATAAGATGACAGCGCTTCTGCAAGTCTTCCATTAGAGGGGAAGCTACTCTGAGTTGATTATGATTGATTGCTTTTCAGCGTTGTCGTTCGTTCGAGAAGGTGTAATGCAACAGCACACCAGAAATTTTGCAGTTTAAAACATTTATTTCTTAAACTGCTTAAGAACCCCTGGATGAAATTAGCAATTTAAAACTTTTAACACTAGTTCATTCGTTTGTCTGTTATTGACAGCCGGATGATGATAAATTTCCGATTCATTTTAAGTAAATCTTTTCTTTCAGTTAACAAATCAGGTAGACATTTTCCTTTACATTTGGGTTTGCAAAAACAGTACAATAAATGTTCTTGTTCAATTTCAAACTGTGTTTGCATTCACAGCATTAAATTATGCTTCCTTCAAATGCTCTGTTCATAATTCTTCTAAACCAAAGTAAATGTAATGCACGTATCTAATTACAGACTGTTTGTCCACAGATCTGTTTAAGCAATCCCGCACCACTGTTGTTTTCCTGTTCTAAGGCTAACAGCGATGATTACTATTACAGACTGATTGTAAGTGCCGACCCTTCAAGCACAAGCCAGATGCCCTGCTTCGCAAGTCAGCGAACAGAAGGAGTAAAAATGTTATCCTTACGAGTAAACAAGATGTCAATGGATGTTTACTTCTGTTTTCGATAACAGTTTAATTTTTCAATGACTTATGCTTTTGGACATGTGTCAGAATATACCCGAGCACAATGTGCTTTTTCGAAAACTGTTCGATTGTTCAAACTGCCACTCTTAGCTCATACTTATTGTTTCTTTTTCTTCTTCTTCTTGATTATATTTTTTGTGTGAATAAGCGTAAATAAGTGCAAGAGTTTTGAAGTTTTGTATGAGAAACGAAATGATGATTCGTTAGAAAAATTACCCTTCCAGATTTTTCTCCTTTTTGATTTGATATTGATCCGCCGAAAGAAATTGATATAACTGAGCCAGACAGGTAATATACACATTAAATTTCCCCTTTGGTTACCCCACGTTGTAAACAACATGCGCTATGACGATGCGCGTACGGTTCGATGTTGTAAAGTGTAAATTCCGGTAAACAAGCATTTTTTAACTGTCAAATAAAAACTATTTACCAAAATAGAGTAATGATAAATATTCTCATCAGTATTTGAAACAAATATGACCTCGTCAAACCTTGATATTAATTACAAAAAGTGTCTTCAACAGACTACTCCTTTTCTCTTGTTTACATTCGTTAGGTACGAAAGCAAATACTTCATGTAAATCTACATTTGGAACACCTCGGGCGACTTCAGTAAGTCACCTCGGAAATAATATAGTAGCCGCCATGAACTATTTCGTAACACAAATTGTGTCTGCTTTATTGGAGACATTTCTTAAAGCCTCTACCTGTTCATGCTTTAAATCATTTTTTTTCTTTTTTTCTAATCAATAAGACAAACACTGCTTGAATTCTGCCATGTTTGTTTATAATTTTATTAAAGCCGCGGCGAATTACCATTTGGTGTATTTATACACTTACATACGAGGTATTTTCACGAAGTTGTCGGAAAAGGCCGAATTGTTACGATTGGTAGATCTAGATTGGTAGACGTCATTTTGCGGTGAAGGGGTACCCTAAAGGGAATCTTATTTCGACGTTTCATTTGAAACAGCAATGGTTTATTTCAAAATCGTCTAACTCGGCAGGGGAAGGGTAATAAAATTATTATTTGGATTTTTAAGTGATATATGTGGATATATTACCTGCCAAGATAAAATATCACCCGAGCCTAACGGCTCGGGTGATATAAAATCTTGGCAGGTAATTTATCCACATATATCACTCAAAAACCCAAATAAGATATAATGTAACTGTAGAAAGATTAATTAAATAAACGATGCTGTAATATTTTGAGAAACAATGGTTTTTAACAAATCTAAAAAGTGAACACAAAATCTAAAGTCGATTAATTTCGGCTTTTTAGATCTTGTGAACTATATATTGTTATAAAATGGCTTTATTCTATAATAAGATTATTTCGCCCACAAAAGCTTTTGACTGGGTTTTGTTCAGTTTACTGTTTGTACGATTGGCCGATTTCTGAGGTATAAACACGATCTGAACAATCTTCTAAAAGAATTGCTTCCAAGGAAAGACGTTTACATACACACGTTTTTTTTTCTTAACCGTTCTTTTGGGTGCGATTCTCTCAAAGTCAGTTCATACAAAGGTTATAGCCTCTTACTATCAACAAAACACAAAAATCGACTTTTATGACTTGATTAATATTGCTTTGTGAAGGTAAAATGAATTCTGTAGATTTCTTTAGTCTCAATAAAACATTTTGTGACACAGGTGTGTTTGTTTTCTGAACAAATTAACAAACTGAAAATGAGTCTCCAACCTTAAAAAAACTAATCCCACGTTATTAGATATTTTCTTAGTATTTCATTGTTGTCAATGAACTTTTAAATGATAGGTGGGCGAATTAATCTTAATATAGAATAAAGCCACATTATAACAATAGATAGTTCACAAGGTCGTGTGTTTTTTGTTTGTAGGTGCGTATCTAGTTAAATCTCAAGTAACATTAACTTTAATTTTATGTTTATTATTATTATTATTATTATTATTATTATTTTAATGATTATTTTATAGTTGAGGCCTTGCGTAAGACAAGAATAGCATTATTCAATACATTTCTGTACACAATAAACACCTTAATCACATTTTCTGTCCATTCCTTTTATCAACGAAGTTAATAATAAAAGATAAACACGATATTTTATCACAAATCTATACAAGATGAAATTGTATATAACATGTTCCACTTATATGAAATCATTGTTACACGAGACATATTTCTATTTTGAGAGTGTAAAAAGGAGGTAGAGCAAGATTTTGTTTTAAACATTGAACTGAAACTCGACATATTTTTGTCGTATCGTTCATTTGTTACTTTACTATTTCATGGTAGAATTTTGTAACTAGGAAAGAGTATTTAACAACAAAGCTAATTTGGATTTACACAATCACGAGCAAAGAGCATAAACTATAAACTTCAATAAGTTCTTTCATAAATGTTAACAAGAATACACTTTGAATCAACCCTGAATGTTTTTACACATTTAATATCACTCATATAAACAAGCGTCTTTTTCAAAGACATCAATTTTCTTTAGTTATAAAAACAAAATTTATTACGAGAGGTTTCTATGGCGACATGGCATGCCATTCTAATTTCGTGACATTCATTTTTCATCTGTCTTTTAGAAGATTCTTTTCATGGAAGATAAAACTACGCATTTTTCTCTCTCGACAAAAGGGTTTCTATGTGTGTATCTGAAGTAATCATTACTTAACATGCTTTATGCGTTATTTTATAATTCTTTTTATTATTATTATTATTATTTTCAATTATGTTTCCCCCCTCCCCTTCAAAAAAAAAAAAAAAAAAAAAAGAAAGAAAGAAAACAGGTAGTTAATCACAGACTGGATTTTAGGCTGCGACATATTTGTTAAGAAAACAATTGCAATTAAATAAACTATTCGAATCATGGCAAATGTTATAAACTCTGTAAAGACAAAATCTTTAACGGAACTATCTGACTTCAAGTATTTACTCGATTAAACTGAATTAAGCTCTCTTTGCTTTGTAAAAAACTGTGTATTTTGTTTGTTATGGACAAATTCTAATAAATGTAGGCGGTTACTTAGTTACAGTTTTTATTATGACCAAAGTTGAAGAGATATTAGACACCTATTGGTTAAAAAGTTCTTTTATTGTAGTATAAGTAAAGTCACAACATAAACGTCTGATAAGTGAGCTGATACTCTTTAAAATTTTTGAAAGGATATCTCAATGACCAGTGATGTTTATGCCAAAATATTTATTGAAAAGGTTGTATGCGTATCTTTCTCTGATTTATCATAGTGTCTTAAACGTTTTCTTACAGTTAATGCGCATAAAGTTTATTCTTGAGATATTCTTGAGATATATGTGCTTGAACCAAGCTTTAGAAATATGAAAATATTTCCAGTTTAAATTTTTGCACAATGCAGTATTTAAAGAACACAGATTTCAGATTTTGGGAATAAAACGGTTGATTTCTGTGTGAAGAACATAGAGAAACACTACAATATCTTTTTTACGAATGTTGTAAAGTTAAGACCTTTTTAAGTAAAGCTTTCAATATAATAAATTCACTTTCTTTTTACAATGAAAATTCTTCCTTATTTTTTTCCCAGTGTTGTTCTTGGAATTCGCAAAAAGCGATTATCAAATTAGGTACATTCTATTATATTTGAAATGAAGTGGGCAATATGGAAATATAACACTAAGTGTAAATTTGACGATAAAGTGTATTGTGTTACTCCCTTTGTAAATGTTATGGAGAAAAAATATAAAATTTTGTATTAACAATGATTGATTGTTGAAGGATAGGAAAATACTATGTGTAAACTTTTGAAAATATTGACTTTTGATTATATTTTGCTGGTACATGTATATTATGCATTTTGATAATTATGCATTGTAGCCATTGTTATTTTTTAATGTTATATAAAAATGTGAAATAAAAAAAAAATATATGGTCAAGTGTAGCATCTGCTCAAGCTATGAACCCTTACACTAAATAGCATCAAACCAATCTGTATAATATCCCTTCTCACCTTTCTACTGATATTCCGTTTTATAATATGATTAAAAAATCGTATGATATATTTATTCTATCATTCATTAAAAAGGATTTTAGAAATCACCGTCTTTTTCTTAAAGTTTGCAAACTATTTTGAACAATGAGAACAAACAAATAAATTAGTTACCTTGTAAGTATGACAAACTGTGGACTGTCCTGTATTTTTAAAGAGAGTTTAACTACATTATTTAGTTTCCAACTTAAATCAATTGAGCAGTATTTCATGGTGATCGTGTCATGCAATTATTTTAATGGAACATGCATATTTCATGATCATTGTCTGCGTCATGATATTCTTTTATCAAGCATATCACATGCTCGTGTGGCATTGACGTAAATCAATGGAACCGCGCTTGCACGGCGTCTAAACGTGAAAGCGTTATAAAAAGCAGAAATGGACTGTTTCCTTTAAATGTTGGTGCGTTGAGATTTTTAAGCTTCAAACAAGGACATCGGAGAGAACTGAAGACTTCAGATGCACATATGTATGTACAAATAAAATAGCCAATAAAGTTTTAAGTAACTTTGTACATTTAACTTCATTTTCCTTTGGCTAATTCTAGAGGATTTATTTGACATATACACAACTGCTAATCAGCCGACATTACTACTCGAAATGGCAATTCACTGCGATTTTAACAATTTTGTAACCTTTTTATTCTTTATTATTTTGACAGAGCATATCGATATTATTTCAAAATAGCCTTAATTCTGTTTCAATTTTCTTAAATTATTCCTATGTTCACCTAGTAAATGGAAGTAGAAATAGAGGTAGGTAGCTGAGGGTTCTTTCTACATTATAGTATGTTTTCATATTTACAGTCTGTTTTGGTCAATTTTGTAATTATATTTTAAACAAAAACTTTCCGTCGTAATTTAACACATGAAACATAATATGCAATAATATGCAATGAATTACTAGTGCTAAATATAGATCATTTAGATTAGTATTCTTGCAAACTGTGGCGTTTCTATTAAACAAAAATTTACACTTTTAATTTTCTTACCTCCATAATTCTGCTACGTTTCGTACTGACCGTGCTGGTTTATCTAAAGAAATATATAAACAAATCTGAACAAAATCAGAATGGTCAATGAAAGAAGATTCTGACTGAGTGTAAAAATAAACAAAATACACAAAACCGGCTTAAAGAAACGGCTGTCTCTTTACTTTTTAGTACGTTTTCGAAAACCTTGACAAGCTTGATGTCATGCATGTTTCAGTCGATTAAGTTTGGTTTTAGCAACATAAGATCATACGTAATTAAAAGAAACTCATGTCAGATAATGCAACTCCTTAATTTCGTACACAACAAATCCAGAGTGCTGTGTAACTTGTTTTGTTTTATTAATGCTATATAATGTTTGTGTTCAGTCGTGCATTTTGTACAAACGCCGATGGAAATCTTTTTTTTTTCTTCTTTAAACAAAACTGACAACCATATGTTTTTGGCACATTCCTTTATAATTTGGAGATGGTAGAAAAATTCAAGCATGGGATGATATTGTAAAGAAACAGACTTCTATATTGGCATGTTAACAGAGGCAAATACACGGACTGCTTTGATTGTCAAGGAAGCGGATAATCTTTCAGTTATAGTATCACCTTTCTTGGTATTTATATGCTATAATTCAGTAAGTATGAATACACTAAAAAAAAAAAAAAAAAGAAAAGAAAAAGAAATGGAAATGTTTTAACGTAAATATAACGCACCCACTGATCTTAATATTTGCCGATAGTATTGAGCACTAAAGGTATCTAAAATTTGTCAGTCAAGCAGTTCTTGTCCATAAAGCTATGAGACAATGTGCAGAGGGCAAAAACCAGGTCGCTACCCGCAAGGTCAAGGTCACACTTAAAGGTCATATATAAAAAACTCCACATTTCGTGTCCGCTCCATTAGTATTAAACTGTTTAAAGGTTTTTAAAATCACTTGGCAAAAATTATTGACATTATCAAACAATGTGCAGAGTGCAACAACCAGGTCGCTACCTCCAAGGTCAAGGTCACACTTAAATGTCATAAGTTAAAAAGTCCACATTTCGTGTCCGCTTCATAATTTTTAAACTGCTTGAAAGTTTTTATAATAACTTGGCACAAATTAACGAGAAGATGTGCACAGAGCAACAATCAGATCGCTACACCAAGGCCAGTGTCACACAAAGGGGTCAATTATTATTATCAACTTATTGACTATTGTAATTTTCTATATTCTCAATATCTCATCAATTGAATAATTCACAATTTCATCTTCATGATTTCATCATTTACAAATGTGAAGTCAAAATATAGTTGCCCATTTTCCATAGAAATCATTATCATATGTCATATTAGGAGGTCTAACCTTCTGTCTTCACACTTGCTATCCATTCCAATTTTTTCATGCGGCAGGGGATATAGCTGTTCTTCAGACTGCCTTGTTTTAAATTTTGATTATCTTCTCGGAATTTTATAAGTTCTTGTTAAACCAGTTTAACTTAGCCAGACCCAGCACAGTACCTTACATTTGAATTAGATAAAAGATGTAAGATCAATTAGAATAAGATACCATAGAACGCTTCATTGAGAAATTATTTCTAGACCACTCTTCACGAAATTATTTGAAAATGTTTCCAGGAACTCTCACTCATGCCGGTAATATAAATTATGTTGAAGAAAAACGCGTGTTTACTTCGTAGGGATTTCATAAACCCATCATGACAACAAATGGTTAAAAAAGATATGCATCTTTTATCTGCCTAATGTTCTTTTCACGCATGATATTAATGAGCTTCTGTCTATGTTGTTTTCTTTTAGCAAAAACCTGCACAACGTGTCTTCAACTTCACAAAAACAACGTATGAAGTTTCAAGAGTGTTAGAAGCAAATATCCTCCTATTAGTCTCATGGATATGTCGTTCGATAAGCCTGGGCAAATTCATGTCGATACAGATGAAAGATATATTACAGAACCCTGAAAAACAGACCCACTTGATTTAAACCATAGTGCTCCAGACGTGTTAAGTTAGATCGTTTATTACAGACACCAAACATAGGTAGCGTAATGCTGTGTCTATGGCCCTACGTTCAGATTTCTAAAAAGTGAAAAACTTTTATCAAAGAAAACCAGAGTCAGAAAACAAACAGCCTCCCGACACAGTCATAAATTAGAGAGAATAAGAAAACATGAATTTATATATTGATCAATTAAAACAAAAACAGACACCACAAACAATTAAAGAAAATAAGAACACGCGGGGTTACTGCCTTGGAACGGTCAGTGGCAAAACGTGTGCCACTAGGAGCTTTAACTAGGTTTTAGAGTGCACTAATCTCACACTTGTCACAACAAGTTCTCATAAGAAATATCCTTAGAGAAGAGAAGATTTTGCATTACTCAAGAATTTAGAAAAGGAAGCATCGAAATGAAAACAAATGATATACAAGGAATAAAAACTTGATCGTTGTTTACAGGACAACAGTGGAAATAACGGAGAAACATTTTCTCCTTTTTATATGCCCGAAGGAGGCATATTATGTTATGGTATTGGGCGTCCGTGGGTCCGTCCGCCCGTTAGAAATTTGGTTTCCAGAGGATAACTTGAGTAACTCTTTGGCCTACAGTCTTTTAACTTCATATGATTTCTACCACATTGAGTGGATGATTTTTATTGATTTTGGAATCAGTAGCTCAAAGGTCAAGGTCACAGTTACCTTAACATTGAAAACCATTTCCACTATGTAACTTGGCAATCATTTGTTACAGAGTCCTCAAACATTATATCGTGATTGCACACATTGAGTGGATGACCCCTATACATTTTGGAGTCAGTCAAGATCACGGCGACCTAAATGTTTAGAATTATTTACACTCTGTAACTCGGCAACCATTTGTCATAGAGACTTTATATGATGGATTACATTGAGAAAATGACCCCCGTACATCTTAGGATCAGTAGGTCAGATGTCAAGGTCACAATGACCTAAACGCTGAAAAGCATTTCTGCTGTAGAACTTGGTAACTACTTCCCACACAGAATTCAAACTTCTTAGGATGATTGCCATCATTGATTACATGACCCTTATACTGTTTAGGATAAGGACATAACTGGTCAAGGTGACAATCAACTAAACAATCAATATTTCTGCACTTTAACTTGATAACCATGAATCGCAACATGAACACAATAACTCCTGAAACGACTGACATTTATACAAATTATAAAAAATAATTATAGCAAATCATTTAATTCCAAAGCCTAAGGTTTCCTCCGTTATATCACAAATGCATCATACAAGAACACCCTCCGGGCATATAATGCTCCACCTAGCGGTGCTATTGTTTGTGTTTTCCTTCTTATTGATGTGCATAACATGGTCTATATACTTTTGTAATGCAGCATTTTGATTTGTGTATCATGTTTCGTTTTAACCGTGTTTGTACATTTGTGATATACTGAAATCCATCCATCTATCATCTAGAGTGTGTACAATTTCAAGAGCATTCCTGACAACTAGTTCGGTGGCATAAACAATCTTAGTCACACCGGCAGTTAATTCTGTTAAGATATAAGCTCATAAATTTCATCTCAAAAAACATTTAAGACGCGAGTTAGGACAGGACTGTCAAGCAATTATTTTTTTTCATGACTGGCATATTTCATTTCTCTCCTACAAGATAATGTATATCATGTAAAATCCTACTAAACAGCTGTCATAGAATCTGATAGTTTTCTTCATTGGTAACGCAACCTTCGTGTGTCTTTGGAAAATAAACAAGTCTAAATGTGGAAATGTTTTTGTTGTTGTTGTTTCATAGCTTCATTATTGACAAAGCTAATATGATGCCGATGTCAAAGCTTGACAAATGATATAAAAATGTACCATTCAACACATGCATATACCTGATGCATCTTTAGTAATATTTGTAGGTAGTCACCAAAGGGTATGTATGAACCAGCAATAAGTTTGATGCATATATCAGAAAACAACAGAATAAATGTTATACTAGTAGATTGTATATGTAGAGAAGAGCCATGTTGCTTTAAATTATCCTGTCTATCTGTTGGGTAGGATGGTTTACAGTAGTAATATATATGCATATGCGCTTACAATAACACATAGTAGGTGTTAGACCTAAACTAATTGTTTTTATAACACTAACAAAATAAAGCCTTTTAAGACACGTTCTAATTTATGACAAATATAGACAATATAAGACATTTTTACCAAGGTCTTCGCAAGATGTGACATGGTTTTACTTCATAACGAACCAAATGTGACGGGTCAATAAGTCAAGATTCTAACAAAAGTGTAGTGTAAAACCGACTTAAGACTGCTGTCAAAATAAGCACAGAAATTTTTAAGAAATATCAAAATGCAGTTGCATACATATTTACCCCATCCACTTGATGATATCAAAGTAAACCTTAAATATATATCTTGGGGGCGTCAAAAAGATATAATAATTAATTTCATTTATATACGAATCTGAACAAATAGGCAGAATATCATAGATTTAAAATGTAGCTTTGGAGAAATCTATAACTACTGAACTCACTGATATCCAATTTTCATTTATTATAAATTTATCAGCAATATGAAAGATTTAGAATAAATAATGTCCGTTATTAAGACCAATTCGTAATTCAGACCACACTTTGTCTAATCTTAATAGATGATTTTGCTGTGCGAAGGAAATTCAATTCAATTCCAATAACACTTCATATTTTTTAATAAAAACAAATACAGACAACAACAAAACACTAAAGAAAAAAAGATTAGTTCGAGAAGGATTTGAACATTCAATGAAAATGTTTAAACCCTACATAAATTTCAATGAAATGAACTTTTTGATCATTTTATTTCATTCACGACGTCATTCCCTTCGCCATCATGTTTCCCTGTTCTTAAATTCACCGAATGTTACCAAGTGATTTTTAATTAATGCAAGTTAAAAAGAAACTAAAAAACAAATATGCTGAAATACAATATCTTTATTTATTTCCATTGTGTACAACTAGTTCATATTACACAAGTTCCTGTCTTTACAAGATGTCAAACGCAATGGCAAAATTAATTAAATTTGTTTTACCAATTCATATCATCATACAGAACATGCACCTCTTACATACTTCTGTTCGATGAGTTAGTGAAGACAGTCGTGCACTGTGCTTAAATTTATTTTGACGTCTGTTCAGAGGGCATAAGGGAACCATCATAGAAATCAAGCATAAGAAAACATACTGTTTTTGTCGACAATGACTGTTTACATCGACGACTGTCTTGCATATTGTACTGAGTGATTGTTCTGTTTTATGTTCGTCTTTTGCAGATGCGTAAATCTGGCCACATGTGTTGCATCTGGAAGTAGTGTCGATAATAACACCCATTCTTTAATAGCAATCAAAGACAGTTAGCAGTAAAAAAAGAGAAAACCCTTGGCTCAAGACAGATTTAACTGATTTTTAGAAAAACCTTGGCTCCAGACAGATTTAACTGATTTTTAGAAAAACCTTGGCTCCGGACAGATTTAACTGATTTTTAGACATAACGTCAAGTATAAGATGCATGATCTGCAGTTTGACTTTTGTTTAGAAGAAACAAATTGAACAGTGTTTCATATTGAAAAGATGCGATAAATTTGCGAGTCAGGAAAATTGTACATTGACGCATTCCTAAAATGCCAGTTTTAATCTATAATAAACGTCGACATAGTTCCAAATGCTTAAATTCTTAAGTATTTGCAAATTAAAAGTGCAACGGACAAGAAAAGTAAAGAGGCAGATGTGCAGAACATTTGTGTCGATTTAGTTTCTATTTTATTATGAAGACATTGACAAAATAGAAATTTCTTTTCTTTTCTATCTTTCAAGCATTTAAAATAGTCTTGAAAAGTTAAATCAAAATCAAAGTTGCACTTCTATTGTCGTGTGGTAATATTCGACTGGCTAATGGAATGTTCATTTGAAATCGACGTTACGATCGAATTTTATACGCCCGTCGAATGACGGTTAAATTATGAGAAATCACTTAATGGGCGACGTCCAGACTTTGTCCGGACCATAACTATGTTGCAAATATGTTGACTGACTTCAAACTTGTTCTGCAACTTTCCTGCAATGAGTAGAAGTGTAGTGCACACGAACCATAACTCTTGCTGGTCCTATTTTGAATTTCCTCACATCTTTAACATTTTTTGTCCAGTGCATAACTTTAAAACTATGAAGTGAATTGATATGAAATTTAAGATATGATAGCTGACGACGAGGAAACGTGCATTGCTCAACTGCTCAGGAAGCATAAATCTACCATATCCATTTTTTGAGTAATCTGGCCTTCTTTAGTTTTTTGATGATTTTTTTTCGGAGCATAATTTGAATAACTTGATCACTTTGAAAGGAATTGTCTTAAAACTTAAGATAAAAATAGATGGTAAGAAGTAACAGTGCACTGCACAAGAACCAAAACCGTTCTTGGTCTCATTTTTAATTATCTCCTCTCTTGAAAACACATTGACTGGAGTATTATTAAAACAAGAGGGCCATGATGGCCCTATATCGCCTCCCTGAATATGACTGCTTTTAACAAAGATGCTATGGACCTGGTTAATTGACCACAGATGACCCATATTCGAACTTGACCTAGAAATTATTGAAACAATCTTTCTGACAAATTTCAAGGTTATTTGGACTGAAAGTGTAGCCTCTAGAGTGTTAACAAGGTTTTTCTATATTTAGGCTCTGTGACCTAGTTTTTGACACCAGATGATCCATATCCAAACCTGGGCTAGAAATCATCAAAACAACATTTCTGACAAATTTCCAGGACATTTGGACTGAAAATGTAGCCTCTAGAGTGTTTACTAAGTTTTTCGATATTTAGGCTCTCTGACCTAGTTTTTTTTTAATCCAGATGACCCAGATTCAAAGTTGAGCTGGAAATCATAGAAGCAACCTTTCTGACATATTTTCAGGTTATTTGGAGTCAAACCTTAACTCTAGAGTGTTAACAAGGTTTTTCCATATTTGGGTTCTGTAACCTAGTTTTTGACCAAAGATGACCCATATTAGTACTTGAGCTAGAAATCATCAAAACAACCTGTCTGACAAATTTCCAGGATATTTGGACTGAAAATGTAACCTCTGGAGTGTTAAAATGGTTTTAACATTTTAGGGCTCGGTGACCTAGTTTTTGATCCCAGATGACCCATATCCTAATCTGGGCTAGAAATCATTAAAACAACCTTTCTGACAAATTTCAAGGACATTTGGACGGAAAAGTAACCTCTAGAGCATTAACAAGGATTTTCTACTTTTTGGCCCTGTGTCCTAGTTTTTGACCCCAGATAACCCATATTCAAAACTGAGCTAAAAATCATTAAAACAATCTTTCTGACAAATTTCAAGGTTATTTGAACTGAAAATGTTACCTCAATGCGTGTTAACAAGGTTTTTCCATGTTTAGGGTCTATGACCTAGTTTTTGACCCCAGATGACCTTTATTCGAATCTGAGCTAAAAATCATTAAAACATCCTTTATGACAAATTTCGAAAATATTTGGACTGAAAAGTAGCTTGTAGAGTGTTAACAAGTTTTTTTTCTATTTTTGGGCTCTGTGACCTAGTTTTTGATTTCAGATCACCCATATTCAAATTTAACCTAGAAATCATTGAAACAACCTTTCTGACAGATTCAAGGTTATTATGACTGAAAATGTTACCTCTAGAGTGTTAACAAGGTTTTTCCATATTTGGGCTCTGGGACCTAGTTTTTGACCCCAGATGACCCAATTTTGAACTTGAGCTAAAAATCATCAAAACAACCTTTCTGACAAATTTCTGGGATGTTTTGACTGAAAATGTAACCTCTAGAGTGTTAACAAGGTTTTTCTATTTTTGGGCTCTGTGACCTAGTTTTTGAACCCAGATGACCCATATTCGAACTTGAGCTAGAAATCATAGAAACAACCTGTTTGACACATTTCCAGATTATTTGGACTGAAAAGGTTACTTCTTCTTCTACAAGAAGATTTTCAAAGTTTTCACTGTATAAGCCTATGTAAAACCAATGACCCCGGGTTGGAGCCAAACTTGACCCCAGGGGTTTAATTTGAACAAACTTGGTAGAGGTCCACTAGACAATGCTACATACCAAATCTTAAGGCTCAGGGCCTTTTGGTTTCAGACAAGAAGATTTTTGAAGTTTTTCCTATATAAGCCTATGTAAAACCAATGACCCCAGGGTGGGGCCAAATTTAACCCCAGAGGTATAATTTGAACAAACTTGGTAGAGGTCCACTAGACAATGCTACATACCAAATATCTAAGCTCTTTGCCTTATGGTTTCTGACGAGAAGATTTTTAAAGTTTTTCCTATATAACTCTATGTAAAACAAGTTACCCCTGGGGCGGGGCCATTTTTGACCCAGAGGCCATGATTTGAACAAACTTGGTAGAGGTCCACTAGACAATGCTGCACACCAAATATCTTAGCTCTATGCCTTACGGTTTCTGACAAGAAGATTTTTAAAAATTTTCCTATATAACACTATGTAAAACAAGTTAACCCTGGGGCGGGGCCATTTTTGAACCCAGGATCATAATTTGAACAAACTTGGTAGAGGTCCACTAGATGATGCTTTATACCAAATATGAAAGCTCCAGGCCTTGTGGTTTCTGACAAGAAGATTTTTAAAGATCCAACTTTTAAAATCTGTTTTTAGCTCCTGTGACCCAGAAATGCAATGAACCGGAACCATTTGAACAAACTTGGTAAAGCTTCATGCAAGGAACATTCTAGGCAAGTTTCATGAAATTTTGCCCAGTGGTTTCAGAGGAGATGTTGTTTGAATTAATTGTGGACGACGGACGGACGGACGGACGGACGCCGGACAATCAAGGATCCTAAAAGCTCACATGAGCATGCTCAGGTGAGCTAAAAACTATGAAGTGAATTGATGGGAAACTTAAAACTTAGATAACAACAAGGAAATGTGCAGTGCTCAAGAAGCTTAACTCTACCTTTTCAAGATTTTTTGTAATCTCCCCTTTTTAAATTTTGTCCGGAACATAACTTGAAACTGTGAAATAGATTGTCTTGAATCTTAAGCCAAAGATAGATGTTAATGTCCGTCGTTTGTTAACACTCTAGTGGTCACAATTTTACCTCAGTTGTCATGAAACTTGGTCAGGACGTTTCTCTCAGTAATTACTTGAACGATTTTGACTATGGGTATATTCATCTGGGATGAAACACAATGTCACATGGCCCAAAAATAGAAAAATCTTGTTTACAATCTAGAGGCTACTTTTTCAGTCCCAATATCCTGGAAATTTGTCAAACAGGTTGTTTAGATGATTTCTAGCCGAAGTTTGAATATGGGTTATCTGGAGTCAAAAACTAGGTCACAGAGCCCAAATATGGAAACACCTTTTTAACATTCAAGAGGTAACACGTTCAGCCCCAATATCCTGGAAATTAGTCAGAAAGTTTGCTTTGGTTATTTCTAGGTCAGGTTTGAACATGGGTTATATGGAGTCAAAAACTAGGTCACAGAAAGCAAATATGGAAAAACCTTGGTAACATTCTAGAGGTTAAATTTTCAGTCCAAATAACATTGAGATTTGTTAGACAGGTTGTTTCAATGATTTTAGCTGAAGTTTGAATATGGGTCATATGGGTCAAAAACTAGGTCACAGAGCCCAAATATGGAAAAACCTTTTTAACATTCTAGAGGTAACATTTTCAGACCAAATACCCTTGAATTTTTATCAGAAAAATTTCTTTGGTGATTTCTAGGTCAAGTTCGAATATGGGTCATCCGAGTCAAAAACTAGGTCACAGAGCCCAAATATGGAAAGACGTTATTAACACTCTAGATGCTACATTTTCAGTCCAAATATCCTGGAAATTTGTCAGAAAGGTTGTTTCGATGATTTCTAGGTCAAGTTCGAATATGGGTCATCTGGGGCCAATTAACCAGGTCCGTAACAACTTTATTAAAGGCAGTCATACTCGGGTGAGCGATATAAGGCCATCATGGCTCTCTTGTTTTATTATCTCCCTTCTGATTTTTTGACAAGAGCATAACTTTATAAAGCGAATTTATGTGAAACCTAAAAAAACCAGATCGATTACGACAAGGAATAGTGCCTTACCTAAGAAGCAGAACTTAACTTTTTATGTTGTTTTTTAGTTATTTCCTCTTTACTAATTTAATAATGTT
Organism: Cyclina sinensis; assembly: GCA_012932295.1. Taxonomy (NCBI): domain Eukaryota; kingdom Metazoa; phylum Mollusca; class Bivalvia; order Venerida; family Veneridae; genus Cyclina; species Cyclina sinensis. Next base: position 42,420,126 of record JAAONU010000017.1, read on the forward strand.
TTTTTTTTGTGCCTGGATCATAACTTGAAAACTATGATAGACGTATGACGTATTCAGGTTTTCTTTTAACAGGTTAAAATTGTTTTCTTATAACGAAAATAGTAATATGTTTGCCACTAAAAAGTCCCAGTCAAATGTTAATTATCATGCAGATTGTTTTGTCTTCTCTAAGTACGCGTGTAGGCTGATAGACTAATTGCACGAATCAGAATTTTAACCAGAGGAAGAAAACAAAGTGAAGGGCATAATCTCCATGTTGCTGTCTTTATCAGAAACACGTTTTTTTTCATTGACCTAGCTGGTATACTTTTTATACGCCTGTCAAAGACGAGACATATTATGGGAAAACCCTTGGCGGACGGACGGGCGGGCGGCACCTGGACTTTGTCCGTATCATATCTCTGTTGCTAGTTAGCTGATTGACTTCAAACTTTTAACGGAACTTTCTTGCAATGAGTAAAAGTGGAATGAACAAGAACCATAACTCTTGCTGGTCCTATTTTTAAATTAACTCCCCTATTGAAAAATTCTTGTCCGGAGCATAACTTTAAAACTATGAAGTGAATTGACTTGAAACTTAAAATATAGATAGCTGGTTACAAGTAAAAATGCACTGCCCAAGAAGCATAACTTTTTTTGAGTTTTAAATTATCTACGTTGTTTTGGTTGAGTATAGTTTGTTCATTATGACTTGAAATTTGAAATAAAGATATGTGGTGAGAAATAGAAGTGCATTGTGCAGGGAATATATTTCTGTCAGTTGCAATTTTGAATTATATTCCCTCATAAGACATTTTTGGTATATAGATATTCTATATTTTATGGTATATTGAAAAGAGTCTTGCAGTGTCGTTTCGAATCAGAGTTGTAAAAATATTCTTGCTGCATTTAATGATTTCCAAATATCTGTGCAGTGCCATGTGAAATGTCTGGCGCCTAGACTGACCAGCGTATATTGCATCTGTTCTGCGATGCTTTTTTCCTGTTGTTTACGTAAGTGAAAATGTTGATTGACACTAAATAATGCAATAAAATTTATTAAACACGCAGCATTACATACTGTTGTATATCTACTGCCTTTAGCAATTTTAGTCCATATCTGTATTCTTTTGCTGTAAAGCTTAGCCCAGGTCCAGATTCTCCTTCTGATGACAGCTGGCCTCCTATCAGTACATTGTTTTAAAATAAAGTTAAGACAGGAAGTGAACATCAAAATACATACAATTTCGGAGTTATTTATCATACTACAAACAGTAAAATGAGTCATTTTTACACTTGCATGCACATTATTTTTCTATTGGAAAACTTCACGAGAAAAAGGCTCCTAACATGTTAAGTCATATAATGTTATCGTTCTGGACTCATTTGATGCAAAGAGCTTTTGAGCTTTTAGAGGCTATGATTGACGTCATAGTCAATACGTTGATAAGACACGTAGATACATAGAGAATAATGCTGGAGACATTCTTCACGAAATATGCAAACAACATTATTAGAGTTGCATGATACATGATCGTTCTACAGTTTTCCTTGATATGCCAGGAATTGACATTATGTCGTAAAAGAACTCAAACTTAGGATTGACTTGCTTCTCTAAAACACGGAATTCTCTTAAAATTATTTGAAGTCCTTGATAGTCACTATTTATTATACTGTTATGTACTTTGAGGTTTCTATTTATTTCATCGTATTGAGACATTCAAATTTAGAGAATGAAGCAGGAACTATGAAGTCTTGTAATTAGTGAAACTACAAAAATTATCCCACTTGTAAAATATATTTGGATATTATTATTTGTTTTATTTAAACAGCGTATTTATTAATCATCTGTCAGTACCACGACATCACTATGAAGCCTGAGCAAAAGCATTAAATTTTCCCGTAATATAAGTCTTATCAAATTTATTTCTCGCAGTATAAATCTTACCTTAGATATGTCCGTAAGTAAAAGTCTTATTAAAGTTATTTTCCTCAGTTAAAGATAAATACTTATATTCTAAATGCCGCCCAAAACTGTAATATATCAGTTTTAAAACAAATGAAAAGGTACATGAATTTGTCATTTCGAGGTTGCATAAGCTTTTAAATTGAAATCCTTACAGTGTTTTATTCTTCGTGTATGTCTTAACATTCTAGAATTATTTGATTTTGAATTTGAATAAGACTGAACTTGTTTTTCCTCAACAATGTGTTTGTTATTTTTGTAACATTTCTTTCTTAAGACATTTTTTCAATAATGGAATTTTTAATCAATGCGTTATTCAGTTTATAAAGTGTAACGTTTTCTAATTAAAAAATCCGATTTCAAAATTGTCTGTTGTGCCTTCGTGAATTATGAGTATAGATAATTTTCTGAGATCAGAACAAGTAGAGAAATAAATGTCTGATGTACTACATTTCTTTAGTTATAATTTTCAATTATAAGAACAAAGATGAGCCTTAAAGCTATAGATTAAATGCTGAGGTCAACGGCATTAGTATAAGAAGTCGTATAAATACGTGTGCTTAAAGCAGCTTTGTCATGGAATGATCGCCCTTTAAATGTCATCGAATAACAAAAGAAGAAATACGTTATTGTTTTGAAACAAAATCTCTATTTGCCGGCATGACAAAAGCCATTCAAAGGCTACAAAGACATCCATGGTCGTCATCAACAAATGTGAAATGGATTAAGTTTGATTTGTGCTTTATAAATTCTCTCAAAACATCATTATCAGTATTTCAAATAGCACTTTAAAGAAACCAACTGTCGCCTCTCGTCTGTTGTCAACTTGACAAGATTTGCGTTTAACTATCAAAATTGCATCAAACTTAATGGACATGCTACGTCAAGTTGAAAACTAGGTCACATGATTTAGTTCACATAATTTTCGAACTACATCAAGGTGTTTAAGAGATACGAAGCGGACATGACACGGGGAAAGGACGCATGTATCTCCCTCTACATGTACAATAAAAACGCATCAGGGGCTGTTCTCGCTAAACATCTTATTAATTAAGCTTTTCTTAGCGAAGTTTGATTTAAGTCGAAATTTTGCCAGCCAGTTTGGGGGCATTATTACTTTTGACAAAAAAAATCTGAAATTTTCAAACAATGTTCAATATACTACAACGAAAAAGAAACGAAATTGGATGTTTAAATTGTTTCATTTTTTTGTTCTTTAAGAAAAACAATTTTACTAAAATGCTTCATGAATACAAGCCAAGCTCTTTTTTAAACATGCTTAAAACTTAGCCTCACTGTCTTGCTTAAAAAGTCCAACTTTTCTAAAGAAGCATTTATGGGTTTTCTTTTTTTCTTTTTATTTTTGCAAACCAGAGAAATAAGATAAAACACTTTTATTCTTCTAGAGATTATTGTGCAATAACGTTCTCCTACGCGGTTATGTCTTTGGTCGAAAGAGCAAAAAATCTTACATTTCCATTCAATTTCCGTGTCTTCAGCTATTCTTTGCAATAATAACAAATGAAAATATGAATTTGCTTGACAGCTAAATCAATTTTGAATTTAAAAGCACCATGCAGACAGAAAAAAACACTACTGTATTTGTTTTTGTTAAAAAAACACATTTTTTTATATTTGTAGAAAAAGAGATACCTAAGGAAATATCCAAATGACAATAATGGCATGCTATTTTACTTAATCCAACGCAAGAACAATATCTCGGACAACACGGCTACTAAATGCGTACCTCAGCTGCCATCGAAGCTACTGATCAAATATGGTGAATATTCAAGTGGCCAAGGTTCGTCAAAAAAACAACGATTTTCAGGTAGATGACGTTTTCCTTTCATGATCATTAGAAGTAAGTGTAGCCACCAAAAATCAAAGAACACAGTTCGACCCTTTTCTTTGTATCAGGACGAGTGCGCCAAATATTTTCCCTTCAAGTGATGTCCTAGTTTCTCTTCAATACCGTCCGGGTTAATAATACTTGAGACCCGTATAAAGTCTTCTCTGACTGTAAAACAGACCGCTGATTTTAAAACACAAACGGCAATCAAGTCTGGTACCCGTCCCACTTTATGTGATTTGACAGAGTTGTTTGGAAGGAAAAAAAGGGAAGGCTTTTATAAATAGGGGGTGGGGGGGGGGGAACAAGTCATATGGCAATATAGCATAAGACAATTTATGCTATAATTTTTAAATACTAAATCTTTCAAGAAAAAATGGATATAAAGAAAGCCAGAAGGTGGAGCAATATCCAGATGAACTGGTTAAGAGAAGACGACTGAAATAAATGAAATGCGTTTAAAATCTCTAATTACGTTCCCCCTTGAAAGGAGCCAGGTCATATGGGTTTGCTCACGTAGGGCGGTCTGTAGGTTAATCAAACGGTAAGAAGATTGGATGACATAACTCGGGATTCTAAATTAATACAAGGCGGTTGGGCTTGATAAACAGACACACTTCATTGCTTATGTTAGTTGAAGAGTTTCAACGTTGTATTTTGTCTGATATTAAATATTTCTGAGATGAAAACAAGAAGAAACTGTAAATGATGCTGCCCGTTTAGCTGATGATTATTCTTTAACTCACACAGTCTCATTTATAAACAAAGGGAACCCACGCCCTTACACTTTCATTCAAAATTCAATTCTTGTAATACATCTGGCTCATCAAGTCAGAAAATTAATTCTAAACCAACGTCATCTGATGAACCTAAAGGTCATAGTCCCTTATCTCGTTCTACATGTACTTATTTTAAGAAACCTGGACACCTTATTTCTCAATGCTTTATTCTAAAAAGGAAACATCCACAAGGTGATGGGGCCAAACCCACAGGTCTTAGCTGGATATAAGGTTGTGGTTGATCCACTTGTGACTGACACACCAATTGTGGATCAGACACCTGACTCAATTGAACAGGAAATTCCTGATCTTTATCCTTTATGTGCAGTTGCTCGATCTTTTATCAATTATGTGTGCTTCTAAACGCTTCCCTGAGGTAATCCCTTTAAGAATTATCAAATCCAAAACTTTTTTAAGGCTCTTGTGAAATTGTTCACATTTCTTGGTTTACCTAAGTCAGTACAGTCTGACCAAGGATCAAATTTTATGTCTGGTATTTTCCAACAGGTCAAGCATGAGCTCAGAATAAAGCAATACAAGTCTTCAACTTATCATCCCGAAAGTTAAGGTGCTTTAGAACGATTTCATTAAAGGCTTAAAAAATGATCAGGTCATATTGTTTTGACGCTTAAAAAGATTGGGATGTAAGAATTCATTTACTATTATTTGCTGTCAGAGAATTCGTTCAAGAATGTCTTGGATTCAGTCCTTTTGAGTTAGTATTTGTTCACACTGTCAGAGGACCTTTAAAACCTCTTATAGAGTAATTCCTTTCTGAAGATGATGTTTCATTGAATATATTCCAGTATGTTTCTGACTTTAGAAATGAAATAAATTGTCAAACGCCTATGAAACAGCTAGGTCAAATCTTTAATTAGCACAATGTAAAATGAAAGCTAAATATGATATTAATAATGAGGAAAGAAGTTATATACATGGCGATAACGTTCTTGCTCTTTTGCCTATATCTGGTAGGCCTTTACAAGCCAGATATTTTGCTGATGGAATCGATAAAAATGGAAAAGCAAAATTTGCAACAAAGTTTGATCTTCTAAAAGGATTTTGGCAAGTTCCACTTACTGACAGAGCTAAAGAGATCTCAGCCTTTGTAACACCAGATGGATTATATCAATAGTATAAAGGCATGCCATTTGGAATGAAAAACTCGCCAGCGACATTTCAGCGGCTTGTCAACCAGGTTATCTCAGGTCTTCATGGATGTGACGCTAAATTGATGATGTTATCATCTACGCAGACGAATGGAATAAACATCTTCAGATTATTGGATCTTTCTTCGATAGTCTAACCTCTGCCAAGTTATCTGTAAATCTGGTTAAAAGTGAATTTTGTCATTCAGTTTTAACATTTTTAGGTAATGTTGTGGGACAGGGTCAAGATAAACCAATAGAAGCTAAGGTCAAAGCTATCTCTGAATTTCCCGTGCCTACTTGTAAAAGGCAGCTGATGCGATTTTTCGGTATGGCTGGGTAATATCGAAATTTTTTTGAAAACGTTTCAGTTCTTGCAGAACCTTTAACAAATTTACTTAAAAAAGAAATAAATTCATTTGGAATAATCAGAGTCAAGTTGCATTTGAAAAACTTAAAGCCATACTTAAAAGTGCATCAATTCTCTTGGCACCAGATTTTAACAAAAATTTTAAGCTAGCTGTAGATGCTAGAGACGTTGGTTCAGTGAGTGTATTAATACAAGAAGGCAACAATGGAGTAGATCATCCTGTGTGTTTCTTTTCTAAAAAGATTAATGAATATCAGAAACATTACTCTACTATTGAAAAAGAGTGTCTTGCTCTTATTCTTGCTACTCAGCTTTTTGAAGTTTATCTTACTTCCTCACAGTTGCCCATTATTGTCTTCAGTGATCATAATCCCCTCACTTTCTTACATAAACTTAAAAATAAAAAACAAAGGTTACTGAGGTGAAGTTTGTTTCTACAAGGATACAACATTCAACTAAGATATATAAAGGGCAAAGATAATTTGATTCCTGATGCACTCTCACGCATTCAAAAGTCATTCATGTATGTTTAATATTGTGTACACCAGAAAATTGCACACAATTTGTTTTGTTAAACTTTGATACTTGTTAATGAATTGCTATACATATTTGCTTGTTTAATGTTTCTTTTTTATATCATTGTTACCGTAAATTTTGTGCTATAGAAATATTCATGTCATTCATATTTCTTTCTTTGAAGGGGGAAGATTTATGTATATGTATAACAATTCGCTATAAATGGCGTGTTTACAGTTCTATATTTAGAACTAACCATTAACCTAGTTGTTGTACCTGTGTTTTGGAAATTACTTGAATATGCTATAAACGTCTTATTGTGGCTATATTTAGAACACTGAAGATGTATCTTGAATACTGTAGAATTTTCTGGATTATATTTGTTGTGTATTAAATTCAGAGAATTTCTTCAAACGTTATTTTTAGGTAATCTTTGGTCATATAAATATTGGATTAGATTTTCCATCATCGACAGTTACCTATTACCGGAATATTGGAATTATTGTGAGGAATTTATTCAACTTTTCAACAATTTGTGGGATTATTCTACTTACAGTTATTTCAGACATTTTGTGTAAAATAGTTCAACAGTGTCTAAGACATTTAACTATTACAAGGATCAGACAGGATTATTAATTTATTTTAGGACAACACTAAATCCAGATTCTGTAGAAAAACAAAAACTTTGTGTAACTGTACTTTAATTATTTTGTATTTTGTTTTAAGAATGAATTTTTGTTATTATTTAAAAGTCTGCTACTGGTTATTTTCAGTTATTCAGTTACACTTTTGGTTTGGACCGTAACACCCTGTTGTCAGATATTCTTGAAACTGTATAAGATCTCAAAAGCGTACTGTATAAATATTCATAATGAATCAGCTTCAAATATTCTGTTTTTGCTGAAACATAGGAGGCTTATTTTCAGTGTTCTTGTGTTATTGTTGATATTGTTTTTATATACTATTATAAAAACAAATGAAAATCCCTTAAGTGAAAACCCAAATTAAAATTTGGATATACCTAACAAAACCTTCTGTGTATAATTAACGCAGCCTTAAGTTATCATTTAATATGGGATAGTCTAGAAAAATAAAAACGACCACTTCGAATGTCATTAAGGTAATAGTTAAACGAAAAATGCACAACACCTGTTTTTCTCCCAGCTACAACTGAGCTGCAAATTTCGCAATTACTAATTTATTGTTCAGCTTCATCGGACACTACTTTCCATGTTCTGCTCGTAGCATTATTTGATCAATTTCGTTTTAGAAAGATTGTTAAAATCAACCGCATTCCTTCCAGATGCCATGCAGGTGGTCTGTTTTACATATCAGCAACATGAGGCATATATGAAGACTAAAACCATTCCGAAAAGTAAATAAGACACTCGCCGACGTAAACAAACTTCGTTTCAATAACACTACTGGTTGGCTTTGATAATTCCCGTATGCCTGCTTAACAGGTTTCAATATGAACTTGAATGCAATGTGCAACGGTGTGAAACACTGATTGCCAGAAACACTTCTGTTACCTCAAGCTATCGTATGGAATTTATTAATTGTAAGGCAAGAGGTTTTTATTTGCTATAAAAAGGCGTTCTGGCACTTAGAGAGTATGAACAAGTATTACAACTTGTCTTAAATGTTTAGATAAGAATACGTTTTAACAAATGTGTGACCCATATAATAACTACTTTCTTTAGAAAGAAAATACCGACTTCGTCTCCCTGTCGAATGATACACGAGCATTTTACTTTATAAAACTCGACATGAATGTGTATTTCATAATTTTGTATAGACGTTCTATACGTTTCAATATTTATTTCATATATTTTAATGCACTTTTGAGAATATAAAACTATCTATTTCCTTTAAAGAACCTCCAATAACAACCTTCCCGAAATCGAGCTTGGCTTAATATACAACAGGCCGATTTCATCCGAAGTTCCCTTTGTTTTTAAATGTATGAAATGGCTATTCCACAGTTTTCTTGTGAACCGATGACATGAAAAAATATCTCCTTTATTCCTTTGCCTGATACTACACCGAGTTTCGTTTCAGTTAACGTTAATACTGCATACATACTGCATTTGTATAGATGTCTACGATATGCAAGGTGTTCCTATAAAAAGCTTTATTGTTTACTAAAACAAGCAAACATCATCCTGAAAATGCGATAAACTTGTTTTTATAAAAGCAGTTAATAGACCACATTGTCGTAGCTTTTCTTACGAACAAGTAAGTCCGTAAAAGAAAGATGCGTCGCATTTTAGAATAAGCAACCCAGAGCGGGATTCTAACTCAGATCTTAGCGCATCGAAATCCAACACTCTAACCACTGAACCATAGAATCGATTCCCTGTCGCAATTGTAAGGTTGTAAGGTATGTACTAGACCGTAAAACATCCCCTCTTGAGAAATTCATCGTTTATGATGACAAATGGTGTTGTGTATTTTAAGATAAAAAAATCAGACAGAAGTCTTAAAAGACTCTTTTTTTTTGTTAAATTTTTACAACTAAATTAAGGAGAGGTCATCCCGGATGAACCCCCATCTTACGAACAAGAACATCCGTAACAGAAAGATGCAATGCATCTTAGAATACACAACCCAGAGCGGAATTCGAACTCCGATCTTAGCGCATCGAAGACCAACATTCTAACCACTGAGCCAAAGAATCGATTCCCTGGCGCAGTTGTCAGAGGTTGTATTTATACAATTATAGGAAGGTATGCACTAGACCTTGACACTATATGAAGAAGACATTTCGTATGCTCATTGATAAATGTTAAAATAAGTACTCTATTCTGGTTTTCTTTCAGTGTATAAATGATTCAAATCAAGCAACCATTGCATGTCATTGCCACTCAACTATCGTGTCCTTCCCTATCGCTAAACAGTGGATTTGTTTGCATTTCTGTTTTATGTAAATCAGACGCTTCTATACTATTGGTTATTATATCTTTTGTATTTCGTAGTTAAAAAGATTCTTCTATTATGACTATGAATGATTACATGATCCTTAAAAATGACAAATTGCTAATTTTAACAAAACTAATTTAGGAAATGATCTTGAAAACATAGAAGACTGTTCAATATCTTGAGCAAAGAGTACGAATAAAGTTTGTACACGATCATTAAGAAGTGTCATGATCAAAGGATTCTTCAAGAATGCACTGTGAAATTTTAATTGTATGGATCGCTCTAACCAAATACACTTCGTATTTTAGTTAGAATTTCTGTTTCTAAACGCAGACTTTTTTTTGGTTTCAAAGGCACCTTACTACATTTTGGTCCCCGCAATATAAGCATTTCAAAGAAACGTCTGCTAAGCGCTTTAACACGAATACTGTTTCTCCATTTATCTTCATAGCTTTCTAGCAGCCTACTTAAAGTTTGGAATGATAAATTCTCAAGAACTGTAATAACACACAAATGTAGCTATTTTCACAGTTGGTCCTATATTTCAAATTATTAAAGTACCTGGTTTACTTGTGTCAATTTTTGTTGATTTGTAGCCCCAAAGTGCTGCAAAGAAGTTTTAAACACGGTACTGAAACCTTATTATTTGCATATCAAGCAATGATCAAGACCAATATTCAATTGTTCAATACTTTTCAAAGGATTTTGAATGGTGAGTGCAGCCGAAAGTGGCATGTGTGTGACTGTATGACAGTTCGTTACTAAAAGGTCTAGACAGTAAAGTGTTACAGGCATGGAGGAAGAAAAGTAATGATATTAACAAAATTCAAAACAAACCTATATCAGTTGTATACACGGTATTGTCACCAGATTGGCAACTAAATTGTCTCTAGAATATTCAACAAGAAAGAATCCAGGACTGCTTTTAGGAACTTTAAGCCATTCTAGCAGAATATGTTAAGGAAAACCCCGTGTATACCCTGTGTAGCTTTATGGTTGAACGCCACAAACAATGGTTAGAATGACAAATGCATTTTATTAGACTTTTGCAATATTCTTTTATGCCTGAGTATCTTACAGAACTTCTGTCTGTTACGTGACTTCAACTGTAAAATAAAAAAAAACGTAGAAGCAATGATCTTCTTTTTTCTTTGAACGCTGGATATATCTTTCGACAAGTTTTCACAAGTTCACTTTGATGCAGATGACAGATACATTAAACAATCCCGAAAACCGACCCACTTGATTAAAATCTTCATGTTGAAGACGTGTTTCTTCGTTCTCTTTTACTCGATAAGAAGTTTTTTTCCTAGAGTATATTTGTACATTTCAAATACTACTTCACTGACTTAAAAGACAGTTAAAATGTATTCTAGAGTACTTAAAGCACAAAGCAAGCATAACCCATTTATCACATATTTAGTCATACCTGCTGATATTCTTTTTTTCATTTTGTCAAGAAGAAAAAAAAATAAAATCGTATTAATTATTTTTCTTTATTCTTTGGAATTATGGCACAGTGAATTGCATTGCTAACGAAATCTCTGTCATAAGATAATGTATACAAATCTTGTTTTCTTTCTGTTTTTTTCTCTTCTTCTTTCTTTTGATAAAAGTACTCTGAATAGAGAAATAAATGTAAATAGACATATATTACGTGAAAATGTTTGGGCACTTTTTCAGAACAAAAAACGATGTAGATTTCTCATTTCGGGCTTTTCTAAGTGTTTATGCAGTGTTCGAAACAATAGACACGCTGTATGAAAAACAGAGTTCCTTAAAAGCTTGAAATGTTTCTTAGAATGCTACATCTGACATTCATTTAATTGTTTTATTTCCTAACGTACACTATTTGACCTTTTGTTAATTTCAAAATCAAAGTCGGAGAAATTCATTTAGTTTCACAATGCTACAAAATAGATTCTCTTTTATTTTTTTGACTCGGTTCAATGAAAATAAATGGAAACCTTAATGTGCTTGACAGCATAATAAACAGTGAATATCAAGGGATATTTAGAATTTTAAGAGAATCATGCATGCAAAAGAAGCATATAAATTACAAATTTTAGTTTTATGTCACTTTATGCTTGTTTGTTAAAGCATCTTGAGGAAAACTACACAGCAATAATGTGTCATGCAATGCTTCCTTCGCTGGTTAATAGTATTTTCGTGAAAAAAGTCTCCAGCAAATTTATTTATTTATATTCATGTCTCATCATTGTTACGACTATAATGTCAATCGTACCTCCAAAAGCCAAAGAGCTCTTCACATCAAATGAATCAAAATGATAATATAATATAATTTGAAATGTTAGGAGCTTATAGCTCTAGAAGTTCCTAATAAAGAAAACTCATATGCAGGTGAGCTCTTACGTGCTACTGATATTAAAGTTTATAGCATAATAAATAACTTCGAAATCCGATGATGATTGGAATGAAGCCTCACGTTACTACTTTAATATTTCAATTATAACTGTATACTTAGCCTGATTCAAGTTGTTTTAGAAGAAAATTCTGAACCAAGGCCAATCTTTGCAGCACAAAATACAAATACTGACTTAAATAAATTGGTTGAGTGTAAACCTTTAAATAAAGTTCTTTCTATAGAGAAAGTTATATCATTGATCTCAAGTTAGCCAAACATAAAGCAGAGTTACAGGACTATCAAAGTTCCATGAACTTGTTTCTTAATGCACAAGCCAACAAACTTCCAAACAAGAACTAGCAGATTGTCCTCGAAACCCTCTTTAAGAGCATAAGCATTCACTACTCTCATTTGGGCCTTCTGTCTTCATAATCACCCTTCCATTTAAGTTTGAATATTCTAAGTTAAGTTGTTACTGAACTTTTAATGGACGCCGTTTAAGCAATTTAGGTCAATGTGACTGAAACACAAAGTACCAATTTTATCTTTCTTAAAATAGTTCCATCAAAAGATTTTATACTTGTACTTAAACTAATTATATTAATAAAGGAAAACAATAATTCTATTACAGGTTTTTGTTCTTTTGTGGTGAACGGTATTTATCAGTATGATTGTTATCATCTTAAATTTTATAGCCAAACCTTATAAGGTCGGAACGTGTTAAAGATATACAGATTCTTCTTTGATGTTTAAATGATCGCAATGCATCAGTCCATGTTTCTTCTAATCCAAAGGCAAAATGCAGTACATTCATCGTGTTGTTGACTTGATGTCAATCAAGGAGGAGCAATGAACGAGGGGTTAGAGCGCCGGAGGTCGCCGGTGGAATCCATCATAGTTTAGAGTCTATACTGACTTTCCGTTTTCCTCACTTGAGTGCTGGTTTGAATCAAGGAGGCAGTCATCGAGAGGGATTAATGTAAGTTGCAAGACCTTGCTTCTCAACCAATGTAAAATAAGTAAGTCTTAACTAAGCTTAGAATCATTTTAGTCTGTCGAGAGATATGTTTTAGGAACACGTTTTTATCACTGAGTTAATAGTTAATATCGATCCTACTACCAGATGCGACAAAGTTGCTCTGAATTACGCACGAGCAAAAGACGAACATTGAGAGCAAAAGCATTATATAGAATATACATATCTAAAATATACAAAACAGCCGACTTTTACTTTCGATAACAACTGCTAGCTATCATGTTTGATTTTTATGAAGACTGCCATATGGACTTTCGTCAAAATCTTCGCTATCATTATTTCAAACAACGGTTTACAATCTTTTTTATACAGAGGCAGAAAAAGAAATAAAGAATCACTACGGAAATATTTCAGTCATAACAAAATTTGAAGCGAGCGTCAATGCTACTAAAAGATCACTAAAGAATAGTACTAAATAATTTATAGTTGCCCATATTTTGTTTCATTAAAGTTAAGCTGAGGTCTGGTTAAGAACTATTTCTTTATAAGTAAGTATATCTGCGTGTATATATGAAGTCACAACATATATGGTAACGTTAGAAACAAACAACTTGCTTTTTGCAATTATCAATCATTAAACATGTAAGACTAATTAAAAAAAAATGGCATGACAGACAAGACAAATGATTGAATTTAAAACTTTTGTCAAAGTTTTTTTTGTGTTATCTTATTTATATTTTTTTTATATTTATTATTCAGTTATGTGTTTATTTTTGTTGTTTTACTTTTCACACTGAATATATTTAGGTGACATATTTGCTATGGTCGCTTGGGAAGATTTCAATTAGAATTGAAGTTTTATGTTTTTAATGTCATCTAAACATATTGATTAAACTGCAAACCAATCTCAATACTCGAGCTTTTGTACCACTACAACAATACGGATACCATGGTTTTGTCGGCGCCTTGATGTGCTTTCTTTGAAGACATAAAATGTTTTTTTAACTAACATAAACACAACGTCTTCAGGACAAACTATTGTTGTCGCCATATGTCTGATATCAACATTTGCTTTTCACACAATCGAGAATGGCATGAAACTTGTTATGTCAGGAAAGAACTTAAGTGACATGCTTTGTAAGTACGCAGAATCATTTTCGAACTTGTTAAAGGGGTTCAATAGATATGATACAGACAAGATATGGAGGGAGGGCGAACGGTTAGTATTATATCACTCCCTTTCTATATGGGCGTAATAAAATGCGATTATGCTTTTATTATGCAAGCTGAAGGTTGAATATTTCTGTATTGCTTAAAATTTCCAGCCTTTTTGATTAAGCATTTAGTTGATTTCTTTCGATTCTTTTCACATAGAAAATTTAATTAAGGTTTATTGTCTTATACCGTTCTGCTGTGTACCCCTTGTCTAAACGATTATGTGCAACAAGAATAATTGCAGTTATTAATTTGGCCGACAGCTGAATCAGTCTGAATTTAAAAGTATCATGCTGATTTCGAAAGAAAGTAATTTATTCGTTTTTGTTTACAGCATTATTTGTTTCCGTTTACAAAACTATGAATCAATATTCAAATACCGACCGTTACATGCTTTTCTTTTCAAGCTGACGCATCTTTTATTAACAATATCTTCGACTAGACGTTTTGTATGCACGATTCTGTGACACCAAAACTCTTATACCAATAAGTGTCTACGTCAACAGTATGCTAACTGACCCGTCATAACATCAATTGTATCATATGAATATAAGTCTTTAAATGTAAATCATTAATGCATGATTTTGTGTAAATGAGCTTTACAGATTAAATTTACTTCTTTTCCATATGCATTTATATAGTGTGACAAAAAGTCGAAAAATGTCGATGCAAGTTTGTTCTATTTCTTTTGTGTTTAATATATTCATTTGATATATTCATCTTACACGGAGTACTAAATTAAAAATCACGCTAAATAATTTTTGCACGTGTCTTGTTAAAACATTAAGCGTGTCTGGAAAATTCGAAATAGGACTGATAAGTTTATAATTATTTTCATGATTATTTGGCATGTTATCAAAAATGTTCAAAAGTTAAAATTTCCTTACATTTGAAAGGTACGTACATATCTCTCAAAGCTACAATAATTTGATTTAGTTTACGAGTGTATGTTGTAAATATTGAAGACCAAATGTTTATTTTTTACTTTTTCTTAGCCAATTGTATCTTAAATATGAAATTCGGCATTTACTCAAGTGAAATGTGAGAACGTATCTTAATGGGATAATGCAAATCTCTTCTTCTACTTTTGCATACGTTCACTTACCAAGTAAGAAAATATCTGTTTTAATTTCTTAGGTAGAAATCAAGAAATCATGTTATGCTTTATATTTGTTAAAAATGTTTTTATTATATATTGTTCTTACATATATCGTTAATGTTTTAGTTTGTATGCCTCCACCATATAGTGTGGGGGCATATAGCTTTGAACACGTCCGCCCGTACGTGCGTCCCGTTTCTTGTTTGCGCAACTCCTCTTACACCTGTGAATGGATTGGAACCAAACTCGCACACATGATAAATCATGAAGGGTTATTATGCAAGAAATAAAGAATTTTTTCTCGGATCAATTTTTACTGGACTAATGTCATTCGTTGGTTTTTCGTACATGCCATATGTAATAAATCTTGTGTGCGTAACTACTCCTACACCTATGGATGGATTGGAACAAAGCTCGTACACATGATAGAACATGATGGGTTGTTGTGCAAGAAATAAAGAATTGTTTTCTCGGATCAGTTTTCGCTGGATTATTGCTCTTTATTGGTTTTCTTACATGACATATATAGTAAAACTTTGCGCGCAACTCCTCCTGCACCCATTGGTGGATTGAAACTAGACCAGCACACATAATAGACCACGATGCGTAGTTGTGCAAGAAGAAAAGATTTTTGTTCTCAGATCCGTTTTCACTGGATTATTGCCGTTAGTTGCTTTTTCATGCATGCCATATATAGTAAATCTTGTGTGCGCAACTCCTCCTACACCATGTTTAAATGTTTGCATACTTAACACATACATAATAACCTAAGTGCTACTGAAATCCAATGTTTTCATAGCTATTTAAAATAATTACCATATTGTTAAATAGGTAAATGAGTTATTGAAGAAAGGCATTGTTAATGAGTTATGAAAATAAGATACTGTGAAAGAAGTATAGCGACTGACACATTTTGATTGAAGTTGATTTTTATAGCGAAGTACTCTTAGCCTATCAAGCAATTAACTATATATCCTTGGTAATGAATTCCCTTTCTGTGACAAATTCCCAATTGTATGGGCATCAGTGTCCGACGGACAAGTTCAATTCTAATAATGGTTTTCGTTCTTTAAAGAATGACACATTAAAGCTTTGTTTTATTTTTCTTGGTGCCCGGCTTTGTTCAAAATACGTTTTAGCACAGGTAGTAAGTCCATTGTTTGTCGTGACCCGAGAACTGTTGTTATTTTCTGCTTGATGCTTTTCAATCGCAATGCACAGAAACATCCAGTGCGTATATTCACTTACTTAAGATCTTACATCATGTTATATGACATAGTGATTAAGTGTCCTAATTCTATAGTTTTTAATGGTCTTTAAACTGCTTATAAAGGGCAATTACGACAATAAAGTTGGGTGTTTTTTGCTGTTTTATTTGAATGAAGATGTTTTGAGAAATAACTACAAATTCTTTCATAGCGATGACGTTAAAATAAGAAATGGAACAAATGAAAGAAATCTGTGTTTAGTGATAAACCACTGCTTAATGTGGTCCATTGAAAAATCAAAACATAGTAACGTTAAGAACAAACATACAACTCACCTCTCGTACTTATTTGTTTACTTATGACAATAATTTTTTGTAAGAAATAATGATCTTTTTTAACTAGATAACATATCACAACATAAAGGAAACGAACATTAAAAAAATCAAATATACATATGTAAAATAGATCCAAACGATTTGTAATTAAAACATTCATAAATGTGTTTATATATGATTTTTATCTTCTGCTATTAACGCATTAGTAATCTTTTCAACTGACCAAGCACTTTGTCATTTTTTTTAAAACAAGAAGAGCAAACACTCTCTTCGGTCTTGTCAAACAGTTCCATAGATTATTAAACTCTTTCCAGTTTGTTTTGGCTTATCTCAGTCGTTCACATGGTAAGAAATTGTTGAAATGAGAATTTCACACTGAGATTTGCTTCCCTTGATGTTCATTTAAGCTCTAGTTATTCCATAATAAACCTTCATATTTCAGACTTATTCCGTCGTTTTTCAATTATTCTAAAATGTATTTTCACAACAAATTCATGAACATTATTTTCAACTTCAAATTTATTACATCTGAGCAGCACTTAGTTGTGTTTCGTTACCAAGCATCAATTTCAATTTTCTCTTAATCAAAGTTAATCTGCAGAGCATGTGTCTAATTATTCACTTATTTCCGCGAACCTGTTCTAGCTACGTTCCGGTACTGTTAACATTACTCATCGACCATTTGATCAATCTTGAACAATTGGTAATAATGATTTGCAATCTTTAATAATAATACTAGTTCTTAATCATTCCGATGAATAAATATGAACCTCCGAGATGTAAACGAACTTTATTATCTGTACCAAAATTTGTTGGCAAGTGCACAGTCTTTAAGTTTTGATCCTGTAAAGCAACCTTTCAAATACATATTGTGTAACAAAGCAAGCAAGTTTGACGATGCCATGGCATAGCCTGAACACCATTTTGTTAAATTTGTTTTGTTACGAGCTTTCGTTATATGACAGAAATATGTTATAATAATCCGAAGGACTAAACTAGTGTAACAAGCAGTCTCAACTGCTTTTGTAACAATCTTTTTCAGTACATAAATCGATTTATAAGAATTCTTTTTATTTATTTCAATTGATTGACCATTTTTGTCAGTCGCAACGGCCTTTGATAGGATGCTGTTCTGTGTACTGCTTGTAAAATTCACTGTTCCGTTTCATGATGTCTAAACATGGTCCCAGCAATCTTTCAAATGAATCTCTTTCAAGGAAAGCTACCTTAACGTCACCTACAGCATACACATTTGCAGACCTTGGTTGGTTTTCTATCAGGGCAAGCTCGCCAAAATATTTGCCCTTTGAGTGTTTTCCGAGTTCCTCTTCAACACCATCTGGGTTAATAATTGTGACCCGTATAATGCCTTTCTCAAGAAAAAACATACCATCCGCTTCGTCTCCCTGTCGAATGATACACTGGTCGTTTTTATAGGTCTTTGACATCAAAGCGTCAGCTAAATTGGATCTTTCGTAGTGTTCAAGAGATTTTAAAATTGGAACGGTTTCTAGAAGTTCTTCGTACATTTTTCTTTTCTTGAATGCACTTTTGAGTACGATTCTTCTGAAGGAATTCCTGTCCATTGCCCAGAGAGAGCCTTTCGTAACAGCCATAACCGAAGCCGATCTTGGCATATTATACAACAGGGCAAGCTCACCGAAACTTCCCTTGTCCTCAAATGTGTGAACTTTCTTCTCTTCACCATTCACATTTACCGATACGTCATATTTTCCAGAATCGATGACGTAGAAATTATCGCCATCATCACCCTGTCGAATGACGAAATCGCCAGGGTTCACAACCGTTTCAAACATCGCATCCAGAACGTCTTGCATTTGTTCAGGTTCTAACGCTCTGAACAGCAAAATACCACTTACTGCCTGAAAATATATACAAAAATGCATTTTATCTGCATGTTAAAGTGTGAATTAAATAAAGTATAACATGAGAATAAGTTTTTGTTAATATTTGTTTATCACTGAATGAATGCATGCTCGTAGTCGCAGATAATTGCATTTCTTAGGCGGCTTTAACATCCATGTTGATATCTCCTTATTGAACCGTTGATAAAGCTGTAAAATGAAGATTGATAATTATAGCCTATTTTATTTGCGTTAGGTTTTACACATCAATATAAATTCAGTGGAATTTTTGTTGTGAGACACAGGTGCATTTCATATCAGTCAATTAAAATATGGGGATTACAACAATGTTCAGATGCGTCCATTTTGTCTTAATAAACTAAGATCACACGTTCAATTAAGCATATATCCGTAATTAATTTTCATTGATTGTCTTTATTAATGAAATGTTTAAATAGATTATAAATATACTGAAACAGAAATATTATCTGCACACTCAATTTTTTAAATTCGGTTTAATATAATTCTAAATTGTGTACATTTTCCATTCTATATTACTCTTAAAACGTAAACAAGGTAGGAAATGGCAAACTTTAAAGTCTATATTGATATCTGATGCGAAGCCATCTCTTCATTTGAATTAAATAAACATAGATATGTTCGGGCAAACTTAAATAAGGTTTAAAGTTTGTCAAAGGGAAGAAAATGATGTTTACTTGGATATTTTTTATCTTATATTTGTCTCATCAAACTCTTTTTAACATTCTCTGTATACATGTACTGAAGTTTTGTTCTTGTTTAACATGAATGTCAGGCAGTTCTTCCGAAACACTGGCTCTCATTCATTTGTCTTTGAGTTCACAAAACATTTCCAATTCAAATACATGTAATCTGTAATGTGGCAAAGATTTATACAGAAGCTACGTTTATGAGCCGGTACATAGATCTCCAAAACAGTACATACTGTCACAATGCTAAACTTTAAATATAAGACGAAATTTAAAAGACAAAACCCACCAGACTCAGGATGTTAATTATGTAAAACAGTCAAAAAAACAACAACAACAACGACTTAATAACTGATGACTTTGCAAGAAGACGTCCCGTTTAAGAAAAGATCCATGAAACGAATCAGGAAATTTTAGTTTATTTCATCGTTAAGTAAACAGTTTGTCTGAAATCGTTTGTTTCAACCTGTGCAACTTCTGTACTGACATCAATCTCTTTCGACTAAAGTGATTCATTACGCTCCTATAACTTCGAATGAACATCATAATGAAATATCGAAAGATGCAAATGCATCGCATCCATCTTCTTATAGGGTCTTAACATGAAAAATTGCTTTCAATCAATGATTCATTCTTGGCAAGTTTCATTTGATGTAGATGGCTTAGACTGAAATCTGACCCGTTTGTTTTTACGTCTTAACCTTTCGTTGCCAGCGACATTCTGCTTTGTTCGTGATTAATCAGAACAAAACAGGAGATAGTGTGTCATTAAAACAAAAGTTTGAACCACAGCCAAGTTTCGAAGCAAAAATCAATTTTGAAGACAGAATGAGATGAGAAAACTGTAAATCAACGTCATGTTGCTCTACTACAAGCCCTTTTCAGATCTAGTTGGAAAAGGTTTTTACGCCTACAAATTATTTAGATGTATCATCTGTTAATAAAGCTCATCTTACTATTGTTATACTAGTGGGAGACAAGTCTGATTTTGTGATGCCTACATAGAAACATTTTCAACTCAATGCAGTTCAGGTTAGACAGTCTGATATCAAATGATTTGAAAATGCCACAAAAAGTACGTTTTTTCTGGAAGAAAAAAAGAACACATTTCTTAACGTTTGTTTCATGGAGATTTTTCATTTAGGACAACAAAGCTCTGCCTCAAATATAAAAAAAAATCTCAGTTCATTTAAGGAAATTTAGCAAAGGAAGTAAGCAACAGGAAGTATATCATTTTCGGTGTTTTCAGAGTATGCCTCAGAAAAAAGGTGGAAAGAGTCAAGAAAGCATTTGACTGATAAAAATGAGAGGAAAATACAAACAATATGCTGAGAATAGCAATTAAAATGTAATGTCAAAAAGAACTCTGATAGTCATTGGTAGCATTTGGTTAAGATGTAAAACGAGTGCAAAGAAAAACTTCTGACAGAGGACGATTCGTATTTAGTTTATAGCCTTTAATTCGAACATGTATTTTCTCTTGTGCTGACAGTTTTTTTTTCAAACTCCAGAGATAAGGTTTTATTAGTTAAAGACGTTAATTAAAAAAGTATGCATCGTAAGGGTCGTAAGAATTTTTCTGTTGTTGTAGTTGGACTAATTTATAACGATATATGTATACATATACGCTAGTATTCATTTTCATGATGGATGTGCAATATTCCGACACTTATAGAAAATGTTTGTGAGATCTTTGAGTTATGTGTACCAGTACCGCCCTAACCATTAACATCAACAGAAATTGCCTTAAGTTAACATTTGATCCAGCAATACAATCAATTTTTAACAACTAGATAAACATGTCTCTATATGTCATGATAATTTATTTACTGTATTTTGTTGGCAGACAACTATAAGTAAAGGCTTACAAAAGAAAATAGTGGAGATCAAGTATCTTCAAAAAAGCTCAAGACTTAAGGACATTTAACGTCATCACATTAACGTCACACGATTTAAACTAGGATCTGACGGATTGTTTCTGAAGACAGCCTGTCTCTTGTTCTGTGGTAATTTTTTATACTGAATGCAATTCATGTCGGAAAGGAACAGATGAAGATCAAATTGTTTTGATGAGACCTGTAACGCCTCGACCGCCTGCATCAGAAAGAATTAGTAATGAAGAAACTTTGACTAAAATTGCATGAAAGAAGCAAGCCCAAAATATCGAATGCATTTATTATTTTTCGTGACATTTAATGACTTTATGTTTATACGAAGGCAAATGAAAAAGCTTCAAGTCTAACGGGGGAAATTGCGACATAAATATCTAAAACGTCCATAAACGTTTTAAATACGTATGTTGTATCGCTCGACTGTTGATGAAAAAGCGCGATTTTTAAATGTGTGTTCAAAGTCATCACTGCACCAACTGTCATACTGTTCTCGATATAATCATTAAAAGTCATTAGCTTGTGAGATGCAGTGAAAATTCAGGATTTCATTTCACTCCGAGTTTGAACCAACTGCTTGAAATTTTACTGCATGCACGCTGCAAAGAAATGCCATAACTGAACAGGTATATCTTAGAATGTGCAAAAGTTCTGTTCAATATTTACTGCCGTTCAGATTTTATAAATTAAAAATAAATAAAAATATTTTATTACTTCTTTATCCGGGTAATGCAAACATGTCTTTTGTTTAAGAGACATAACATGTTATAATGACTAATAAACATATCTATAATGTGCATTCCATGCTCAAAATTATGGGAAAACCAGAAACTAGTCAGGAAATTCGATATTGTTGTTCGTTTAATTGACATGAAGCCTAGCAATTCATTGTTTATTTGACCAAAACTTTAACGACAAATGTTCTTTAAGGTATTTACTGACATGAATGCTACATAAATCCTTTGTTTTCATTTAAAGTTTTCTTGATTCTTTTCAAACGTAAATTCTGAGTCCTAAAAAAATATATAAAGCCGTTCGAAGCTTAACTGTCCACAGTTTTCATTGAAAGGCTGAAATATTTTTTTTTTACAGATTTTTGCACAGTAGACATTACTAAGTATAGCGTCAAATTTCCGAATTTTCAAAATGGTGCGCATGAAGTATTAAACGTAGATAGACAGCAAGTGGAGTTCTGTTTAATGAATAAAAAGTACTTGCGTTATTCATAAATGCCTAAAATCTTTGTACTTTACTTACATTGTTTTACAGAAGTTTTTGTTCCTGTCAAACAAATGTTAACCACATTAAGCGATGACTTCTGCCTTTAAACTTTATGTAAGACTTAAATCCTCCCCGATCTGTCACTAAAAGACAAGAAACCTTTATTATCATTATTACCATTCGCTTGAAAACGCCGGTCCTTTTCAAAGATTCGTTTGTTATGTTTTATTACGATCAATGCATCAACTCATCGGCAGGGGAAGGTTAGGTGTGAGATTTCAAAGAACCTCTACCATTTACATCAATAGAGATTTGTCAAGATCAACACATTGATTAGATTCATTTTCCATATTTGGAATAAGTTAAGAAAAATATCTATTTTCGTTTCTCTTTGAATTGCAACAATTGCGTGTTCATTTAACAACAAATATATGTGTTTTATTACCCTTCAAGATTTTTTTATCTATTTTGATTGGCTATTGATCCGTCGAAAGAAATTGATATTACCGAGCCAGACAGGTAATATACTCATTAAATTTCCCCTTTGGGTAGCCCATGTTGTAAACAACATGCGTTGTGACGATGCGCGAACGGTTCGATGTTGTAAAGTGTAAATTCCGATATACAAGCACTTTTTAATTGTCAAATAGAATATATTTACCAGAATAGAGTAATGATAAATATTCTAATCAGTATTTGAAACAAATATGACCTCGCAAAACCTTGATATTAATCACAAAAAGTGTCTTCAACAGACTACTCCTTTTCTCTTGTTTACATTCGTTAGGTGCGAAAGTAAATACTTTTTGTAGATCTACAGACAAACTATTAAAATAAAATTTAAAAAAAGTTTAAGAAATAATCTGTACTGAATGCGCGGAAATATTAACCCAAATTTATGGCTTTCATTAAAGATATGTTGTGACGTCATTTTGCCGTGAAAGGGCACCCTAAAGGGAATGTTATTTCGACGTTTTATTTGAAACAGCAATTATTTATTTTAAAATCGTCTTACTCGGCAGGGGAAGGGAAATAAAATTATTATTTGGGTTTATTGTTTACAGATCTTTGGAGCAAGAAACAGATAGGGAATTCAATAATACTGACATTTTTAATTTGCGATAAGTCTTCTCATTTCCATTTCAATTTTTGTTAAATTCAGTTGCATCAAATATGATTTTTTCCTAAACACAATCCCACTGTGGTAACGATGATATATAAGATCTAAGGAGGAAAAGCTTGAGGTAAAGTGCTTTTAATTTTAACTTTTAATTTGTTATGCCAGTACCATCTGTGAGACATAAAAAAGAATTTTTTTTGTGGATAAAACAAAATTTCCATTATTTAGATATTGTAAACAGTAAAGTTGACTTCATGTTTCTACACGTTATGATAAGTTATCATTTCAAGCTCGCGTGAAGACAAATAGTTGGGTGAGTTCTATAGGTTAATGGAGAAAAATGATTGACGTCAAGGTTAACAATGCCTATAAAACCTAAAGATAAAGAATCTTGTAGGAGACACGTTTGTGATGAGATACTGATGAGCTTTGGCTCGACGAGTATGTAATGTTGATGTTACAGAAAGTGTCCGTAGTTGATCTACAAGTGAAGCAGACAGAGCTGTTAGAAATAGAAGAAAAGATAATATAAAACAAGAGACACATGTGATATTTTTTCTGGATCAGTTCACCTATATGAAGATTTGAGTATTATTCTGACAAACAGCATCAAGCAGTGACGACAAAAAAGTTTCCCCTTTCTAATTAGCATTTCAAAAATGTAAAGCTTTCAGTTATATCGACCTTCTTCCATGTACTTTTTTCTCAAATTATTAAAGTAACATAAATGGTCAAAGTGGCCCTGAAGTTTTAGGAAAAGAAATCAATTTACACAGATACATGTATTCTTAGGGAATGTTCATTACCATACTACCAACTATTATATTTTTTGCGAAAAGGGTTTTCTTCCATTGAGTAAAACTAAAAAGAGTAAAATAGAGGCAAAAATTAATTTACAACTGTACGTACAGTGAGGTATATTTTCATTTATATCCATCAAAGATGACTCTATTACTTCTAGTTTACATGATTTCTGAACATCTTTTGTGTTTTCAGCATTTATCTTGACGTTCATGAATCTTGGCGATTTGAACACTTCACGAATTAAACTTTAATTGTATATAAATAATACATGTAAATATGCTTAGCTTAAATGTCTTTGATTTATGTCTTTTAATTAGCCGAATGCGCCGCTGGAGAAATGTTTTTTTGCTCTTGTTTTCCTCGATCCAGATAATGCGTTGTTAATACTGTTAGCTAGCTAGTTTCCTGTCTTTGCACTCATTACGAAATATCTTTTAAAAGCATGAAATACGTAAGAAATTCGATACTGACGTTTGCGACATTCACAGGGAACTATAATCCATCATTCGTCGTTATTTAAAACCCTTGGTTGTCAAGGACTTCCTTAAATATAAAACTCTTGAAACTGTTTCTGAAAAAAGTGGCCTTGACTTAACTCCAAAGGCCAACCTGTCTCCTATTTTGTTCAGATCTAACATGATCAATACCAAAGCAGGAAACAAGATGAGAAGACAATATCAGGTCGGTCCAATTTAAGATATACTGGTTACGCCTCTACCACACCCATCCAATGGAGTGAACCTATGATTGAGATAAAAGAAGATTTTTTTTTTCCGTTTCAAAAAGAAATTTTAGGAAATTGCTGTTGTTTTGTTGTTGTTGTTTTGTCTCTGCTATTGATGATAACTTATCATTTTGTGATCGTTGTGATCTTCTGACGTCGAATCTTTTGTTAGAGAGCTGGGAAAAATGGGAGGTAAATGATAGAATAATAGATCAATGAGGTTCCTAGGACATGCAAATAAACAATCTCGGAGCTGACATTCTCTATGAAATTCACGCATTACGTCACCAAACCTGTATGTCATTATTTCAATGAAGCTTTACGCAAAATGTCGTTTATAGAATGTAACAACAAAAACGTTTTGTTTGGGCATTATAAACATGGGAAGTTTGATTAAGAGTGTCCCTTATCATGCCACAAGATTATTAAGACTAGTTTTCCAAGACCAGATTGCATCTTATTTTATTCTTGACTTACCTTCAAGAAAATCTCTTAATCTCTGATTAAGTTGTAGTCTGCAGAATTGTAAGAGACTGGTTACCTAAATGTGAAACTTTTTAACGGTTGACATACGTAAAAAGATGTCAAAATTTTATTGGCCATTTTTAAATCTATTTTAAAAATCAGTAGCAAAACGTTCCAAATACTAGTTCAGGAACCAACTTCATAATGTGACCTTGTATTTGTTTCTTTACTTCCTTATTCTGCTTGACGTCTAAAATTGCACCATCTGTCGCTCTGTCAGTTTATCCAATGGCCTTCAATTGCACTTATTGTTAAATGTTGTGAAATTAGGATAAAAATAACGATATTCGATAACGGATTTGTCAAACGGACAGGAAGTTTCAAATAAATCCATTGTTCCTTTGCGTTAAAGCCATCGGATGTGAATGATTTTCTCAAAATGAATGTGCTGGATGTAGAAAAAAACATGAGAGGACAAAGTAATTCTGTGATATATATTATGGGAAATCTCACTGAAACGTCATAACTTAACATTTCTTGATAACCAGATTTGTATATGAAATTGAAGAGGAATGTTAACTTCTTGCAGATAATGTATATTGGTCAAGACAGCCTGTTTAAAAAATTATGATATACAGATTACATAACTGTTCTTGATTAGATAATTTGTTTTATAAAATTAATTGAATCATATGAATTATTTCAGTTTTAAAGAACAGCAATAATGAACAGAAATGATATTGAAATCATGTTTACGGTAGATTTAAAATGTATTTTTACACTTTCATTGTGCTTAAGATTCCCTCTTTCTTTCTTTCTTTATTCCTTTATTCTTTCTGTCGTTTTCTTCCCTCTGCTTCTTTCTTTCTTTCCTTCCTTTTTATGGCCCCGAAGGGAGGCATATAGTTTTTGAACTGCCCGTCCATCATTCCATCCGAAAACTTAAACATTGGCCATAACTTCCTTATCAGTAAGTGGGTTTACTTCATACTTGGACACAACACCCATTTGGACAAGACCTTCCCAATGACCTACACTTATTTGACCTATACCTGTGAATGACCTTCACCTTGAAGATCCAATTGTCTAACAAGCACCACTTCGGGGGCATTGAGATTTCGTTCTCTTTTTATTTCTGTCCTTCCTTTCTTTCGTTTGTTTTCTTTCTTTCTTTCTTTCTTTCTTTCTATGTTTGATTCTGTCTTTCTTTCCATCTTTCTGTCTTTTTATTTCGCTCTCTAATTTGTCTTTCTGTCCTCCTTTTCTGTCTTTCCATCGCTTTTTCTTTCTTTATTCTTATATTGTTCTTTGTTTGTTTTTTCTTCTTTTTGAATTCAGCAAATTAGTATGATTATTATTAATCAAACTGGTATTAATGAGAGTTTTCTGAAAATTAAGTTTGTATCATTGCCGATTGCGCTGTTTTAAGAAAGGTATTACACTTAACATATTTAATTACGTTATGGCCTGAAAGGTTCTAGAGACAAATTATTAACATTATGAATCTATGGTAAAAAGTCACTTAGGTAGTTTTTTTTCAAAATCTAACACAAGTCCGTGCCTAATCTTTGATTCGCCAAAATCTTTAGTTTGTTGGCGTCACCAAAAAGCTTTTTTTTTCAAACTTTAACATTTATCCTTTTCTAGCATTTACCTAGCTGGTTGATGAGGGGTTTGCTTTGTGTGGTGGATTTATTTTTATTTGTATTTGTTGTTGTTGTTTTTGGTTTCAACTAGAGTAGACCATGATCAGCCTAACACATCCGCACATTATTTGAGCATAAAATACTGCAACAAAGAAAATTAAGGAGGATATCGTCTCTTTATTTCGAATATAAAAACCATCAAAGAATCGGTAATTCTAAGGTAAGATTATGCCCTTGTTATTGTACATGCCAGTCTAATAAAGTAAATTACATTTGACCGTCTGAGATTTAAATTACCGTTCCGTTACGTCAACTATAGGGTTCGTTTATTCAATTGTCTGATACTGTGTTAAGTCGTAATGTACCCAAGAGAATCATCACGAATAATTTGAATTATTTCTGATTAGATTTCAAATGTCTGTATTTAGATATGTAAATAATATTCTCTTTATGTTTTTCTTTTCTTTTCAGGATTGCAGTGGCACGCACATTACCGAGCTAGCATTTTTATAAGACAAACATCGGAATTACACTAAAATACACAGGCTGACATTATTGTACATATGTCTTCACTACAATATCTAGAATATACAAATCTGTGTTACATCTGATAGTGTTGATGTAAATAGCGCTTTACTTAAGGCCCTGATATAAACATGCCTTTCTGTTTTGTATACAACCATGCTGGTATTCATAATGCATAAATCGTACATAAATTTTACACGACAATTCAGCTTAAAATCTGAAACTAATTAACTTGAAATTATTAAAAAGATTTCTGTAGTGTATTGACGAAATACATTATAAAAACATGACTTAACATAGAATAAGTTTCACCTACCTCCGTTAATCGGTCACGCTGTTCGTCTGTTTTAGCGTGCACTGTTTTCTCTTCATCATCATCGTCTGCTTCCGGGTCATAGCGTTCAGCCGACACAGACTGTCGTCTGCCGTACCGATTTAACCTTTGACATTTCGGTTTGAAATTATCTTTATCGGGTTCAGCCGCTTCTTCGTCATCGTCTACGATCACATACATAGGCACTGCTTTTGGATTGCGATTTTCTCGTACCTTTGTAAAATATCCGACGGCGAAGTCGTAAATATCCGCCGGTCTGTCCCGTAACACGGCAACCGTGAAGTCTCGAAGCAGATCACCAAGACCGTCTGGTATTTCCAGATTCATTTTGTATTCTCTTTCTGTTCTTAAATATAAAAAAAACACCTTTTCTTTGAATGATTGTAGTTCTGCTGCGAATGGTTCACCTGGTTTCTTTCATCTAAACCTTCTTTCTAACTGAAACTTTACAGGAAAAATTATCTCAAAACTTGTTTCTAGCTTTTTTCTGTATCTTTGACGTCAACAGTCTCTCGATGCTTTCAAATTAACTATCATTTATTTCTGTTTATAAGTGAAACCCGACCATACATGTATAGAAAAAGTGAAGATTTCTCATTTTGAATTCAATAAGAAGAATTTCCCATACATCTTTTTTTACAATATTCTTTGTGTTTTCAATCTGGTGCATTAATAACCGTTTCTATAGAAATCTGTACGTTTCAGCGCCAGACCTATCGAACCACGCATCCTTCTTTAACACAACATATCAACGTTTACTGAAATTTATGGTGTCGTTTTTGTTATTTCAACGAAGACTTAACTTTCCAATAACTTTCCAATACACCTTTAACACTAAACGACAGAATAGAAACAGCACTACCTTCTTTTTCTAATTAAATGGATAAAGTGTTCGCACTCTTTTTCTTTCGGAATCGCAGGTGTATTAAGATAGAATCACAGTTTATCATTAATTTCAAATAGTTTCTGTCTCTCTGTATCGATTTACACTATGTATTATTACCTCTATCAATTATGTAGCCCGAACAAGCCACCTATTCATACAACTTTATATCCACAAACAAAGGCTCTTTTATACCTATTAAAGAATCGCTCGCATCTACGAGGCATTAACAATCTCTGATGCAGAAACTTTAGATCTAGAACAGATATTATCAATAATTTCTAAGTTCTACAGCCAAACACACACGCCATCAGAGTTCAACTTTTATAGGCGGGCGTCGCTTATGTCGTTGTTTTTTTCTATTTGACTTAAGCAAAAACACAAAGGGATTCCGTTATGAAATATTATTACTCTCACTGAATAAAAATATCCTTCGTAGTTCACTTTTTTCGACTTGCAACAAAATTCACTTTCTCATAAACTGGAGTTTGATTGGCAGACACATTTCCCCTGTTTCCAGCGTTGAAAGTTTACTAATTGCGCTATTTCCGGGAATCAAAGATCACGAGCACCTTGTGCGTGCGTCAGAACTGTATCTGTAAATAAATAAAGAGATATTGTGTTTATACAAACTAGTTTTCATGTATTTAGGGATGATCTGTTTTAAGTTAAGCGGTGTTCTGTTATTTTTACAGCTTATAATTCTGTCTTCAGTCCTAATTGTTTTCTCTTTTTTTTCTAGAAGAGCAATGGAAGGTAGATAGAAAACATCGATTTGACAGAACCTAATTCAGCACTGTATACCAGAAAATGAAAATCGATTTACAATTGGATATTATATTTTTTATCTCTTTAATTATATATGTTCAGACCATAGTTTCTATCTCTATAATTATATATGTTCAGACCATAGTTTTATCTCTATAATTACATATGTTTAGACCATAGTTTCTATCTCTATAATTACATATGTTCAGACCATAATTTCTATCTCTATAATTACATATGTTCAGACCATAGCTTCTATCTGTAATTATATATGTTAAGACCAAAGTTTCTATCAGCAACATCGAATACATAGTTTCAACAATTTCATTGAAGATAACGAGTATTTTTAGTTCAATAAAGTGTTTTCAGCGGCATAATCTGAATCTTTTGGAAGCGTATGCATTTGTTATTATATCAAAATTCATTCATTCGTTTATACAGTCATTCATTCATTCACTGAACCATTTTGAAAGTAAATAAAACGTTTTTCGTTGAGAACGAAAACTTTTTCATGTACTTTCAGAAAATTAAACATTGTCTGAACTACAATGAAATGAAAAACAAGGAAAATAAACACACACAAAAAAATCTGGAGCGTGAAAGACTGTTTTGATTGACATTAAATCTTTGCTTCTAATTGAAATCTGAGAAGGTTTTTTTTTCTTTGCTTTCCTGTTCGTCTAATCAGACTCGAGTGTGCAGAAATCACAAATTATCCATGTATAACAGTAAAGCAAGTTAATAAAGACGAAATCAAAATCTGATTAAAGTAATCTGGACTTGCAGGATTTTCTCTTCCCAAATTAATTCTCACTCCTCTATCACTAGCTCGCTCACTAATTCAAATACTCATTCAAACATTCACGCAAGTAATTTCATCACTTAGATTTACTTAATCGCTTGTTTTTCCATTTCCTTCATTCCTTCCTTGTATCTTTCTTTCAACCATAGATATGTAGATATACATACTTATTCACGTGCAATTTAATTCTTTGAGGTGAACGTGGATATGCCGTATTGAAAGAGAAATGTTCATCAAATTAAATACAATTATCATGTATGCTGAAACACAGATAGTGGTAAGGTTTCCATTCTGTCAGATTTCCCATGGGCATGGAAATTCATGTTTCACGAAAAATCATGGCCATTTTGAACGTTACTTGATGACATTTTTTTACCAATCATTATTAAATTAAACGACTCTGGAACATACCAACAGAGAAAATTACCACACAAAAACATACCTTCACACACATTCAAACATAATGACAATTTCATCAGACTTCGTGACGCTCGACGGCAGAGCCACAAAAACTTATAACACAAAATTGTAAAAGACTGTGTATGTTAAAGCCAGCAGGAAAACTATTTGCACATAATTATATTTTTCTTTACAATTTATACGACGTAATGAGGTTATAAAATACATAAACAAAAGACCATTGGTCAGTTGTAAATGTATGTTCCTTAATGTTTTATGCATAATACGTAACCTTGTCATTTCTTTGTCTGATAATTCTTTGAAAACTCCCTTCTATATAGGATATGCCTAATTAATTTACTCAAGTGAATAACAGTTAAAATTATACATGTTTACTTGGGTGATAATACGTCATATTCATGCGTCATCCGACCTCAGAATGCCTTCTGAAATTTACCTGTCTTTAAACATCTACAGACAACTTTTAAACAGTGCATACTTATAAACTTGTATGGCTGTAAAAATACAGTCAAAGAAGTTATTTTTGAAGATATGTCGCTGTAAAAATACTAGCAGTTGCACAGATCTGCATTTCATAGTGAATTTCATTAGCAGAGAATACATTTTATACGTCATCATTGCGTGTGTTTCACATTAAAAGGGCAACTGTTTCTTTTATTTTTAGGCCATCCTATACATTGTTTCATTGTTCACAAGAGTCCTATAATTATTGTTCTATTATTTCAAGAGAAACACGGCTGTGTGTTTCGTCTCAGGGTAACAAGGCTCAGTGGACTGAGATTTTTCATTATAAATGTGCCTCGCGTAAAACTAAGAAATTCTTCACAACGTGACTACTCACCTCTAAAAATGCAAACTACCATATAAGTACGTCTAATACGACAAAATAGTTCTAGACACTGTCTTATTGTCATAACTTTGACATATGAGAGACAGTTACTGCATAGGTTAATACATCTTTAATGTATAAACACATAGACCAAAGCGCAACTAAAATGAAAACTGAGTACACAGCAGTTATAGCAGTATCAGAAAAGTAACTATACTACACCAAGGGGTGTGGTTTGTATGTGTCTATCTTAAAATGTATGTGTCTATCTTAAAAGATATAACACTTATCAGCTCAGCAATGTAAATACAGTATGATAAATTATATTTATCCAAATCCGGTGGCAGTTCATAACATCAGACCAGCAACTTATAATAATTACAGTAATAATTGAATAATGCAGAACACTTTTACCAGGATATGGAGACAAGAGACCCGACTGAAAAGACTGAATGAGTGATTTTGAGTGATAAATCAAGGAGCCACCTTTCATGTCTTCAGTAAGTTCGCGTGTGTACGTTGTATCAAATGACTCGACAGTAAAACATTTACACAAATGAACCTAGTCTAAAAATGGTTTGTCCTAGACCCTTTTTTAAACTTACGTAATGCAAATCTTCCTGTGAGAAGAATTTTGTGTTCGTCATGACATTTTGTGAAATTTATTCTAAAATGTTTATTTCATTCGTTTAGTTTTATCTTTGTAATTGCTTTCGCACGGATTCAAGTTATCAATGGAATCTCCGTCACGGTGTCTCAAATATAATATTCTAAAAACGATATTTTGTAGAGAATCTTTGTCATTGAAAGGCATGAATAGCTCTTGGGAAATTAACAGTACGATGGGGTTAATCTAGAATCTGTTCTCTGAAATTATTATATAGGGATACCAAATACTCATTTCATATATTCACAAAAGAATGAAACAATTTTATACAAATCCCAATATGATTATTTACGTGACCCATCTCAGGCACTCGCCAGCGAAATGTACATAATATCTCACTTCTTAACAACAATATATAACACAAATTCCTGAGGCATTTTATATGCCTGTTTTGCTTTTGGCAATTATTAGACGAAACTGGTCTAAGGCTTACTTCGTAATAAACAGTCTATGTCACGTTTCAAAAAATAATAATTTCAAAAGTCTGAAGATATTCTGATATATTTTTCTTTAGCACACGCATATACATTGCCGGTATATTGAATTTTTTTTCTGGAATTTCAAGTTAGCTTTAGGGTACTAAAGCAATGAACAAATGGGCAATCTCTTTAACTGCTGTACGTAGTACGTTATTTGGATAGACAGAACCTTTTTAAATGGACACGGCAACTGTCAATTCTTTGGCAGACAGGCTGCAAACAGTCGAAAAAACATGTTCATTTCTTCACACCTTTCAAAAACAAAAATCGTCTAATCTATCTTGTTAAATATTTCAGCAAAAAACGAATCATAGCATGTAAGATTTAAAATACCTGAGATAATTCGAGTTGAGTAAGATTTCTGAGATTACAGGATCTCGTTCATTTCTACTGAAACCTTTTTCTACAAAAATAATTTATTAATGATAAGAAATGCCAATTTGTGATAAAAAAATTGCCAAATTTTTCAAGACGTTCCAGTATAAACGAAATCTATATTTTCAATTGGTGTGTAAAGGCCATTCCGTCCTTTGAAGACAATTTTAGCAACAGCGTATCTAACAATGTATATACATGTACATACTTAACTGTTTATCTATGTTTGAATGCACTTTCGGTTTTTTAAAAAGGTTTGCGTACTTGTCTATACAGAATATTCTATTTTGCAATATTTCTATAGATTTCAGAAAGCATTAATTCTTACCAACATATCCATAGCAAGCGCTGTCTCGATTCTCCATATAAGTTCAAGTTTATTATTTAAAACATATCTAATAACAAACAAACATGCAGTTGGTAACAGATTAACCGTTCATGTAATATCGTGAACAGTTTATCATCAGATCTTTACAGGCTTATGTAGCTGGAATACTATATATTTCGTTTAATCAAACATCTTCTATCTGATGTTATTTTCTTTCTCACTTCAGATATAATATTTCACATTTCCTCTACCAAGATGTGATGAAATATGAGAGGAATAATTACTTGTGAAGACTACCATTACCACTTTCACGAGAGAGATCTTATACATGTTTCCATACATAGTGTTTATGAGACCTTTATAAAATAACACGGATAAAAGTATTTTATTTCCATTTCATAATTCTGTGTGCGATTTAATGTTAAAAAGATATACAATCTGCGTGCCTGAATGCCCCACGTGTCATTCATAATGCCTTTTTACCACAAAGCAATAATATATTTGCATCAAATAACTCGCTCAATAACGCAGGTTTAGTTCTGAGAGCCATTGGCACGCTTCTTGTCATTTATTGATGGAGTGTGGTATACCCAAAGTGTGAATCTGTTTTATAAAAACAGGCACCGTTATCATTGTCACATTTTAATTCGTTTTACAGTCTGTCTGGTATTTCATATTATAATGTGCATTTGCTGTCGACGTAAATACATATTTAAGACAACTGTGATTATATGGAGCGTTTTGTTATTCTCAGTTTCCCATAGGCTAAAATTTTCAATATAATTCAATAAGGTTAAAGCCTTTTACTAAATATATGCTTTTGTTATTTCTGTCTCTGCGTTAATTTGGTAATTAAAGGAGAAATAATTTTGCTATCACTAGAAATATAACAAAATATTTGGTTATTAGAAATGCGAAATTTGTAGACACAAAAAATACCATAAAAATTTTACAGACTGTGTAAGACCGTGTTTGTGTTCTTTGTGTTAATGTAATCTTCGTGTCCTTGTGTGATTTTTTTTTTCATACACTGTTTGTTTAAGTTCAGTTAGATTAACCTTTAGACACTGCACTGAACAGAATGCAAAGTGAATATTATCAAATACGTTAATCAAATGTTTATCGAAAAGATTCATGCTGTTGGAATACATTAAAACATTCCGGGAAATAAACAGGCGGAGGTTAATTGAATGTTAACTAAATATTTGCTTTGATGTAAGTTGCAGTACCTTCAAATGATTTGAAAATAAATAAATGCAACCATTTGATGTTTTTTAAATCCTATAACATACAGTTTAGTCAGCACAAAACTATAAATAGATTTTTAGACGGTCATTTAAGACATTTATTCCGTTTGTATTACAAATTTACTGCTGAAGAAAACAGTCTGCATGTTTACGTTAAGCACTGAAAACAACCCAAATTTAAATCTAAATGTTTTAGATGGGGATTTAAGGGTCGCTATTGACCAAAGATGACAAATCTCAGAACTATAAACAACTGACTGAACTAACTTTTCCTTTTCAGGTTACCCATCATGCAAATATTGAAATGTTTTTTTCAATAGCATGGCTATCTCAATACTGCAAATTCAATTAAAGCAGGTATGGTCTTAGAGGATATATAATTTCCATGGAGAACTTCCTATAACTGCGGTTGGCACACCCTAGTCCGTGATTAGTTTTGTGGCAACAAAAACAAAAACATTTGTTAATGACATAGGCTATAATTAACGTATTCCAGATTTCGTACAGAATTCATTTTGTCGGTAAATTAACATTGTATTGACACGTTTATGTTAATATAGACACAGAAACATTAAAGTTAAGAACTGAGAAAATATTTAGAAAATCGGACAATGGTGTAGTCCCAAAGGGTAACGAATCCAATACTTGAATTTAGAGTCTAAAATAAATACAGCAATATTTACAAAGAACTTCAGTTACCCCTGTTAGATGTATGATTTACAAATGTGCCAATAAATCCTGAGTGTTATAAATAATTCACTGAGATATATTTGTTCGAGTTGTTTGATCAGATGGACACGAGACACGATTCAAGTTTGCAAAAGTGCTGATTTTAAAGTAGTAACTTTCATCAGGAAAGCAGACTGAATCTTTGGCATGATAGAGAAAACAATAGCAAATAAAAATGAGTGAATATTATTACTAATTATTTTTGCTATAAGGTCAGCTCTGATAGGACAAAGAAAACATAAATCCATTCGACTTTCCTATGTGATTTCAGCAGTCTGATAATCAGCGCGTTTATTCAATATCAAATTCTAAATTTTCCAAAATTCCTCATATGGGAGAAAGAATCTCTGAGTTACATGAACGCTTTTGGTAACTTCCTGCGTCAGACGCGACACGTAAGTACATTTCAAAGGCCTGCGTATAAACCAAAGTAATTGATGGCGTCATCTTGACGATTTATTTCGAAGACGTCCTCGTGAAAAAAAGATGTCAATCAATGTTCAGTAGATACATCAGCTAACGAGACTATCACCTCACCTATCACCGCAGTTAATGCTTTGAGAAGAAAACAATTATCTGTCCATGTCAAATAACGTTGTTATTCCTTGTAAATTACTAACACTGATTTTAAAGTCGCAGTTTTCCCTAATAAGAGTACCTTTTCTGTACTTAAGAGATGAACTGTGTTATATGCATTGAAGCACGAGTTAAAATTCGAACTCACATGATACAAGACCGTAGGTTATAAGAATTTAGATAAAACAATTAATAATAACATAAAAATGCTCAGGCAATCAACTAACGCCAACATCCTTTTGAACAAAAAAATGATACAATTTATTGTTTGTGCTATTTCAAATGCATGAGAATACATTTAATAGCACAGTCACCGGTTACTTTGAACAAGAGGGCCAAGATGGCCCTATATCGCTCACCTGAATATGACCGCTTTTAACAAAGTTGCTATGGACCTGGTTAATTGACCCCAGATGACCCATATTCAAACTTGACCTAGAAATTATTGAAACAATCTTTCTGACAAATTTCAAGGTTGTTTGTACTGAAAATGTTACCTAAATGCATGTTAACAAGGTTTTTCCATATTTGGGGTCTGTGACCTAGTTTTTGACCCCAGATGACCTTTCTTCGAATCTGAGCTAGAAATCACTAAAACATCCTTTCTGACAAATTTCAAGAATATTTGGACTGAAAAGTAGCTTCTAGAGTGTTAACAAGTTTTTTTTCTATTTTTGGGCTCTGTGACCTAGTTTTTGATTTCAGATGACCCATATTCAAATTTAACCTAGAAATCATCTTAACAAGCTTTCTGACAGATTCCAGGTTATTTGAACTAAAAATGTTACCTCTAGTGTGTTAACAAGGTTTTTCCATATTTTGGTTCTGTGACCTAGTTTTTGACCCCAGATGACCCAATTTTGAACTTGAGCTAAAAATCATCAAAACAACCTTTCTGTCAAATTTCTGGGATATTTTGACTGAAAATGTAACCTCTAGAGTGTTAACAAGGTTTTTCTATTTTTGGGCTCTGTGACCTAGTTTTTGAACCCAGATGACCCATATTCGAACTTGAGAAATCATAGAAACAACCTGTCTAACAAATTTCCAGATTATTTGGACTGAAAATGTTACTTCTCCTCCTACAAGAAGATTTTCAAAGATTTCACTATATAAGCCTATGTAAAACCAATGACCCTGGGGTGGGGCCAAATTTGACCCCAGGGGTATAATTTGAACAAACTTGGTAGACGTCCACTAGACAATGCTACATACCAAATCTTAAGGCTCAGGGCCTTGTGGTTTCTGACAAGATTTTCGAAGTTTTTCCTATATAAGCCTATGTAAAACCAATGACCCCAGGGTGGGGCCAAATTTGACCCCAGAGTTATAATTTGAACAAACTTGGTAGAGGTCCACTAGACAATGCTACATACCAAATATCTTAGCTCTATGCCTTACAGTTTCTGACAAGAAGATTTTTCAAGTTTTTCCTATATAACTCTATGTAAAACAAGTTACCCCTGGTGCAGGGCCATTTTTGACCCAGAGGCCATGATTTGAACAAACTTGGTAGAGGTCCACTAGACAACGCTGCACACGAAATATCTTAGCTCTATGCCTTACGGTTTCTGACCAGAAGATTTTTAAACTTTTTCCTATATAACTCTATGTAAAACAAGTTACCCCTGGGGCAGGGCCATTTTTGACCCAGAGGCCATGATTTGAACAAACTTATTAGAGGTCCATTAGACAATGCTACATACCAAATATCTAAGCTCTATGCCTTAGGGTTTCTGACAAGAAGATTTTTAAAGTTTTTCCTATATAACTCTATGTAAAACAAGTTACCCCTGGGGCGGGGCCATTTTTGACCTAGAGGCCATGATTTGAACAAACTTGGTACAGGTCCACTAGACAACGCTGCAGACCAAATATCTTAGCTCTATGCCTTACGGTTTCTGACAAGAAGATTTTTAAAGTTTTTCCTATATAACTCTATGTAAAACAAGTTACCCCTGGGGCGGGGCCATTTTTGACCCATAATCATAATTTGAACAAACTTGGTAGAGGTCCACTAGATGATGCTTTATACCAAATATCAAAGCTCCAGGCCTTGTGGTTTCTGACAAGAAGATTTTTAAAGATCTAACTTTTAAAATCTGTTTTTAGCTGCTGTGACCCAGAAATGCAATGAACCGAAACCATTTGAACAAACTTGGTAGAGCTTCATGCAAGGAACATTTTAGGCAAGTTTCATTAAATTTTGCCCAGTGGTTTCAGAGGAGATGTCGTTTGAATGAATTGTGGACGACGGACGGACGGACGCCGGACAATCAAGGATCCTAAAAGCTCACATGAGCATG
Source organism: Cyclina sinensis (assembly GCA_012932295.1). Taxonomy (NCBI): domain Eukaryota; kingdom Metazoa; phylum Mollusca; class Bivalvia; order Venerida; family Veneridae; genus Cyclina; species Cyclina sinensis. Next base: position 42,458,583 of record JAAONU010000017.1, read on the forward strand.
CTCAGGTGAGCTAAAAATCAAATGCCATGATTTTAATGCTACCTTTTAGTGCATTTTCAAAATCACGTTTTTGTAAAACTTGAGTCACAGCTTTCTGTTTTCTTATTCTGTCTCAGAAATAGGATTAAAACAGCGTTATTCATACAAATAAGAAATATATTGTTCTTGAAAAACAAATGCCTAAGCAATTTACAAGCTGAAGAAATTATATCACCGATACTTCATTAATGATATTTAAACTGATTTTATAGCGCATATATCACTACAGCTTTAAGACTCAGAACATATTGAATCATAAACAACTTTGAACATTTATTCAAATAACACTTCGAAAGGGAAGGGCGTTGCCAGATAACATATTAAAACTAACATAATTATAACCATATTGAAAAAGTCGCTCCCAAGTTCTATTGCAATAAAAAGCGAAACCACACCGAGTTCGATTCTTTTGTTTATTTATTTAAATGTTTAAACATCATTTTGACATATTCACTCAAGAATTAGATTTTAATAGAGATACTTTAATAAGAACCTAACTTATTTCTTAACAAGATTTAGTTTCTTCTGGTGAGTTGATAAAGATTTAAAATTAGCACCATAACAGACAAAATTCTTTATTTTATTATCAAAAAATGATACGAATATCAACTGTCCATATATTCTTTTTATATTCTTCTTTCCTTAATGTGGTTACATTAGATTCACAAGGCTTTACAATACGCGACAATAATCCAAGTATCAATACTGACCACTAAATAAACGCATTTAATGTCAAAGGAGACGAAATGTGATTGCAAAGGCAAACTCTCTGTCATCAGTTGAAGGATTCCTCTATACCCTTATACTGATCTAGTTCTGTAAAACAGACACTGACTATCGTTGCCACATGGCTCATGTCAACACATTTTATAATGTATGGCATTTGCAATTTAATGAGAAAGTTATTTCAAAGAAGCAGTTAGAGTTACTTATTTGAGCTTGGCTGAATGAGTAAGGATTCGACACTTTACACATATAAATACTAGTGAAGTGCGGTCAACTAGCATTAAATTCACTTTTTTCACTAACAATATTCCGAATGTTTCTTGTGTAGTATATTATTCTTTGAATACAAATTGAATATAAGTTAGAGGAAAGTTAATATCAAGAATTGAGGAAGGGAATATGACAAGTAAATTATTTTCTGTATTGTTTTATGCTTATTCTTAACGTCAAAGTAATTTGTCGCTAAACTTGTTAGTGACGTCATCAGAAAATTCATTACTTGAATATACTTGTATATAACCCATTTAATACTACAAAGAAAAATTCATTAAGATTTGAGTACATACATTTTTGTCAACAGCATTAAAACATAATAATAAAGTATATATATATATAAACTTGCCTGATTCACCTCCGCCAAGTAGATAATTTGACTTTCTTTACTTCCGCTCTTCCCATCTATTTTTGTTTATATAACAATTAACTTAAATTATTCCAATGTTTTATTGTCACTGAAATACAGTTTATCCAATCAACATTTCAGTAAAGCCAGTGCGTAAAACCAGCTTATATGACCGAGACTAATTGTCCTTGTTTCCAGGACAATCGTTGTAAAGCAAATGCCTCGGTTAATGCTTCCCAGAAAGATTATTTCAAAGAGGTGCCTCTGTTATTGACAGATTTCGCTCTCTTGTTCAACCAGAGACGATAAGACAATACAAGTGTCCATTTGCGAGAATATTGGATATAAAAACAAGACAAGAGATCATCTAACCATGAAAAAAAACTTATAAGCTTTTTACTTGTGATAAAGTTTTTTTTAATAATGACGTAATACCTACAACTGGAGGTTAATCCGAGAAGATACGTACAAGAAATTGGTAGTTTCATCATTTTATGGAGAAAAAATAATGGATTGCCTATCATGATCAAGTTTATATATAATGACGTAATATCTATAATATGTGGCTTTTCCGAAAAACGACACCCACAACATTATCTTAAAATGCCGAGAAGTTTCATATAGGTTTTATGTCATGTTACTTTGATAACCAACGACAAAATGCAAGGATACGGGATCTGACATAATGGATTTTCTTTTGTATAAGTACTTGTTTCGAACATCGAGACAAGAAATAAACAAAATGAAGAGAACATAACACACCATTTGATTTCCTATTGAAAAATGAAAACAAAAATGCCATAGCGTGAGATACAAAAATATTAAAAATATTGTCTACGCTTTCATTTCGTCAACTTATATTTAGTTTATTCACCATAAATATTATAAACGTTTCATCTAAAGACCTTCCTACAGTCAATAAAACTGCACCTAAACACTAGGTAAAAGATTTTGAAACCACGATGCTTAGTTGCTTCAATAATAAACCTCGAAGGAAGATTTCGTGACAAAAACACCCACCACATTATAACAATTTTAAGTAACTAAAATAAAATATAAGAGGCTGACGCAGACTTTGTTTCAATAAAAGGCATAGATGAATAGACATTTGAGATATTAAGAATAATAATTGTTATGTAATTAAAAAGACACGAGTTATGATAGGCGTGGACCGAAAAAAGAAAGCAATAAGCAGTCAAGGTAGGAGAATTTCCTGGGAAATATGAAACAGTGTTTTCGTTAAAGGTGTTGGATTTCATTTTAAAGCCAAGTCACATGTTTTCGACGAGAATTAATTTTTATCTCACCACCCATATGAAATCGTGCAGGTGAGTTTCCAAGCTTTTTTCTTCTACAAAAGTATCCTTCAAACAAGATGAGGTGTAGTTCAGATGTCTGTGTCATTAAAAATAAATGGATTTTAAGTAAACAAATATGTCGAGCGTGATTAGAGGCAAATAGCATTACAAAATATATAGTGTATAGTAAGTACACTGTCTTATGATTTTTTGATATTTTTTTCTAATTAAAGTTGAAAAACTTGGACTACAAAAAAGAGTGTCCAAGTTACGACACGTTTGCATTTTCGCAGTTACAAGCACATGTCTAGTACTGCCTTTATTACAAAGAAGGGCAACCAATATTCCTTTTGAAAATGGCGACTAAAATATTGAAAATTATCGAACTGCAAAACAAAGGGAGATAATTTAGAGATAATTTATAAAACCAACACAATTATGTCACGACTCAGTTGTTATCAAATCGTTGCAAAATACTGAATGCATTTAGCTGCTGTAGAAGAATGAAAGCCAAAAAGTGCCTTCACAATAGTTGTGAAAACTATTCATCCTCATCCTGTGACATTTGATAGTATAAATCAGTCAGCAAGAATCAATACTTGTTCATTTGCGTTGCACTCATGATGTACATTTGCTATCACGGTAATTGAAATGGATACCTTTAAAGACAATCAGCTCTATTGAATTTATTGGTAAATGCTAATTGATGAGAGTTGAGGAAGCGGATTTCTATTCCCTTGACAATAACTGAAACAATTAATTGCTTCAGTGAAGTTAAAATATCTAATTTTATATTTCCCTTTATAAAAGTCCATTGTTTATCATGTTTGCTTTTGGTTTGGCCTTCTAATGTTCGAATACTTCGGATGAAAGTTCAGAGGTGTCTATTTCCTATGAAAAGACAATTGCATAGTATAAATGCCAATCCTTCAGACCACACACAAGAGTTGCAACAGTAAAATACAGTGTGCTCTTAGCAAGTCTGTAGACGTCAGATTAAGGAACAATTTTAGGAGATAAAAATAAAAAAGACAATGAAAAATATCCTAAATCGTATAAAGGAAATATTCATAGTTATGCAAACTCACTGATAGAAAGAGTATCTATCCAATTTGAAATTTTCTTCCATCTTAATGTCTTACTTGTGTCACAGCTTTCTGTTTTCTTATTCTGTCTCAGAAATAGGATTAAAAACGTTATTCATGCAAATAAGAAATACATTGTTCTTGAAAAACAAATGCCTAAGCAATTTACAAACTGAAGAAATAATATCCCAAATACTTCATTAATGATTCTTAAACTGATTTTATAGCGCATACATCTCTACAGATTTAAGACTGAGAACATATTGCATCATAAACAGCTTTCAAACATTTATTCAAATAACACTTCGAAAGGGAAAGGCGTTGCCAGATAACATAACAAAAACTGAAACCTTGTTAAACCATATATACAACTATGATGGCACGGCGAATATTTGCGATTTTGTCCAAATACATGGTTAAGGTCAGAGTATTCATCATTTGTCCAGGCATCAAACCCAGGCAGAAGTTATGTGCTTTAGCTAGTAAATGTGTCCATGTTTACGATACAGAGAACAGATTAAAACTAACATAATTATAACCATATTGAAAAAGTCGCACCTAAGTTCTATTGCAATCAACAGCGTAACCACACCGAGTTCGATTCTTTTGTTTATTTATTTAAATGTTTAAACATCATTTTGACATATTCACTCGAGCATTACAATTTCACAGAGATACGTTAATAAGAATCAAACTTATTTCTTAACAATATTTAATTTCTTCTGTTGAGTTGATAAAGATGTCAAATTAACACCATAACTGACAAAATTCTTTATTTTATTATCAAACATGATAGGAATATCAACTGTCCATATATTCTGTCCATATACGCGACAATAATTCAAGTATCAATACTGACCACTAAATAAACGCATTTAATGTCTCATGATATGAAATGCGATTACAAAGGCAAACTCTCTGTCATCAGTTGATAGATTCCTCCATAACCTTATCATGATCTATTTCTGTAAAACAGACACTGACTATCGTTGCCACATGGCTCTTGTCAACACATTTTATAATGACAATATGGCATCTGCAATTTAATGAGAAAGTTATTTCACAGAAGCAGTTAGAGTTACTTATTTCAGCTTGCCTGACAGTGTAAAGATTCGACATTTTACACATATAAATACTAGTAAAGTGTGGTCAACTAGCATTAAATTCCATTTTTTCCACTAACATTATTCCGAATTAATGTTACTTGTATAGTTTATTATTCACTTTTTACAAACTGAATATAAGTTTGAGGAAAGTTAATATCAAAAATGAAGAAAGGGAATATGACAAGTAAATTATTTTCTGTATTGTTTTATGCTTATTCTTAACGTCAACAGTAATCTGTTGTTTAACTGGTTAGTGACGTTTTCAGAAAATTCAATACTTGTATATTCTTGAATGCAATTAAAGATTCATTAAGATTTGAGTACATACATTTTTGTCAACAGCATTAAAAACAAAATAATAAAGTATATATATAAGTAAACTTGCCAGATTCCCCTCCGCTAAGTAGATAATTTGACTTTCTTTACTTCCGCTCTTCCCATCTATTTTATTTTATATAACAATTAACTTAAATAATTCCAATGTTTTATTGTCACTGAAATACAGTTTATCCAATCAACATTTCAGTAGAGCCAGTGCGTAAAACCAGCTTATATAACCGAGACTAATTGTCCTTGTTTCCAGGACAATCGTTGTAAAGCAAATGCCTCGGTTAATGCTTCCCAGAAAGATTATTTCAAAGAGGTGCCTCTGTTATTGACAGATTTCGCTCTCTTGTTCAACCAGAGACGATAAGACAATACAAGTGTCCATTTGCGAGAGTATTGGATATAAAAACATGACAAGAGATCATCTAACCATGAAAAAAACAACTTAATATTAGCTTTCTACTCGTGATAAAGGATTTTTTTAATAATGACGTAATACCTACAACTGGATGTTAATCCGAGAAGATACGTACAAGATGTAATCTCAAAATAATAGGGAGTTTCATCATTTTATTGAGAAAAAATAATGGATTGCCTATTATGATCAAGTTTATATATAATGACGTAATATCTACAGTAGGTGGCGTATCCGAACAACGACACACAACATCATCTTAAAATGCTGAGAACTTTCATATAGGTTTTGTGATCATGTAACTTTGATAACCAACGACAAAATGCAAGTATACGGGCTCTGACATAATGGATTTTCTTTTTTATAAGTACTTGTTCGAACAAGACAAGAAATAAAGTAAATGAAGAGAACATAAACATGCCATTTGGTTAATTTCCTATTGAAAAATGAAAAAAATGCCATATGATACAAAAATATTAAAAATATTGCCTACGCTTTTAACTCGTCAACTTAAATTTAGTTTATTCACAATAAATATTACAAACGTTTCATCTAAAGACTTTCCAACGGTAAATAAAACTGCACTTAAACACTAGGTAAAAGATGTTGAAATCACGATGCTTAGTTGCTTCAATAATAAACCTCGAAGTAAGATTTCGTGACAAAAACACCGACCACATTATAACAATTTTAAGTAACTAAAATAAAATAAGAGAAGCTTATGCAGACTTTGTTTCAATAAACAGCATAGATGAATAGACACTTGAGAGTTTTTAAGTATAATAATTGTCACGTGATTAAAAAGACAGGAATTATGATAGGCGTGGACCGAAAAAATTTAGCAATAAGCAGTCAAGGGAGAAGAATTTCCTGGGTAATATGAATCAGTGTTTTCGTTAAAGGTATTAGATTTCATTTTAAAGCCAAGTCACATGTTTTCGACGAGAATAAATTTTTATCTCACCACCCATATGAAATTGACACTTAGTGCAGCTGAGTTTCCAAGCTTTTTTCTTCTACAAAAGTATCTTTCAAACAAGATGTCTGTTCCATTCAAAATAATTGATTTTAGGTAAATAATTATGTCGAGCGTGATAAGAGGCAAATAGTCTAACAAAATGTATAGTGTAAAGTAAGTATACTGTCTCAAGAGTTTCTGATAATTTTTTCTAATAAAACTTGAAAAACTTGGAACTACAAAAAAAGTGTCCAAGTTATTACACGTTTGCATTTTCGCAGTTACAAGCACATGTCTAGTACTGCCCTTATTACAAAGAGGGCAACCAATATTCCTTTTGAAAATGGCGACTAAAAGATTTAAAAGTATCGAACTGCAAAACAAAGGGATATAATTTAGAGATAACTTATAAAACCAATACAATTTTGTCACGACTCAGTTGTTATCAAATCGTTGCATAATACTGAATGCAGTTAGCTGCTGTAGGAGAATGAAAACCAAAAAAGTGCCTTCACAATAGTTGTGAAAACTATTCATCCTCATCCTGTGACATTTGATAGTATAAATCAGTCAGCAAGAATCAATACTCGTTCATTTGCGTTGCACTCATGATGTAAATTTGCTATCACGGTAACTGAAATGGATACCTTTAAGGACAATCAGCTCTATTGAATTTATTGGTAAATGCTAATTGATGAGAGTTGAGGAAGCGGATTTCTATTCCCTTGACAATAACTGAAACAATTAATTGCTTCAGTGGAGTTGAAATATCTAATTTTATATTTCCCTTTATACAAAAGTCCATTATTTATCATGTTTGCTTTTGGTTTGGCCTTCTAATGTTCGAATACTTCGGATGAAAGTTTAGAGGTGTCTAATGAAAAGACAATTGCATAGGATAAATGCCAATCCTTCAGACCACACACAAGAGTTGCAACAGTAAAATACAGTGTGCTCTTAGCAAGTCTGTAGACTTCGGATTAAGGAACAATTTTAGGAGATCAAAATAAAAAAAAGACAATGAAAAATATATTAAATCGTATAAAGGAAATATTTATAGTTATGCAAACTCACTGAAAAAAGAGTATATATCCAATTCGAAATTTTCTGCCATCTTAATAAAATACTATGAGACGTATTTAAGGGATTTCTTTCAGCAAAACAGCATTATATTTCATTATATGTTAGAGGTATGTCTCTTTTTTATGTTATACTAATATTTATAAAAACAACAAGAGTCAGACAAGAGGACCATATATTTACTGAACAGTTAAATTAAGGAAAATACTTGCTAATAAGATTATATGGGATATTAGAGGAGAAAAAAATATACAAAAATAAGATACAAACATAAATTGTCCTGCTTACATTAAAACCTCAAAATGCAAATACAAAAAAAAGAATTATTCTAAGGTGATGGCTTAAACAGCTAGCTTTTTCGAGAAAGGTCATTCATTTATGGTTTTGCTTAAACAGGGAGACATATTACCTCGATGCAACTTGTTAACATAAAGTCTTTTTCTAGAAATATTAAATTTTCAGCCAAAAATGTACAAAACTTTCAGTCTGTAACTTGCGAGTTTTTGCAGAAAGCAATTCAAAAACGAAAGGAAAAAATACCTAATCAGATTATCATTTAAGTCGACAGAAAGATTATCATTTAAGTCGACAGAAACTGCCCCCTTAATTTTTGCTATATCCTTTGTCGATATACACAACTGATGTTCGTTTCTATTTCGACATTTCTAAGCTCACATTTCCATCTAAACATATTTTAAGACTTTTCTAAACCAGGCAAGGAAACACGGAATGATGCACATAAATTGTCGTTTAACTCTTATTAATCATTTTTAGTCTCTACAGTAAAAATGCCTAAATACACGAGACCAAAGCCTTATCATCTTCTCAGACAGCAAAATTCATTTACGCCACTGAATAATTTATGAAAGTTTAGCATTGCATTTGCCGACTGACGTTCCCGATAATCAAGATCCTATTAAAAGAAGGACTGAAAGGAATATCGATTATTTCTATTTTCACTGCCTCTTTGTGGTTAATTGCTTTGAGATAGATATACATGAACAGTTGTTATGTGATATGTGTGGTTGATGAAAGGTTAAAGAATTTCATATCTGCTCGGCAACATAATTTCTGACGTCATCATTTGTTTACCAGAGCAAGATGATATACGTCATGGCGTGTCTTTGCTTCCTAGAATGTTTAGACTCGGTACAATTTTTAAATCGCAAAGCTTTCAAGAACTATGGAATAATTCTTGTATTAAGATTGTCAATTTGATTAAATCTGCTGATTTTCCATTAGTCTCAGGAGATGAATTATCACTGCATTTTCAAGCTGTCTTTGTTTCGAAATACCCCAAATGGGAATCTTTTTCAATTAAAGACACGGTTTCCCTTGTCACGCTGTTAATGTGAATTAATTGTAATGTAGCCTTCAGTCTAATACACTACAGAGAAATGAAAATATTTTGAGCCCATTCCTTTCTAAAATGGTAATATTTTCAAATGCAAAGCAGAACCCGCAGTTCAGCGGAAGTAACGTACAGTATAACAAAAACAATGCCTCATATCTGACCTCCACTGAATGTTGCATATTAACACCATGAAATGGTTTCAGTATTTTACACGGATGTGAATATACTAACTTTATTTCCATTTATAATGATTGGCGGTTTTGATAACGGTCTGTAAGCCTGTAAAACTTTGAAATAACAAACTAAATCATGTGAGATAAATTAAACTAACTTGAGACTGTTCGGACTTACATTCTATGTATAAATTAACTTTCGTTATATGACCACTATCGCATCTCTTTGTAAGGCTCTTCAGAATTTAACATGAACTAGATTCTACTACAAATTGTTGTTTAAAATCTGATCAACATTCAGAGAAGAAAGAAATGGCTCTTACATAGTGAATAATTACCAGGACTTTAAAATTAATAAAAACAAAACGCATTAAAATTCGACCACCCTGTTCATGAACTCAAAATGACTGTGTCTGATAAACAATATGGGGTCGTAAACACCGACATTGATAGATCATAATACCATTGAGGTTTGTATGTTGCAAAATAGATTAACTTTTCAAAACGCAAGTTTTTCATATATCTATATCACAAGAAAATTAAGGTAACCATTTTGATTGAAATTAAAACAGGAAAAAAAAACAAGACAATCGGTAAAACCGATGGATGCTCCCCATAGTAGAACTAATTCAAAATGGGTTATTTCAAGTGTTTTATATGTATATACTGTAGTGTGTTTTAGGAGCATGACCGTGCAGTGAATGTTTAGAAATACAATGAAAATATTGGTGGAAAATAGACGCATTTATGGTATAGATTCTTACACACCTTATCAAAATTTCAAAAGATAGCAATGTCAACAACATACATCTCCAACTGCCTATGAACAACTGAAAGATGCTACAAGTTTTGAAATAGAAGCAAGAAAACATCCGATTTTCCCATGTAGTGACACATATACAAATGATAAGATTGTTTTTAATCGTTATCTTATCAATACAATATAAAAGTGTATTGCATTGTATTGTATTGATAAGATAACGATTAAAAACAATGTGAAAAAGGTGATATAATGACAATGTACCAGTAATAAGCAAGTACAGAAATAAACTGAACATTTAACTACACAAATACTACTTATTAAAACTTTCCTTTTGAAATTTCTTCTGTTTCATTCAACAAATCAACAGTGACTATCTCTATATGTGTGCTTTCAATCAAAATATCACCTCATTTTAAGTAGAAGTGTTTTTGAGTAACGCTCTCGAGATGCATTTTAAGATATACAGAAGGGAGATGATCCATAAATAGGACCGGATGCATTTAAAGTTTTAGGATATTGTATTTTCTTTGTATAAACTTAATCAATATTTGTAGAATTAACTAAATATGCTGAACAGTTAAACGGTTTTTCTCTAGACAAGTACATGTATTATAAACTATAATAATAATAAAGGGAGATAATTAATAATCCTTTAAAATTGGGCATGGTAGAGTTATAATTCCATAAGACTACTGTAACACTTTTTCTATTTGCCCTCTATCATCATGTGTAATACCAACAAGATCCATTGAAAACTTTTGAAGCTATTCCACGGAAAAGCATAGTAAAACATAATAATAAAAGGGGATAATTAATAAACATGGCCAGATAGTTTTATATTTCTTAAAACCAATATTTCTATCATTGTTTTGAATAACAAGCATGCAGCGCTAACAGTTTTTAAGTAATTCTCTGAATAAGAGTAATAAAAAAATAATAAAGGGAGGTTATTGAAAAGTTAGAGTTATAATCCGGACAAGCTTTAAAAATATAATAAAAGGAGATACCTGAAAAATGAGGTAAGGCATAGTTATAATAATTCAACACCGCACTTATATACAATTTCTATCAATATCTTTAAAAACAAATACAACCCTTTTATAATTTTAGAGTTATGCTCCGAACAAGCATTATGAAATATTAACAAAATTTATAAAGGGAAATAGTTGAACAAAATGGGGGCAGCTAGAAATAAACCTCTTGAATAATGCACTTCACTTTATCTATGTGCCTAATATCAACAAAAAACCTAATTCAAAAGTAATTAATGGGAAAAGCAAAATGTACCAAGGGGAGACAATGGGAAAACAAGACAAGATGAGTTATGGTTCTTGTGCACTGTATCCTCTATCATGAAGTTTTAAATAAATCCCTTCATTGGTGTTTTAGTTATACACCGGACAGATGGACAAGTCGCCGACCGCATGCTCTCCCTTCTGGAAGTATAAACTTTTAGTAGCAGAATTAGTTACTACATGTTTATCAATGTTTGAAGAAATAAGAATTAAAAAAGAAAAAAAAACACTTCATTAAATTAAATGTTAATGGATATTTGATTAATGAGTTGGTTCATTTCTTAAGTAAAATATCCGAGAAAATAGAATGACAAGTAGAGGGAACATAATTTCAATCCAATATTCTTTTATATTTAGAAGGGATGAAAATTCTCTCTGTAAACAGAATTTATCCTCAGAAATAAAACAGACCAAACTATAATGTCGCACCATAACGTGAGCAAAACAAGTTCAAATCTGTTAATATATTAACCTTGCTTATATTTCCCCACAATAAACCAAAACCAGCCACTGCCTTTATTCCTAGTAACCTAATAAAGGGGAAGAAGAATTCTCCTATAAATGTTTTCAGCTCGATTATACATTCAAAATAAACTAGTGCAGATGAAAAGAAAGTGTCATAAAAAAGTGTATAAATGTATTATTATTTATTCAATAATTAAATAAAAAAGCCATATTGTACCATCATATATGGACATTTCTGTAACGGTCATTAAAAAGAGAACTAGAGAGCTTTAAAGACACGGTTGAAATTATAGTATTTTCCAGGAAAGAGTACTCTACAGCAGTCATCGAGTATTGACTGTATAAGATACGTGTTCAATAATTACACTTGACTGGGAAAGTGAAAACTGTCACTGTAAATACAGGAATATTCCAAGAAGATAAACAAGTGCTTCTGTAAAACAATGTAAGTCCTTGTCATTGCTGCATTTATAAGCGTTCAGGTTTCTAAAATGCCCTGGCCCCAAGAAGTTACAACTGATGCACGCGTGCAAGATGAATATATAACTTACTCATAGAATAAAAAAAAACTAACTATTCTTACTACAATAATCCGAAATGTATTTTTGTCAAGAATACGAAAAAACGTGGAAAAAAAGAGAAAAACCTAATCAGCTTAGATGATTAACGAGTTTTCCTTACATGCAAAGGTGCATACTCAACACGGTTAGCTATCAGAATTTGATAAAAAGAGACGCTTTACATACGAGGCTGTCTTAGACTTTTGCCATAACTAGTTTATTTGTCGGCAGGTTGCCTAGACACTTTTACATAGAAACATAAGGAATGGATATCGTGGAGTTCTTTTTTAAACAACAATTTCAAATTTCTGTTCTGCCTGATCATGTGCCTTTGTTACCAATTATTACGAGTGCGTTGCATTTATAAACAACAAGCGCCGCAATGCGACGAAAACCAGGTTTTCAACGACCAAGTATTGATGTGACAGGAATTAGGAAGAAATATGGCAGTGAAGTAAAAATGGTGCTGTTATTTTGGTACCAACACAGAAAGTTGGTTTCATTAGTTCAAAATAAAAATAAATCAGATACCTGAGTAGCAATGCCAGGCTGTATTTTCATGTAAGCTACACACATGCCAAGTTGAGTATCAATAGGTCAAAGTGTGCTGAAGTTATTGAGTAAAAACTGAAAATTCTGTTGTAAGCAAGTGACCTTGACCTTGCTCCCAGATATCATAATAGCAATCCCAAGCTGCATCTTAATATAAGGTACCCACACAGCAAGTTTGGTGTCAACAGGTCAACGCAAACTCAAGTTATTACGTGAAAACTGAATTTCTTTTTTTAAGCAACAGTGCCCTTGACCTTGTTCACAGACACCTGGGTAGCAATGCCAAATTGCATCTTGATACCAGCTACCCAAATACTAAATTTGGTGTCAATAGGTCTAAGCAAACTAAAGTTATTGAGCGGAAATATAATTTCTTTTTTTAGGAACAATGACCTTGACCACAGACACCTGAGTAGCAATCCCAAGCTGCCTCTTGATATAAGCTACTCATATACCAAGTTTGGGGTCAATAGGTCAAAGCAAACTCAAGTTAATGAGCGGAAACTGAATTTCTATTTTTAGCAACAGGGACCTTGACCTTGATCACAGACACCTAGGTAGCAATCCCAAGCTGTCTCTTGATATAAGCTACCCATACACCAAGTTTGGCGTCAATAGGCCAAAGTCAACTCAAGTTATTGAGCGGAAACCAAAAGTTGACGCCCGCCCGCCCGCCGTCTTCAGCATTACAATAACCAGGTTTTCGTTGAAAACCTGGTTAAAAATTACGAGGCTTCTGTCAACAATATCAGAAAATAATGTTTTGATGGAAAATAGTAATGCATAAATAATGTCTTTTAATATCTCAAATCGTTAGTGAGGGAATGCAATTTGAGTAAAATGTCTGAATACAAGTGTCTGGAGATTTGTCATTCGTTCAGACATGGAATATAATATCGAGATCCATAATTTATAAACTCTAGTCATGCACTGTTGATAGCAAAGGATACGCCTGATATTCAATGTGCTTTCAGACAAACGAGCATTGAAATAAATATCAATCAAACAGAAATATAAAATCAGCTTTAAATGGTATTTCCTATTTGTGAGCAAAATGTTCCCAACTGAGTAATGGTTGTTCAACCAATACTTTTTTTATTTAACTTAGCCTGCTATGTGCAGAAACAATTTAATTCAAACAATATTTCATTGTTTCATGGTACGTACGTCATAACATTGTAAACAATACCATATTATTTAATTGTTTGCCAGACAATATAATCTATTATTCATACAGCTTCAAGCACTCTGTATCAATATTGCCTGCTCACTTGACACATGTCTCGTCCAAGGATAATTAAGCAAATGCAACGGCGAACGGAACACTGCAAGTTCAATTGTTAAATTGCTCCAAACTCTCAAAGTGGTGATGCTTTATTTAAAAAAGCAGTCTGTTTTCTGTTTGTCACTGTTACATGGCGTATAACTACAGCTTTCTGTTCCAGATTGTTTTTAACTTTAAGTTTTAGAAAGTAGGGAAACTTTGATAGCATGGACCGGTTGCTTGATGAAATATATAAGGCGTGAGAATTCAATGCCTTCAAGCAAACAGTGAAAAAATAGGCTTCAAGTTTACACAATATATAAATATCCTTATCAAATGTAAGTGGTCATTCTGGAGTAAACATTTACATTTCAGTCTGAAGTATTACCTGCGATGGTTCCAAATATGTTTGTTTAAAAATGAACTATAAGCTGCCTGGGGGAAGTTTTATTGACAACAAAGGATCCTCATCCATTATACGGTTTCGTAACAAACTTACGTCACTAGAGCAATGAAATAAAGACGTGACATTATTTACGAGCAAATGTTACTTGTCTCAGCTTAATTTATACATCCCACTTAAATAAGTGGTAAAGAAAGAGATACAAATAATTACTTCTCATTATATTCTAAAGAAAAAAAGACGCAATCCCATATGCATAATATGGAATTCTTCCAAAGTAATCCGCGTGAACGGAATTAGCAGCTGATGTCCAATAAAAAATAGTTCAAGCTGTTTCAAGAAGAAATAGTTCAAAGAAGTTCGTGAGAATTAGCAATTCATGCCCAATAAATCCATCGGATGATAAAAATGCACCCTTTGGCTGAAAGTGTTGTATTTGAAATCATGAGAATCAATGAGCTAACACATGGAGAAGATAATTGACTGCTTATCTGTTTAACGCTCTTGATTAGGTTTTAGAGTTATCAGCTAATACTAAGAGCTTACTGTTGTTTTTAAGAGAGGCATGAAATGCTATCTCTGATAGGTTTGGAGAAAGTAATACTCTGAAATGTCGCTGATAAGACCCGCTTTATATGAAAACTTACGGCTCTATCGCCATTTGTCGGAATCTTTATTTCTAACTTTTGCAGTTCTCTACTGAATTGTTTTATAAATATAAAGCGTCATAACAATCACAGTACATTGAAAACATTCATTCTGATAATTTGATACCTGATTCCGTACGTATCTGATATTATTTTCCAAAGTCAGTACACCTTTAGACAAATTTTAATGATATAATATCTAACATAACGGTTTTAATATGATGTGAATAAAATGTAAACTTATTATCGTTGACAAATGTTATATTTGACTTTTACTTTGATCTTTTTGTTTGTTATCTAAATTATGAATCTCAAAAAGAACTCGAAGGTAAGTGTATAAGTGCGTTTGGGATATTTCCACGTGACATTATATGAAGGAATTCTTTTAAACAATGTTTCCTGAAACGCGATATCATAACACACATTAATGTTAAGGAAAACGTCTCGTACAATGGGATCTTATTTCACAGTTATTAGTGTGTCTGTTACTTCGTGACACAATGAGTGTAGTATGGTCATGGCGCATTAGTTTATTGGCAGAAGTATTGTCAAACGCTTGTGGCTATGACCTGGTATCAACATAGGATGAAAGTATAAAGTATTATGTGTTATTAAATAATTGATTTGATATAGGCCCCTCTTTATCTGTTCAGCTGTATTTGGCCCGAGGCCTGGGGCCAATACTCCCGTCCAGAGGACAAATAACAGCGTCTATATCAATTCAATTATTTCATGACAATTTTATTTCATAACAATTCCAAAATCTGCCCACCCTCCATCGTCTGTCGTCAGCTTGGGTTCATAAGAGTTACATGTTGTAAAAAAACAGCAAATCGACTTTTCACACAAATACCGCACTAAAATCGTATTCTACTTTTTTGGTGGTCACTTCGTACTGCTAAACAGGATAACAGTCGCTAGAACAATTTCAAATGTCCTTAAAACTCGATGCTTTACCGTGGGAAAAATGGCTGCCATTTAAAATTGAATTCTATATTAATTTTTCTGCCCTGATCTATAAACCAATCAAATTGAGCTATAAGAGGGCCAATATCAATATCACTTTACCGGCCCGGGGCCGATCAGTGTTATTTATTCTGGCCATGATATTCAGAAAGTCTACGTTTTTTAAATCAGGCGTCCGGTTTGTTACAGGGAGAATAATAAATGGTAATGAAATAATGTTATTTTTTATGTGGTACAGAAACATTAATACAAAGCGTCCGTGTCAAGGATTGCTGCTTGCTTTTTCTGTAAGTGAATATTTTGTTTTTTGTGCAAGATTCACAAATGCATTTCTACTGAAAAGAAGACATTTATAACACTGAAATAATTCCATTTCGTTTAGCCAAATGCAATACTGAAACAAAGTAAAGAAGGAATCTTGACTTTTCAGATTTATTCGGAGTTTAGTACTGCAGTATTTAAGAAGACACACAAGGCACATGATTTAGTGGTAGAGCGCTGGACTAATGATCAAGGGATCGTGAATTCGATACTCCGGTAATCTTTTAACACTGTCTTTCGGAGACATTTAGCTGAGGTCCCATGTATACATAATTTAAATACCTTGGTAGAAGTCTACTAAACATTGCTACACACCAAATATATGGTCACGCAGTTTCAGAGAATAAGATTTGTAAAGTTTTTCCTAATATGTTTACATAAAACACAGTGAGGCCCTTGATATTTCGTCTAATAAAACAAAAATCTTGTGGAAATCATCTAAGAAAACAATTCCATTGAATCGATACGTTGAAATAAAGTTTATTTATAACAAGTTTTCAAAAAATGTCGGATTAAAAAGCAAACATAGCTTTTACTAAAAAACTTTGTAATTACAACACAAAAGGATCGGCATTTCTCCAATACAACGATTGTCTTCAGTTCGTGCAAGTAATACAAAAAGAACCGGTTATAAGAAGATGAAACAGAGATGACAGTAAATGATAAAACATGTTTGCTCATATTAAATTAAATATAAACAACAATGGAAAAGATGATATAAGAACGACTCTACGTGTTATGCCCCCGATGGGAGGCATATAGATTTGAATTGACCGTCCGTCAGTCCGTCCGAAAATTTTAACATTGTCCATAACTTCCTTATTAGTAAGTAAATTTACTTTACAGTCACTTGAACACAACACCCCTTTGGACAAGACCTTCCCACTGACCTATATTTGTTTGACCTTGACCCCTGAATGACTTTCACTTGAAGATCCAATTGTACAAATACTTTAACATATACCATAACTTCCTTATTAGTAAGTGGATTTACCTCACATTTGAACATAACTCCCCTTATGACAAGACCATCCCACTAACCTATAATTGTTTGACCTTGACCCATGAATGACCTTCACCGTGAAGATCCAAATGTCTAAAAACTTTAACATTGACCATAACGTCTTTATCAGTAAAGGGATTTACTTCATTCTTCGACACGACACCCCTTTGGACAAGACCTTCCCATTGACCTATACTTATTTGACCTTGACCCTTGAATGACTGGTCCTCAGCTCAAAGCCAAAGCACCACTTCAAGGGGCATTGTCATCTTACAGTGACAGTTCTCGTTTAAAATAGATTTATCTTTCTAAAAAGCAGAAAGGAACAGAACAAGAAGTTTAGAACGAGGTGTTCATGTCCATTTAATATGAAGCGATCGGTATTGAGTCCATTGGGTGAAAATGTATGTTTAGAGAATTACTCCGGAGACTAGATAAATATTTGTTCATCCGTATTAACTCGTTTTATAGTTTAAAAATCAAAATTTGTTAAAGCAATTGATTTCTAACGGGACAATAAGTTTAATCTATTTATGGGTAAACTCTAAAGTACCTTAGTCCATGAGAGCCCTATCCTATCCAACTGGTCGATAAAAGAGAGTTCTTTAAAATATGTGCTATTTTTTATCCTGTACCATTATTTGTAATGCTTTAGACTTAATATAATCTTATTACTCATGGTCACACAATTAAGGAAGAGACTGTTGTATTTATAAGGTTATAAGGTATCTACTGATACAGAAACCTTCATAAATAATTCTTGAATTAGAACGGTTTTATAACCGAGGGTATATTAACAATGTAATGTGTAAAAATCGTCCTGCAGGCACTGAAATATATTGCCAGACTACGCTTACTTGCAAGTGAACAAAGAGTTTGCAAATAAAGCTTGTAAATTACAAATATTTCTCTTTTAATATTTTTGATCTTAAACCATGCAGGAGCTTACACAACACAACAGAGAGAGAGAGAGAGAGAGAGAGAGAGAGAGTCCAGAACTGCTTTGCAAGTATCTAATAGTATGAGCATAAGGGTGAAAGCCGCTGCTTTTAAGTCGTCTGTGATGTCAGTGCAGGCAAAACAAACATCAATAACTGTCTCCTTGTATTAACGTATTTAGATCGTTTCTAGGCACTTGGCAAATCATATATCATTTTGGATTGCTAGAAAACGTATGTCTAGTCTAGAAATACAACTAAAACAGGATATATATCTTATTTAATGAATCAAGTCACAAGCATATATCAGCAAAATACTTTTGTAAAAAAACAGACACGAGCTGTCACTGTCACAAGGTTTATGTTGTCACAGTTTGCTCTGATAAACAACATTTGTCTGTTGTTTCACATTTTAATGAGATTATTTCCTCGAAAATAAAATGTTGTTTTGTCCACATTGAAACATTAGGCGGTATGGTTGAAAATGAACGAATACTTTACCAATGATGGATGATACATTTTTTACCTTTTTCGTGTCTGGTTGATATGAGTTACAAGGTTTCGTAACAACAATAAGTGGTTAGTTAAATGCCCAAAAAGCAATTTCGTAAATTTATTGCTTTCAGTTCAGTTTTAAGGAATTGTTGCGACCAACCCTGCTGAATCATTACATTATGTATATAATTTCTATAGCTGTTCATTGTTAATTTAGAATGATAAATAACAGAGATTTAGTGTTTTCCTTGACGTATTTTAAAGCATAATTTTCAGTTAACTTCTTCAGGGAAATATATCAAGAAGTCTTATTTCTTTCTTTGTAGACTATGTAGTCTTTCTAAATCACTATGTTTCTAGGGCTTTTGCAAAAATGAGGGCATTTTATATGATGCTTGGCTGGTTATAATAAATTTAACGCAAATTGAACTAACAGTCTTTACACTAATCGACCTCTATCAATATTTACAAGAAAAATCCTGAAAGCTCTATAAATTTAGTAAATTTAATTGTGCGAAATTTGATATAGATGACAAATAATATTTTAAAACTCAGAAGATCAATAAATCTAACAAATCTTCACTCATTCTACTGACAAAACTGTCTGTATAAACTGCTGAAAAATGTTATTTTCCCTGTAATCTAGTTATTATCAAATATGAGTTTGCATAAGGACCATATATTTTCCATTAAACGTGAGAGACATTGATATGGACTTGTCGTTTTTAATTGAATCATAAGAGGTTTCTGCTGCCGGCTTTCAGCTGAAAATGACAGAAACAATAAACTATTTCTGAAGGCTAACAAACTTAACTGATTTAAATGGATCTAAAGTAGACAAGACGTCCTTGTATAGATTTACGTCACCTCAATACCTTTGATAGAATTCCCACTCTCATAAAACAGAAACAATATCCTAACGATGTTACACTAATATTGACAGTAAATTGAAGTTAGCTTTTCATCGAGTTTCTATCACAATTTAAAAGTATCTTGTCATTAAATTCAGTCGAATCTATAAAACGAAGCTAAAACACAAAGTACATAATTGTTTGCATTTTTCAAGGTTCAAGGATTCGTAGACTTTAACAAAAGCCATGTTACTGAACGGAAATGGGTGAAATCATGCATACCAACTGTTTGTTTAAATAGTCTTTTAGGTGCATTCTCACTGATATCGCCTTTTGTATCGATCGAATACTTGCTCTTGTTAAGCAGGCTTGCTGCGTGTTCATTTATTAAAGATTTGATATTTATAATTTACAGTGTAATGTGAAATAGTAAGAACTCTTGATCATTAGTTAAGTTACTTGCAAAAAAGTCATAGAATCGGTCAAATATTTAAGAATTCAGCATGATGCAATGTATGTGAACATTTAAATATATTGAAAATTTGAAAGTATAAATTAAGTCTACAGAGACAAGACAGTGCGAAGCAAGAAAAGTAACAAACATCTCATTAGTTGAAATTCCATTAATGTAATCTAGTGTTACTATACAAGAAGGCAATGATGGCCCTTCGTCGCTCACCTGTGTCTCATTGCTCAAGTTTCACAACTATATTTGTGTTGATTTATTTTGAAATAAGGCGAGTGTTAGTAAGTTAATCAAAGCTGTGAAACCACTAACATGCGACATGGCAAAATATTTTTATACTTCATAAACCCATGATTGGATCAATGTTTTGTGACAGTTTTGAAACATCGATTTTTAGTCTTGGTGACTTTGACCTCGACCCCAGTGAATGGCAGAGATTCATGCAAGGTACCTATATACATAATAGCTTAGAATACGGTCATATATAAAGGCTTTATGACAAAAAGTTGAATTGTGTATTTTAAGCATTGGTGACCCCAGGGGCATAGCAAATTTTGACCAGAGACCAAGATTTGTACAAACTTGGGAGAGGTCTACTAGGTAATAACACACATCCAATTTTCTTATATTAGGCCTTGTGGTTTTTGACAAGAAGATATTTTATTTTGCTAGGAAGGTCTTTAAAAAATCGACTGACCCCCATGGATTGGGGTCATTTTTATACCCAGGAGCATAATTTGAACAATCTTGGTAGAAGACTTCTAGATAGTGCTTCATGCAAAACAATTAAACCCTTAGCCTTGCGGTTTCAAAGACCAAAACTTAATTTTCAAAGTTGTCCCTTTATATGATTATATTTTATCAAACGACCCCGGCGCGAGGTTATAAATGACCAAGGGGATTTGTATATGACCTCTAGGTAAGCCTGTATGCAAAATATCAAATCCCAAGGCACAGTAGTTTCAGACAAGAACATTTTAAAAGATTTTTCTATATAAGCCTATAAAAATCATGTTGCACCTGGGTGGGGCTAAATTTGATCCTGGAGCCTGGAGCCATGATTTGAAAAAAAAATGGTAGAGGTTTATGAGACAATGTTACATACAGAAGCTACATGCAGCATTTGTTGACAGTTAAACTTAAGAAGTAACTAAACTTTACATCTACTTTTAACAAACAACATTTCTCAATTTTGACGACTATCACTTAATAAAATTGGAAAGTGACATTCAACATTAATATTATATACCAGTCGGAACAGGCACTTTAAAATGTTTCACGAAATGATTCAAAATCATTGTGCATTTTATTACGCAAAAAAAGATACATTCAAACATTCAATTTTGCCATAAACATTAATCTTCCTTTTAGAGTATTCCTTCGGTAAAAGAACGACATGCACTTAAGCATCTAGTCATATTATATGTCAACATTCAAAGAGTCTATCTTGCCTTTGACATTACTACACTTTGAAAAAATCTGCATTAGTGCCAATCAGTTTTTATTTTCTCTCGTTTCGTAAGGTTGTGTATTCAAGAATAGAAATCTATCACATTCCATGTCTTATTACATCTCGTTTTCTTGTTCTATACAGTATTTTCAAGATATGCAGTATACCTTATTAGTTTTCTTTTCTGTAGCCTCTCAGCTTGCTCGATATTTTGTGCTGGTTTATGTCTGGTAATTGTTTATATTAGTTCCCAAATTTTACGGTATATACACTCTAAATGCGTTTGGAGACAATAGTTTAACTGGCAACAGAATATCTGAACATTGACTGTGTTCCATTGATTAGCATTTTGCGCTGTATTGATTTCGTCTTTTGTAGAAGCCATATCTTTTTAATATGTACTTTGACCTTTTTGATACATCAGCAAGTTTGTTCAGATGAATTGAGCAAACATTTATTTGATATTTCTAGAATGACAAAGAGTAGGGCACCTTTTGACTCAATATACAATAATTCTGTTAACAAAACCTTTACGTGACTACGCAATTTCAAACATACAAAGGTCTTATCGTGGCTGTGCGAATACATTACCGGATTATGCATATTTGTTTAGAATGAGGTTTTAATGTTTCTCAAGTAATATCAAAACAGTTAACAAAAGTTTAAGAAGTTCTTTACACCAAAAGATCATTTGGGATGGTCGTTTTTATGAAAATATATATTGGGAGGCAAAATAACAAAAGAATTGATAATGCAGATAATGATAGATAGATCAGGAAAATCGAGTAGTATTTAAGTGTTATATCAAGGACGGTCTCATTAAAATGTAGACTTTATCATTTGCAAAAATATTTGAACGCGTTTGTCCATTTAAGAGAAAATGGTAATTTTTACGTATATTACTTGTTTATTATAGATTATTTTAAATAATCTACTGCGTCCTAACATTCATATTGAGAATTCAAATTCAACAAGATATGTTTGTAAAACATGTATGCCCCCTGTCGGCAGCCAAATAGTCACATGGCCAGATTATTGTGACTGACTTTTGACCTAGTGACCAAATATACATGTTATCTAAAATGCGAGTCTCACAGTCCACAAAACCCGATGCCATTTGGTAGCCAAGTTATTGGTCTTAACTGTTTTGACATACATGTGACCTTGACCTTTGACCCCAAAATCAATAGGGGTCATCGACTGGCCAAGACAAATGCAGATATGAAGTTTGAGGGTCAACGGCGCATGGGTTGTCAAGTTATTGATTGGAAACCGTTTTTTACCTACAAGGTCAATGTGACCTTGACTTTTGACCCCTTGACCCCAAAATCAATAGGGGTCATCGACTGGTGATGGACAATCATCCTACCAAGTTTGAAGTTTCTAGGCCTAAGCGTTCTCTAGTTATTGATCGGAAACCGTTTTTAAGATGAAAGTGTCTGCGATCTTGACCTTTAACCTAATGACCTCAAAGTCAAAAGGGGTCATCTACTGGTGATGACCAACCAGTATACCAAGTTTGGTGAACCTAGGTCAAAGCATTCTCTAGTTATTGATCAGAAACTGTTTTTAGGATGGAGGTCCCTGTGAGCTTGACCTTTGACCTAATGACCTCAAAATCAATAGGGGTCATCTTCTGGGGATGACCAACCAGCATACCAAGTTTGGTGAACCTAGGTCAAAGAGTTCTCTAGTTATTGATCGGAAACCGTTTTAAGGATGAAAGTCTCATTGATCTTGACCTTTGACCTAATGACCTCAAAGTAAATAGGAATCATCTACTGGTAATGACCAACCAGCATACCAAGTTTGGTGAACCTAGGTCAAAGCGTTCTCTAGTTATTGATCGGAAACCGTTTTTAGGATGAAGGTCCCTGTGAGCTTGACTTTTGACCTAATGACCTCAAAATCAATAGGGGTCATTTACTGGTAATGACCAACCAGCATACCAAGTTTGGTGAACCTAGGTCAAAGCGTTCTCTAGTTATTGGTCGGAAACTGTTTCTACCTACAAGGTCAATGTGACCTTTACCTTTGACCCCTTGACCCCAAAATCAATAGGGGTCATCTACTGGTGATGGACAATCATCCTACCAAGTTTGAAGTTCCTAGGCCTAAGCATTCTTTAGTTATTGGTCGGAAACCATTTGGTCTACGGACCGACGGACCGACCGACAGACAGACAATTGCAAAGCAATATACCCCCTCTTCTTTGAAGTGGGGGCATAATTATTATAGAACAGATTCAGATTTTAAACTTATAAGCATGAAAGATTGCTTTTTTGTAAGTTATGAAAATTTATACAAAAACACCCCTTCGTTCATTAAACACGCACTGATTTGACCTAATAACACATCTCACAACAGGATGTAAAACAAGGATACTTACTAGCCCTCTAGTCATTTATTTTGTAGAAAGCTTTTAGTTTGGCGATATACTCCTTATAAAAAGAAACCGATTTTATCATCTACGGGACTATTGGATTACAAAATTCGAAACAAAATAATCTTTTACACAGAGAAACAAATGGAGTGATAATAAGTTTTATACTCTTGATAATAGATATGAATAATGGCCTAATATAAAGAAGTGGTTGCAAAACGTAAACACAAATTATGTCTTTTATTTAAGATAATTTGATAGTTTTATAGACCATGTAAGGCCTGCGTCACAACAAAAACAGGCGTATGAATATTTATAAACCGTAATTTGCAAGAAAGGAAACGAAGTGTTATTCCAGAGATTTAGTACAGGCCAAAGAAAGGGAAATAAAATAAAAGGAAGTAAGTCAAAAACCTATAGCAGCACTAAAACCTAATTTGTTTTATACAGTATTTGTATGTTTGTTGTC
Source organism: Cyclina sinensis (assembly GCA_012932295.1). Lineage (NCBI taxonomy): Eukaryota > Metazoa > Mollusca > Bivalvia > Venerida > Veneridae > Cyclina > Cyclina sinensis. The sequence goes on from JAAONU010000017.1 coordinate 42,483,057, forward strand.
TATTCACAGATCCACAAAATGACCCTTAAATACGGTATTTTTTCTAACAAAAATATAGATTTCTTGTTAAAAGACAAATAAAATCAACATACAGACAGAAATCAATTAATTTGCTAAACTAAAAATTTAGTTTTATAACAAGCAGTATTATTCTTAATTAACTGCCACGCTCGACTCATTGAACTTTCAAAATAATTACGGATTTCACTAAAAAACCGTTTGAATTATCTGACTATTCTTGGAAAAGGGCTTTGCAGCAAACAAATACACTTTTTATGATGATCACTGATTTTTTTTCAATTCTCAGTCGAAAAATTAAGTGCAGGTGTTGGACTCAGAGAGCGAACTAAAAAATCCAGATATAATTACATAATAATGGATCATCAAGTAAAACATAGAAAATTATAAACCATTCTAGATTGTTTACATCCTTGTTTGTCAGCTGGAACCTTTAGATCAACAACAAATTATCATTTACCCAGTATTATAAAATCTTTAATAAACACGGTTCATACAGAAGGAAAAGGTCATGTACTAGTCTTGATATAAGCAATGCTGGATTGCGCAGCTAAAACTATTCGAAGTAATAAGATCGCACCTTGTCAATGTCAAATCTCGCCTTAAACGAAAATACACTTTTCACACACAAAACTAAGATTGTTGTAAGAGCATGTACACAGGGGATTTAAATGATATGTAATGATTTTCGATTTTCTTTTGACATTTCTAATATAATTATTGAATCTAATTTAAATCTAATTTTATATTTTATGCAGTTCTCAATCGAAAGCAATTTAATTAAATGAGTAGATGAAGTTTGTATGAACTTTTCAAGGAAGCATTTATATATGTACTTAAAAACAAAATAGTACTGTTACATGCAGGGAAAGAAATGCATGCTAACATCGTATTTTTTCTTTCTTTTTTGGTAACATGCCTTCGGGCATCACCCAGTGTAGTGGCGAGTTTTCTAACTGCGACGGAGCGTCTAATGATAGAGAATATGCAGCAGATCGTCTGGGGCTCGAGATTTTGCGACATCATTATTCTGCTGCACTCCGATCCTATCTTCCACCATATTTGCGGCGCTAGTTTTAATAAAGTACAATCATTAGATTTCTCTTAATGTTTACTAGCGAGTGTACCAAATATTTGTTTGTGTTTTTAGGTACACGTTGAGTTTAAACTAAACAAAATATTGATTGTAATGGATATATAATTTTGCATATTCTTTTTTTATAACGACAGCATTTAAACTGACAATTATTTACTACACGTACAACAGAAGACTTATTATCCAGCAGAATTCAAACAATGCCTATAATACCTGCATGCGATGCGAGCATTGCTAAAATAACTGTGTATTGCTCTATCTATTTGAGCTTATTTATCGTCGGTACCGGTTGCCCATATGACCGACGCCCTAAGAAGAGGTTATTGGGGGACAGTGTATACTGCAGAAGACTTCCCATTCAAATGACACCTCTGGTTCTTTTGCATGCTCATTGTATGGCATGATAAGTGAATACAATGTACACTGGAAAATTAAGTCTTGTAAAATTTAGAATTGTTATGTTGTTCTCTTTCTTAGCTCTATTTACAATACTTTAATCATTTTCTAAAATTAGATGATAGTAGTTTAGTTCTCTAGGAATATATAGGAATATATTTTATAATGCATTAAATATATCATGGGCTTATAAAGACTTACTATATTAAATATTGTAATAAAATTACTTGCTAACTTTGTTTACACTCTGACAATATTTACTTACATGGACAGAAACACTAAAACAAGAACAAATCTATCAATATCGCAAGAAATATTCCATCAAGATGTGACCACATGTACAATCAATTATTGTGCATAACCCATTGGATTTACAGCGAAACGATAACATTTTGAAGGAAGAAAAATGCCAGAAAGAGTAATAATATTTCATCAGAAGAACAAACATTAAAATAATCCGAGTAAATAAAACTTACTGTTGAAGCAGGATGTGTATTTATGTTGTTATAGTTTTCCTGGAGGGAAACGTTGTTATAACTGTGTGAAAATAGGTCGTTTGTAACGTCCTCATCCTTTTTTCTTCATTACTTCAAAGTGGTCAGTACTGATTTGACTAATTCAATTCCTTTTCCGCAAAAGTCACATCTTTTTGTGCTCGATCTTAATATGCTGCGATGTGTATTCACGTATTCATTAATTTCTTTTACCATAGAAATCCTACATAATCAAATGAATCAATCACACGTCTTTACTTACTATTTCCTATATAAAAGAACGGATTCGAGGCAGACAATTTTTGTCGCATTATCTCTGAATAATGAAATGACCAAAAGTAATAGTTTATGTGACCGCAATCTAAAAGCAAGTGGGCAATGATTGCCATTGATCGCTCACCTGAGTACTTTGGCTGAGGGTCTGCTAATAAGCAAGCATAAGATGCAAAAATACATTTTCTAATTGAAGATTTTCAAAGATCTCATATTTTATACAATTAAAACCCATTTGACAGAGGAAATTTCGAGGTAGCAGCTTGTGAGGAGATGTCCTTAGAAGCAAAATATTGAAAATAAATCTATTTTTAGCTCATTTTGTTCAATGGAGCGGAACCTTTTTAGCAATTTTAATAGAAGGCTTTGTAAGGAACATTTCTGTGAAATCACCTTGCTGTTTAGATGAACAAGTTGTTTGAAATTGTTTCTATTTTTAGCTTTTGCAGTTCTTATGTGCAATGCAGCGGAATAGTTTCAGAAATTTTAGACAAAAGGGCCAATGGCCCTAAAGTGCTCACCTGGGTTCAAAGATGAAAGAAATTTTTATGAATGTAATGATGCATATCACAGAAATGGACCAATGCAAAAACAAAAAGTAGGTCAGAAGGTCAAAATATAGGTCATGAAATGACATTTTTGAAATCGGAACAAAAAGCTGTACAAACAGTCCAAATTTCATTGCCGTAGCTTTAAAACAAAAAAGTAGGTCAAAAATATAGGTCATGCTATGACGTTTTTGAAATTGGAACAAAACACTGTACACATAGTCCAAATTTTATTGCCATAGCTCCAAAAAGTAGGTCAGTAAGTCAAAAATATAGGTCTTGCGATGACATTTTTGAAATCGAAACGAAAAACTGTGCACATGGTCCAAATTTCATTGCTGAAGCTAAAAAAAACAAAAAAGTAGGTCAGTAGGTCAAAAATATAGGTCAAGGAATAATGTTTTTAAAATCATCTTGAAAAACTGTACAAATGGTCCAAATTTTATTGCCATAGCGAAAAACATAAAAAATGAGAAAAAAAAAAATTGGCCGGGTGTGATCCCCAGGGGAGGGGGGATGACCCCGCTGTGGTCACATTGCATACTACCAAATATCTAAGCTCCAGGCCTTGCAGTTTGTGACAAGAAGATTTTTAAAGTTTTTTGCTATATAACTCTATGTAAAACATGTGACCCCTTGGGCGGGGCCAGTTTTGACCAAGGAGCCATGATTTGAACAATCTTGGTAGAGGTCTACTAGACAATGCTCATCACCAAATATCTAAGCTCCATGCCTTGCAGTTTCTGACAAGAACATTTTAAAAAAAATTTCCTATATAACTCAATATAAAACATGTTACTCCTGGGGCAGGGCCAGTTTTGACCCAGGGGCCATGATACCTCATACCAAATATCTAAGCTCCAGGCCTTGCAGTTTCTGACAAGAAGATTTTTAAAGAATTTACTTAATAACTATGTAAAACATGTGACCCATTGGGCGGAGCCAATTTTGACCCAGGGGCAATGATTTTTACAATCTTGGTAGAGGTCTACTAGACAATGCTCATCACCAAATATCTAAGCTCCATGCCTTGCAGTTTCTGACAAGAACATTTTAAAAAAAAAATCCTATATAACTCAATATAAAACATGTTACCCCTGGGGCAGGGCCAGTTTTGACCCAGGGGCCATGATTTGAACAATCTTGGTAGAGGTCTACTAGACAATGCTGCATACCAAATATCTAAGCTCCATGTGTTGTGGTTACTGACAAGAAGATTTTTGAAGTTTTCCCTATGTAACTCTTTGTAAAATCAAGTGACCCCCAGGGCGGGGCCAGTTCTGACCTCAGAGTAATAATTTGTATAATCTTGGTAGAGGTCCACTAGATGATGCCTCATCACTAGATGATGCCTAATATCTAAGCTCCAGGCCTTGTGGTTTTTGAGAAGAAGATTTTTAAAGTTTGTTTTCTTTTTTTGCCATGGCAACAATAGTTCTGCATGGAATTAAATTCTCTGAACAACTTTGGAAGATCTTAATGCAAGGAATATCCCATGCAAGTTTCATTGAATGTGGCCTAGTGGTTTCAGAGGAGATGTCGTTTGAATGAAATTGTCGACGACGCACGACGACGGACGGAGGGGGATCACAATAGCTCACCATGTCACTGCGTCATGTCATTACCCCCGGGGCGAGGTTATAAATGAACAAAGGGACATAATCGAACAATCTTTGTATATGACCTCTAGGTAAGCCTGTATGCAGAATATCAAATCCCAAGGCATAGTCGTTTCAGACAAGAACATTTTTAAAGATTGTCCTATAGACCGTTCCAGAAATTAGTATCTCCCTGATTACCTCCCTTGCGTCCGCCATTAAGGGACTGCGCAGACTGAAGCAGTCATATCATGCGGAGCTTAGAAAAAGTCCCAGTTTTATAGCTGCAATGTCAATGTGAAATTGTATGTTAGAGAAACAGATTGATATAAACCGCATGAAACATTTATAATCAGCTAAGATCTATCCCATGGTCTTCTAACTTAAAAAAGTATATTTGTAAACGACCTTTTTTGCTGACATCTCAATCTATTGAACTGTTAAATAAAGGACTTGTTATACGGTAGATTCATTTTTCTTTTTTTTATCAAAACCTCACAAGAAACTGCTTTTGAAAAATACATGTATATATCTTTAAAAAATCTGACCAAAAGAGTTAAGTTATATTGGTGTCATAATAATTTTGTTTTTTCGTATTACAATAATTATCCACAAATAAGAACAAGGAAAGCAAACGTATTATTGCAATATCGATATCTTACAAACGTGTGGCTTGCAGCTATTATTTTCTTTCTGCATACAAAAACTCACATGTTGTACATATCAATACTTTGCACAAACTGATTTCAAAATGCAAGAAATAAAGAACAGAAAAAAGGTCCATACGGCAACAGAAGGTAAATTTCATACGGTCTTGAAAATCTTGCTTGTAAGGAAGAATGTATATTCTTAAATTTCATATAGCAATCAAATAAAGATTATGTTTTAAGGCATTTCTCAAGAGGAAATTTCGTTATTAAAGTGTTTTACTGTGACTGATCAACCAAGACCGACAATAACAATTAACTGTGACTTATCAAAACAAAGACAGTATGTCACCGCATATTACGTAACCACATTCGTTCACCACAAGGCACCACGAATGACAAAAGACAGTTTGATAATTAAAAAAGCGCTAAATAATTGTCAAGTATTCTTTGAAACTGTATCAAAGAATAAAACAAGTTTTAGTTAAGATAGAGTGAACATGCGGTTGATGAAAAAGATGTTTAATTTTGTCCATTTTGTGAGCTTTCATAGTTGTTCAAATAATTGAAATTATTCTTTCAACTTTCGAAAAGAAAAAGAGTGCTTTAAATATCAGTTTTGTTTTATACATATTATATGTGGTTTATACAACTCCAGCTTCTACGTTGAACAGTCCATTGTCTTTTTTAACAGTCCTTCTTGTGTTGAATAATTCAAGTTAATATTATGACCAAGTCATGAATAAAACATACAAAATAGTAATAATAATACAATAAAATGGTGTGTATTCTGCAACTAAATTCACGCGAAATAAGGCAGTATGTCACCTTGAAATGTGCTAAAGTTATACAGATTTATACGGAACTTAAGCATCATTGCGAGGTTTAGCAGTCCTTTAATGGCGAACGGTCACGTGACCTTCATAATAGCGGCGGTCAATTTATCAATTACGGAACGGTCTAAATAAGCCTATGAAAAATCATGTTGCATCTGGGGTGGGGCTAATTTTGATCATGGAGCCATTATTTGAAAAAAAAATGATAGAGGTTTATTAGACAATGCTACATACAGCAGCTACATGCAGCAGTTGTTGACAAACTTAAGAAGTAACTTAACCATTTATCGACTTTTAACGAACAACATTTCTCAAGTTTGACCACTATCACTAAATAGAATTGGAAAAAGACATTCAAGATTAATATTATATACCAGTCGGAACAGGCACTTTAAAATGTTTCACGAAATGATTCAAAACAATTGTGCATTTTATTACGCAAAAAATAGATACAATCAAACATTCACTTTTGCCATAAACATAAATCTTTGTTTTAGAGTATTCCTTCAGTAAAAGAACGACATGCACTTAAGCATCTAGTCATATTATATGTCAACATTCAATGAGTCTATCATGCCTTTGAGATAACTACACTTTGAAAAAATCTAAGTGCCAATCAGTTTTTATTTTCTCTCGTTTCGTAAGGTTGTGTATTCAAGAATAGAAAACATATCACATTCCATGTCTCATTAAATCTCGTTTTCTTGTTCTATACAGTATTTTCAAGATATACAGTATACCTTATTAGTTTTCTTTCCTGTAGCCTCTCAGGTTGCTCCATATTTTGTGCTGGTTTATGTCTAGTAATTGTTTATATTGGTTCCCAAATTTTACGGTATATACACTCTAAATGCGTTTGGAGACAAAAGTTTAACTGGCAACAGAATATTTGAACCTTGACTGTGTTCCATTGGTTAGCATTTTGCGCAGTATTGATTTCGTCTTTTGTAGAAGCCATATCTTTTTAATATGTACTTTGACCTCTATTATACATCAGCAAGTTTGTTCAGATGAATTGAGCAAACATTTATTTGATATTTCTAGAATGACAAAGAGTAGGCACCTTTTGACTCAATATACAATTATTCTGTTAACTAAATCTTTACGTGACTATGCAATTTTAAACAATATCTTCTAACATACAAAGGTCTTATCGTGGCTAAGCGAAGATATTACCGGGTTATGCATATTTGTTTAGAATGAGGTTTTAATGTTTCTCAAGTAATATCAAAACAGTTAACCAAAAGTTAAAGATATTGTTTACACCAAAGATTCATTTGGGATGGTCGTTTTTATGAAAATATATATTGAGAGGCAAAATAACAAAAGAATTGATAATGCAGATAATGATAGATAGATCAGGAAAATTGAGTAGTGTTTAAGTGTTATATCAAGGACGGTCTTATCAAAATGTAGACTTTATCATTTGCAAAAATATTTGAACGCGTTTGTCCATTTAAGAGAAAATGGTAATTTTTACGTATATTACTTTTTTATTATAGATTATTTTTAAATAATCTACTGCGTCTTAACATTCATATTGAGAATTCAAATTCAATTATTATAGAACAGATTCAGATTTTAAACTTATAAGCATGAAAGATTGCTTTTTTGTAAGTTATGAAAATTTATACAAAACCCCTTCGTTCATTAAACACGCACTGATTTGACCTAATAACACATCTCACAACAGGATGTAAAACAAGGATACTTACTAGCCCTCTAGTCATTTATTTTGTAGAAAGCTTTTAGTTTGGCGATATACTCCTTATAAAGAGAAACCGATTTCATCATCTACGGGACTATTGGATTACAAAATTCGAAACAAAATAATCTTTTACACAGAGAAACAAATGGAGTGATAATCAGTTTTATACTCTTGATAATAGATATGAATAATGGCCTAATATAAAGAAGTGGTTGCTAAACGTAAACACAAATTATGTCTTTTATCTAAGATAATTTGATACAGTTTTATAGACCATGTAAGGCCTGCGTCACAACAAAAACAGGCGTATGAATATTTATAACCGTAATTTGCAAGAAAGGAAACAAAGTGTTATTCCAGAGATTTAGTACAGGCCGAAGAAGTGGAAATAAAATAAAAGGAAGTAAGTCAAAAACCTATAGCAGCACTAAAACCTAATTTGTTTTATGCAATTTTTGTATGTTTGTTGTCTATTCACAGATCCACAAAATGACCCTTAAAATATGGTATTTTTTCTAACATTTTAACTATATTTCTTGTTAAAAGATAAATAAAATCAACATACAGACAGAAACAAATTATAATTTGCTAAACTAGAAATTTAGTTTTATAACAAGCAGTATTATTCTTAATTAACTGCCACGCTCGACTCATTGAACTTTCAAAAAAATTACGGATTTCAATTTAAAAACCGTTTGAATTATATGTGACTATTCTTGGAAAAGGGCTTTGCAGCAAATAAATACACTTTTATGATGATCACTGATTGTTTTTTCAATTCTCAGTCGAAAAATTAAGTGCAGGTGTTGGACTCAATGAGCGAACTCTAAAACTCCAGATATAATTACATAATAACGGATCATCAAGTAAAACATAGAACATTATAAACCATTCTAGACTGTTTACATCCTTGTTTGTTAGCTGGAACCTTCAGACCAACAACAAATGATCATTTACCCTGTATTATAAAATCTTTAAAGAAACACGGTTCATACAGATGGAAAAGGTCATGTATTAGTCTTGATATAAGCAATGCTGGATTGCGCAGCCAAAACTATTCGAAGTAATTAGATGGCACCTTATCAATGTCAAATCTCGCCTTAAACGAAAGTATACTTTTCGCACACAAAACTAAGATTTTGTAAGAACATGAACACAGGGGGTTTAAATGATATGTAATGATTTTCGATTTTCTTTCAGACTTCCAATATAATTACTGAATCTAATTTAAATCTAATTTTATAGTTTGTGCAGTTCTCATTCTAAAGCAATTTAATTAAATGAGTAGATGAAGTTTGTATGAACTTTACAAGGAAGCATTTATATCTGTATTAAAAACAAAATAGTACTGTTTCATTCAGGGAAAAAATGCATGCTAACATCGTATTTTTTTATTTTTTTCTTTTTTTTGGTAACGTCCCTTCGGGCATCACCCAGTGTGTAGTGGCGAGTTTTCTAACTGCGCCAGAGCGTCTAATGACAGAGAATATGCAGCAGAGCGTCGGGAGCTCGAGATTTTTGGACATTACTATTCTGCTACACTCCGATCCTATCTTCGACCAAATTTGCGCCGCTAGTTTTTACAAAGTGCAATCATTAGATTTCTTTTGTTTACTAGCGAGCGTACCAAATATTTGTTTGTGTTTTTAGGTAAATGGTGTGTTTAAATTAAACAAGATATTGATTTTATGGATATATAATTTTGCATATTTTTTAAATATCGACAGCAATAAAATAGAAAACATATTTACTGGACGTGCAACAGCAGACTTACTAGCTCGTAGAATTCTAAAAATGCATATAATACCAGCAGACGATGCGAACATTGCTAAAATAACTCTGTATTGCTATATCAATTTGAGCTTATTTATCGTCGGTACCGGTTGCCCATATGACCGACCTTCTATGAAGAGGCTGTAGGGGGATGGTGCATAGTACAGAGAACTTCCCATTCAAATGACACCTCTGGTTCCTTTGCATGCTCATTGTATAGCACTGATAAGTGAATACAATGTACACTGGAAATTTTAGTCTTGTAAATTTAGAATTGTTATGTTGTTCTCTTTCTTAACTCTATTTACAATACTTTAATCATTTTCTAAAATTAGATTATAGTAGTTTAGTTCTCTAAGAATATATTTTATAATGTATTAAATATATCATAGGCTTATAAAGACTTACATATATTATATGTTGTAATAAATTACATGCTAACTTTGTTTACACTCTGACAATGTTTACTTACATGGACAGAAACATTAAAACAAGAACATATCTATCAATATCGCAAGAAATATTGCATCACATCTGTACATTCACCAATTGGATGCTTTTTTAGGTTTTCACAGCGAAACGATAACATTTTGGAAGGAAGAAGAAATGTCAGAGAGAGTAAATTTTTTATTACCAGAAGAACAGACATTTAAATAATCACAGTAAACAAAACTTACTGTCGAAGCAGGACATGTACTTATGTTTTTGTAGTTTTCCTGGAAAGCAAACGTTGTTATAACTGTGTGAAAAAGGTCGTTTGTAACGACCCCATCCTTTTCTCTACATTACTTCGATGTGGTCAGCACTGATTTGACTAATTCAATTCTTTTTCCGCAAAAGCCACATCTTTTTGTGTTCGATCTTAATATGCTGCAATGTGTATTCACGTATTCATTATTTTCTTTTACTATAGAAATCCTACATAATCAAATGAATCAATCACACGACTTTACTTATTATTTCCTTAACGAAAAGAACGGATTCGAGGCAGACAATGTTTGTCGCATTATCTCTGAATAATGAAATGACCAAAAGTAATAGTTTATGTGACCGCAATCTAAAAACAAGTGGGCAATGATGGCCCTTGATCACTCACCTGAGTACTTTGGCTGAGGGTCTGCTGTTTCAAGATGTTGTTTCAATTTTTTTCCTATGTTTAGCTTCTGCATCCCTTAGGTGCAATCATAGAAAAGGGCAAGAAACAACATGGACAAGTGATTTTGGAGAAGATGGCATATGAAGCCAAATATTGACGAAAATCTATTTGTAGCGTTTGCAGCAATTTTGTTCAATGAAGCGGAACAATTTTATCAATTGAATAGAGGGCTATGTAAAGAACATTTCTGTGTAATTTGGTGGGAAAATACCTTGACGTTTATGAAGAAATGTTGTTTGATTTTTTTTATTTTAAGCTATTGAAGCAGCAGTTTTTTACCGTTTTCTTGCTGAAGAGAGTATATGTGCATGGAGCAGAACTGTTGAGCAATTTTAGAAAAGGGCAATATAAGGAACATTACTGTCAAGTGTGGTTAAAATTAGCCTTGTGGTTTAGGAAGAGGTGTCAGTAAAATGTTGACGACGGACGACTGAAGACGTACAACTGACGCTGGACGACGGACGCCGGACACATGGTGACCACAAAAGCTCACCCTTAACATTTGCTCATGTGAACTAATAAAGACCTGTCATATATACAAAGTATGTTATGTGATAAAGAATAAATAAAAAGATGTTAAATTTCAATTTTCCAGTTATATTTTTTTAATAGCGTTTACACTTTATTTATTTTCTAAAACTTAAACATGAGAAAAGTTGTAGTGTATACAAAAGATGAAATAATCGCTTATATATTGTTCGAGTAAGTGACCTTGTCCACAGCTAAGTAGAATAAAATTCAGGAATTTGAAAGAATTTATCTTCACACTAAGAAAGCGCAGTTCTAACAGCGGGGAGGGCAACATGAAAAGCAGATCTTAAATGGTTTTATACGTCGTTTGTAATAACCATCATATTATCTCAAAGACACCAGAATACTTCAGACAGCAAGTACGTCATTCGCTTTGCTACGACCAGACATTATAGTTTACAATGAGTAAATGCCTCACCCTGATCACTGATTTTCATTTAGATTTACAGTCATCTCATTTATCTGGAATCTGTTAATATCGACGGTCAATAACATAGCAAACAAATATTTCTTATAATTTCAAAGTTTGTCAGGGTACAAAACAATATAAATTGTCTGAGAGTTTATAGAAAACATTCAGTAACCAGCTTTAATGAATGTATGAGTTTAATAGAACTTAATTCACGTGTAGGATCCTATCAAAAATAATACCAAATAGTGTAAGATTTTCTTTTTCTTTTTTGTGCGTTCAAAGTAAGAACAGCTAACCAAGGAAATGAGTAATAATAAAGTTTATTTTAAAGTCACTATAACCGGTAAGATCCCTTAAGCACATCTCTAAGAAATACTTTACTTTTGCACATGACAGTAACAGTTAATAAATGATGTTGAAATTATTTCGAAGAAAGATATTAACAAAAGTTAACAAATTGTTTTTAGAAATAAATCGAACCATTTCAAAACATAAAATAAAACATATACTCTCTTCAAAAAAAAACCGTTAAAGAAATGTTGTTGCTGCCCTCAGAGCATGGAAACAATCGCTGAAATAAAATATACTGTATACTATTTTTTAATAATTATATGAAAATTAATATTTCTAGAATAATTAAAAAAACAAGAATCAGTTTTTGCTCATATGCACTTCCTTAAATTTGCAAGTATTGTAAATGGAATTGATACATTGAATTTCAATGACTATTATTAGATTTATTGGTGAACGTTAATTAAAGAACGTTTCAATGGTCGTTAGAACAATTACAGGATACACAGATTATTACCAACAGTTTTCAATAGTTTTATTTCATTATTTCCAGTAGGTCTGCGACCCATGTGGCAATACAAGCATAAATAAAACACATGGCGGCAATGTAAATACTAAAACAAACCTCTTAATTAGTGTTAAAAGTTCATACAATATAATGTATACAAACTGACACTCTGTTATACAAACACCGCTTGTTACCTGATTCTTCACATTTTTAATGTAAAGCAGTTATAAAATCTATCATATGTGTTTTTTAAGATTAATCTTTAATGATTTTTACTTGTACTGGGAAGTTGTTGAAGCTCCGTGTTACTTGTTAGACTGAAGAGCTCAATGATACGACAGAATATATATATACGAATCACTGGTTTATGATACTTCTAAGAATTCCATGCGCTCTAAAGTAAGACACGTCCCTTGCTGAAACACGTATAATGCCATTGTAAAATGATTAATAACTTACTGACAGATGATACAAGGCTATTAAAATTTCAGAAAATTGCCATATTCCAGTAACAAGATACACGCTTTGTTTATAAGATGAAAAGATAAAAAGAGTTAAAAGGAATTGATGATCTTGTTAAGAAGCACACACTCTTTATCTAGTAAATGGGAAGTAGTGTCCTTAACTATATTTAGCACATTTTGCAAATAATTTCTGAGACATCAACGTCATGAAACTTTATGTGAGAATGTAGACCAAACAAGTACCACATATTCACGTCAGATTTAAGAGTTTCTAAGTACTGGACCACCATTACCAGCATCTTCCTCTCCAAAGTACATTTTAATTTGTCAACAATTGTTTGTTTAAGCTGCTGAATTTGTTATTTTGCTTGTGTTCTGAAACTGGATTTATGATATACATGGTTAAATAACAAGCTTTGTTTCACTTATAAAGAGAAAGTATACTAAGTAAAACGATTTGCACATGTACGCTTCTACCGCATATCTAAATTCATTAAGTTAATTTTATCATCAAGTCAGCGAAACCGTTAGTGTTTCCTGCAGGGTTGTAGATTTGTAGATGTATTGAACTGTTTGAATAATGGGGACGTTAGAACCATAGTTGTAACACGTAAGTATATCATGCTATATTATCACACTGTCTGAACTAGAACTGCCACTGTCCTTGCGCATCCCCTACCTCGCCCCAGCCGCCTCCCACCCCGAATGCAGCTTTGTCAGTGTGGTATTGATATAAGGATACATGTTACTTTACGCCCCGGACTTTAATTTATGAAGGACAATAACTCCAAAATTGAGCAATGCACTTCTCTACGATAAGATCTTTTCTTCTATGAAGTTTTAAGTTGATATCTTCAATACTTTTTTAAGTAATGCTGCGGACAAAAATTAAGTATAAAGAAATAATTAAATGGCAATAACTTCAAAATAATGCAAAAAAGAGTAATGGTTTGTAGGCAGCGCACTTCGCCTCTATGAGATCAAGTCTATTTATATATGAAGTTTCAAGATGATACCTCCAACGGTTTTTATGTAATGCCCCGGACAAATATCAAGTATGAAAAATTTCAAAGGGCAATAACTTCAGAATTATAGAAAAAGAGTTATAATACTTGAGCAATGCACCTTTCCTCAATAATCAATTTATGAAGTTTCAAGATGATACCTCCAATATTTTTTTAGTTATGCCCCGGACAAAAATTAAGTATGAAACATTTTAAAGGGTAATTCCAAAATTGTGCAAAAGAGAGTAATGATTCTTAAGCACTGCACTTTTTTATTGAGATCTATTCATCTATAAAGTTTCAAGTTGATACTTCCAATATTTTTTTAATTATGCCCCGGACAAAAACTATGTATGAACAATTTCAAAGGGTAATAATTCCAAAATTATGTAAAAAAGCGTTATTTGGCACTGCACTGATCTATCAATCTATGAAGTTTCAAGTTGATATCTCCAAAAGTTTTTTGAGTTATGCCCCGGACAAACAAAACTGGACGGCCGGCCGAACGGACAAGCTGCTTCCCGTATACCCTTACCCCTCTTCTTACAACTTCGTTGTGCGGGGGTATAATAATGGGAACGTTCGTTAGAAGAATAGCTGTAACGCGAAGGTATGTCATGTTACAGTAGAATATGTTGTTCTTGTAAGTGAAATCCGGGCTTTCACTGTTTAATGAAAGCCAAGAAAAATTCATGAATGCAGTACTTTCAACTGAATTTTAAAGTGACACTGTTGACAACAGGCAGTCGAAAATTACAGGTTTCATTTAAAAAACTGCAACATCGTATTTGTCTAGAAACAGATACGACATGGTTTCATTTGGACTGTTTATATTTCTGTGTCTAGAAATCTGATATTGACAAAACTTTAGATAAAATATCAGATAATATCAAACCATTAATCATGATAGGGATAAAATTTATAGTCTTACATTATTTCTCAAAAAATAGTTTTGGGTAAATTTCTGCTTATACGTTGACAAACCTTATTTCAAGTGACAGCAAAGATCATTTTTCAAATACATTTATTTCGACATTTTCAGAAAAGATATGCAAACCAGATGCAGCTAAAACTGTAAAAATGTTGTGTTTCTACATTAAATAATACAATACAAAAAAAATAAAGATATGAGTAATATAAATCGGTATGAAATCAATACTTCCTCATTTAGCCAATTCCAAGTTCAATTACTGACTGACATACTAGTACGTGAATACAATAAGATCTTCCAAATGCTATTCCAAGTAAGACAACTTAAAACTCTAACTTTTCTCAAACTTTCTAAATTACTTTAGAACCATATAATTATGTTCCATTAATGTGCACTTGACAGACGTGATAAATTACTTCAGAAGATATACAGGACATATAGATCTTAAACAAAGGCTGTTTAACTTCATTATTCAAGTGATTGACGGTGAACGGCAGAATTCTCTATTGATTTGTTAACAACAAACCGTAAGAAAAGATGCAATCCAGTCAGCATTCCGTGATGCGTCATATATAGACTGAGCAGAATATTCAGTTTTCGGTTTAGATTTACTAAAATAGTAGTGTTAAGTACATAATCATTTATTTTAGCTGTAACACAATTGGTATGTTGTAGACATAATACTTTTTCTTGTCACTTTTTTTCAATTTATTTCTTGTCCGTACTGGCTTCTCATATAACTGACGCCCAGAAGAATTTAGTTATTTTAAAATATATAGAAAAGAGAGAATACATAACGCATCCCATTCCAGAAACACAAATGGTTAGGATACATAAAGCCTCCTATTCCAGAAACACACATGGTAGAGTGAGGTTACATAAAGCATCCCAGTCCAGAACCACACATTGTGAGGATACATAAAGCATCCCATTCTAGAAACACACATGTTAGAATGAGGAAACATAAAGCATCCCAGTCCAGAAACACACATGGTAGAGTGAGGATACATAAAGCATCCCAGTCCAGAACCACACATGGTGAGGATACATAAAGCATCCCATTCTAGAAACACACATGTGAGAATGAGGAAACATAAAGCAACCCAGTCCAGAAACACTCAAGGTAGAGTGAGGATACATAAAGCACCCCAGTCCAGAAACACACATGGTAAAGTTAGGATACATAAAGCATCCCATTCCAGAAACACACATGGTAGAGTGAGGATACATAAAGCATCATATTCCAGAAACACACATGGTAGAGTGAGGATACATAAAGCATCATATTCCAGAAACATACATGGTAGAGTGAGAATATATAAAGCATCCCATTCCAGAAATACATTTGGTTCATTTTATGCTCAGGGTAAAAGCTCAATATATGGAACTTGGCTTTGACGTCACACCCGAAAGTGGCGTATCGGGTAACCGAAAGTGGGACCCCCTGAAATACAACCCTTTTGCATGTGCTTTGCTACCTTTTATCCGCCCCCTGACAAAGTAGGTGAAAGAAAGTTTAAAACCTTGTTCTATGTTATGTTTTGTTATCAGTGTAACAGTTTTTATTACGTCACTACATCAAATTAATATAACAAAAGAACTGATAAGGAAAAATTGATAAGCAATAAAATAGATAAGAATAAATATGTAAAACGTGTGTAGTTGCAGACTTATCTTATTTTATTTACACATTTACCTATGTTTAGTTGACTTTTCTTTTGTTTTTCACTTGCAACGTGTCAAAAACTCAAATACCTTTAGATCGGAATACGAATACGTCAAATACAAGTGTATATGGCGTGGTGAAAAGAAAACTGATTATGTTAATAGATTATCGTCAACTGACAGTTGAAACTGGATGTTTTCCAAGCGAAAATTGATAGTTGTACAAGTAGCAATGATATTGATATCTGTAATAATTTAGTGGTCTTTTTTTCGATACTGGACGGAGTAGTCTCCCCTATAGTCTCCTTCTGAAATAGCTCGCTGTCTTTGGATAACTGACTTACTGGCGAAATTTCGGAACGTTCGGATCGAACGTCTCAACAATTAATTCGCCAACGTCTTAAATTAAGTTTTTAAGTTCATGATGTTTTTTAACAATGACAAATAAACTTGAAGAATCAGTAACAAAGTATCTTTCTGTGATATTTCTTTGCTAATATTTCAAGTTTACACATTAAAACAAATTATATAAACATCTGCAATGCAAAATCAAATTTTGCTCTTTGTTTGGCACAGAAAAAAAGAACATTTTTAGAATTAATTAAGATTTATGTTTAAGAGTTGAATGTTATTCAAGTCTTCAGGCACTGTAAACCAAGATAAATATGCAGTTAATCTTGATAAAATCATTTCGTTTTAATCTCTTGCATGACTACGAACTTTATAATGCAACTTTTTTCTTGCTCAAGTTGTCTCCGCGCTTAGAATGAAGAGTTATCTCGTAGTTTGCATGAAATGGATAGCACACTTAATTACATATATTATTATTATTATTATTTATTTACTTCAGGACAGATATCTGAGCAGTGACACGTTCACTCTGAAAACGAGACAAGTTCTTGCGAACATGAAAGTCTGTAACAGAAAGATGCAATGCATTTTAGAATACACAACCAAGAGCGGGATTCGAGCTCTGATCTCCCGCGTGACAGGACAACACTCTAACCATTGAGCCAAAGAATCGATTCGCTAACGCAGTTGTCAGAGGTTGTATTTATAAAATTATAGGAAGGTATGCACTACACCATAACAAAGCTTTCTAACACTTGTTCAACTTAACTCCTACGTCTATATCTATAAATATATAACCAGAACGCCATACAACGAACAAGAAAGACTGAATAGAGACAGTTCTAAACGATCTATTCCTTTCAAAAGATCCACAACAGTGACTGTTCAAAACATTTGGCTCAGCAGCATGGAAATAATTTGTCACAGTAAAAGAAGTTGCATGGAAAAAAATAACCCTTCGGAACATTTTGGAGAAAAAAGTCGAAAGAAAGCTTTAGCTTTGTTGCAAAAATACGATTGCAATTTACCTATTACACTTTATTGTTTTGGTATATTTGATCCGAATCTTCTTAAAACTTATTAGATATTTTGAAATAAGAACTTCTATATATATAAAGCATGTATAAATTTCTAAGTGATTTTAGTGAATGATCCTAGGGATACAGACAGTCGAAGAATTCTCCGAATGAATGAAAGCTGTTACTCAGGAATATAATTTCTGAGAATGAACAGCCTTTGTTTAAATGAATTAAAATAATTAATCACGAATATTACCAGAGTTTCAATGACTGTAAGCTCAACGCAGTTTTAACTTATGGTATTCCACTATATGTACAGTAAACTAAAATTTGTAAGAGATGTTTTTCGGTGAAAATCAAGTTCGTAGAAGATGCCTAAATCTAATTATTGTGGTGATTAAATCAGGAACACATATTTTTCGTATTACAGATACTGTCATTTTTTACTTATGTGTTCTGCTATTGTAGTATTAATAATAGTTCGAGACTTGAAAATGACTTTGCACGGTGGAAGAATAAATTGTTAAACTTTTTAATGCGAATTAACTGTAATGATTTTACAATCTTATGAATGCAGATTCAAAATTCTCTGAGCTACTGCAGGATCCAAAATGTTCGATCTCTCATACAGACAGCGAGCCAATGGTAAATTTATTGGCACGTTTGTAACACTCGTCATGCAAAGTTTTGTGTAATAACCTAGCATTCGTTTTTAGTTATCACATCAAGGATTTGCGGACAGACGGACTGACCGACGAACGCAAGGTAAACCCTCCGATGTGACACCGTTAAAGACAATGAAAATATTCATTTTTCAGAAGAACAGCTTTTAAGTGAATTAAAATAAATGTTGCAGCGTTGCACCATCATACCGTTTAAAACCCAGGAATGCAATATTTCTTTAAAATATTTTATTTTATTTGCCTAATAAAATGTTAACTGACAATCTTCAAATGTTATTTGAACAAAACATAAAATAATAGGGGCAAAAGGACCGATAACTGACAATAACATTTTCTTCTGAAAATTTTTCACAAACTTTACAAAAAGTAATGGAATTGCACCATGGTTTCTTCGCTAGGTTGTAACAGAACTGCTTACTTTAACAGTAATTCTTACGTTTGACAGTTCGTATTCATAACTTAGTATTCTTTTATTTCTAAGTTAACCCTCTAGTATAGTGTTGTTATTGCCTGCACGTTTCGTATTATTTCAAAAATGCTCTAGAAAATATCTTCACTTAGAATACAGACTGAACTTATAACACCAAAAAGAACATTTCTGTTAATGGCTGTTGTCCAAATTGGCGGGCACTGGTTTGATTAATTGAATTTTCTTCTCAAGATGCGACATCGTTTTTTGTGCTTGGCTCGTTTTATTTTTTCCGACAAGTCTTATCGCTAATTGATTTACCGTAGTAATTCTGCTTAATTAAATAAATCAATCACACGGTTTTTACTTATTATTTCCTTAATGAAAAGAATGGATTCGAGAAAGACAACGTTAGTCTCATTATTTCAGAATAATGAAATGTACTAAAGTAATATCTTCATCTTCACGTGACCGCGTCCTATCAACCCTTATCTCCTATATCTCATAGCAAACAAAGACCTGTCTTATAAATTAAGTATCTTGGTGTATCTGTATGTCTACGACATTACAAACATCTTTATTATTATTATTATTATTATTATTACTGAACGGGACTTTGATTAAGTTTCATATTAACAATTGTTCTCATTTTGAAAATATACATAATATTGAAACTGTTTAACATCAGAAATTGGTATTAGGAATTTTCGGTTAATGCACAGTTTAAATGTTATTTAATAGGGTTTTATAAAAAGTAATGTATTTGAAAAGAAACTAGTGTGTATTATATGTCCATCGACTGGAAAAAGTACTGCCGAAGTCAAAAGTATGCTATCATGATATCTACTTGGGGAAGTTAGTAGTGACTAAGCACGATATTAATATTGAAAACAATATTTCTTGTCGCAGGACTATCTAAGAAGTGTTGTCCATTAGACTCAGATCTTTGCCGTGTGGCAACAATAAAAGGGTTTTTCTTTCTGATTTGTCGCATGTAGTTACTTTACTTTAGGTCCCAAGAGGCACAAATGTCCATTAACTTCATCTTGACATTCTGTCCCGACTCGGAAGATTATAAGGCGATTAAAGACAGTCATCTGACAAAACAAGTAACTACAAAGTAACTAGGAAAATATTTTCCTGTCATTGTGGAAAGAAAGAAATATCAAGAGGACTAGAATTTGCCTTTTTACATTATAATGCGTGTCTTCTAAATAAGACTTATTCAGTAAAACCTGCAGACAGATAATAAGATTGCTAAAATAACCTGTATATTCTTGCTACTGTAATCACTCATCTTCAGAATATTCTGTTTTAAAAAAATATCGTATTAATCTAACAATTATATGTTTATTTAATAGTTTCTAACGTTTTTTTGGAAAACTGTTTAACATGTTATACATGTTTTAAAGATTCAGAATGTTATATGGCGTCTCCTTTAATTTTTGTCTCTTTAATAATTAAGCGCAAATATTTTTTTAATAAAGAACGGTTATAACTCGATTGCTTTGTTATTACTTCTCACAGTCGTTCTATAGATAGCGCAAAAACTTTGTTCGTGGTACACATGAACAATCACGTGACGTATATCAAGAGAAAAAAAAGCAAGAAATGTCCTTAAAAAGACATACGGCGTTGATGGGGATCAAAGTAACTGAGAATATGTTTTACATCTATCAATATATATACTACATATAATTTATAAGTTCTGTCCAAAAAAAGGTTTCAACGAGCATCTACAAAAAGTCTTTTGACAAAACAAAAGATATTTTATCAAAATTTCGAGAATATTCCAGCTTTTTGTTATCTCGTCAGACAATTGTGCGTAAGTTTTTCTGAGTTCAGATATATCTACCAATATAAGTGGTGGAAATATCCATTAGGCGTCATCTTACGTCATCATCCCTTAATATGTCTTACGTGAGGTAAGGCAGCTACGTCATCATCCCTAAATATGTCTTACGTGAGGTAAGGCAGCTACGTCAAAAAAACATCAACATTTGATTTTTAGAATAATTTCCATTCATTTTACATTCTGTCTACAAATGAATAAAATGTTGCGACTTTTGTATATTCTCTCAGCGTTTGTTTTCTCAGTTCTTTTGCCGAAACAATTGTTTAGTTTGTTCTAAAGTAAG
The DNA here is from genome assembly GCA_012932295.1 of Cyclina sinensis. Classification (NCBI taxonomy): domain Eukaryota; kingdom Metazoa; phylum Mollusca; class Bivalvia; order Venerida; family Veneridae; genus Cyclina; species Cyclina sinensis. The sequence goes on from JAAONU010000017.1 coordinate 42,504,006, forward strand.
ATATGCTTTAGGTCTTGTGACTATTCACAGGACAGTAACTAATTTGCACGTGTGTTAATGAAACATTTGTAGACATAAGATTGTATCCAGCTGTTTTAAATTTAGGAATGTTCGTTATCTGTATTGCTGCAACGCGTGAATTCTGTTATTCTACTATTATTCTATCTTTGTAAGTAGAAATGTATCTTCAACATCTCCAACAGATACAATACAAAAAGAAGTATAATGTTAAGATTTGTATGAATGGATAATCCCCAGATATTAAAAAAGTAAATTCGGCATGAAACGGTACGTAATTTCTATTTAAGAAGTGGAATGAAATCTGGCAAATGTTAAAACTGACATATAAAAAAAATGAAAAACCGGTTCTTTAAAAATTTTCTTTTGAAAGAAGAAACTAAAGTCGTGCATTCACCCGATACAAAATATGTGTCAAAAGTAATGCAACTAAGAATTAAAAGACAGCATTAAAACAACAAAAACTGTAACATGAAAACAAACCTCCGGTGATACTTGGAATATCCGACACAGGACAGATTCTGAATAACACTACAGATTGACTTTACTCCCAATACGACAGTCTCTCTGACACAGTATAACAAAAGGAGGATCCAAGGAGATAGCATCAAGCTCCCTGTACAAGATTGCATTATTGATGATTGTGTATGGGAAAATCGTCATGCAGTTTCTGCTGATGTCAGTTTTCTTGTGAATTATTTTCTTTATCGGTAAAGTAGATAAAACAGTAGGAGTTTCATATTAATAACTTATAAGCCCAAAATTAAAGATTTCTTAAATTGTGTAACGTCAGTGTGAAAATAGTGTAGATAAGTCGGCATATTACTTTTTACCTTCCTTTAATTTTATCTATTTTGTTTCTCTGCGTTCAAAAATTGACATTTTTTAGGTCAAATATGAAAGATTTGTTGCACTGTCATCAACTTTGCATTTTTTACAAATATATAATAATTTATTACTTTTACTCCTATTTTAAACTCGTCTTGTAATAAAAATATTACTGACTTTTCATAGAAAACTGTAGAATTTGATACCTCTTTTCCCTATATATAACGATCTAAAGGCATATTACTACGAAGCCTTGCGTATGAATAGAACAATAAAATATTGCAGTACGACCCAATCATTAGCAATTCTCAACAATGCCGTTTACAATACCTTTAAAGTTTGTACATTTCTACTTACGTAAATATTATGTCTGCATCACTTCTTTTGATGTACGCATCTACTGTTTCATTCTCTGTCTGGAATGATAACAGAAATTAAATTAAGAGCAAGTCCGATTAAAATTAAAAACAATTAAAAATATATATTAAAGAAAATATTTAAAATAACCAGCTATTTAGTTTTATTTAATTCTATATAACCTTAACGAGGTATGTTATAGTATATGGAAGTTGAAATACTTTATGAACTTTTTATATTGAAAAAAAATAAAAATATATCTTAGGCAGTCGTACTATGGTTAGCGTTAAAGTAGAAAGGTATCCTGCAAATCTCGAACAACAAAATACAGAAATAAACATCTGTTGCCAATAAACTGTCTCAAGTCAAATAGTCATAAGAACGAATTATAGAAAAAAATCGCTCAATATCATGCCGATTCTTGATCGAATTTATACCAAGGTATCAATTTTATGAAGAAAACAAAGAACGAAAACAAGTCTTCTATGTAAATGACATGAGTGTTTTACAACATTTTGACAAAACATATCAGAGAACATAAACCATCTCTATCACAGTACAACATAAAACGAATCAGAAAAATCTTAACAAACGATGGACCTTTGACTTGTCTGATTAAATTCATTATAAAGATACTTAATATGACATGAAATTTGCCATCTACAAAATAAAAAAGAGGGCCATGATGGCCTTAGATCGCTCACCTGAGTATTTTAGCTGTAGGTTTGCAGTTAAGCAGTATTTCATGTTTAATTGAAAATATGTAAGAAATGTAAATATAAATATGTAAATATGTAAAATATCAGTCAATAAATAAAGGCTCTATGACAGAAAGTAGAAATATCTATCATAAGCTATGGTGATCTTGACCTTGACCCAGTCACCTAAAACCCGTCCAATGGGTAGAGGTCCATGCAAGATCCTATATATCGAATATCAAAGATATTGGTATTTAAATGAAAGCTGTATGAGGTACAGTATTTAAACCTATTTTTAACCTAATCTAATTATTCGAAAAAGCTTGATAAAACTTTGTTCATGCCAAATTTTAAAATTCTAGGCTTTGTGGTTTCAGACATGAAGATTTTTTAAAGTTTTCTTCTATACTGCTATTTAAGACTTGTGACCCCTCGGGAGGGGCCAATAGCGACCCCAGGAAATTTTTTCTAACATACTTGAGAGACGTCCTCCAGACATTGCTACATACCAAATCGTAAGGCTCAGGGCCTTGTAGTTTCATACAAGAAGATTTTTCAAAGTTTACCCTATATGAACTTATGTAAAAATCAGTTGACCCCCGGTGGGGCCAAATTTGACCCCAGAGATATAATTTCAACTAACTTGGTTGAGGTTTACTAGATCTTGCTACTTACCAAATCTTAAGGATCAGGGACTTGCGGTTTCAGACAAGAAAATTTTCAAAGTTTTCCCTGTGTAAAATCAATCGACCCCTGGGGCGGGACCAAATTTGACCCCAGAGGCATAATTTTAACAAACTTGGTAGAGGTCTACACGACAATGCTACATACCAAATCTTAAGGCTCAGGGCCTTGTAGTTTCAGACAAGAAGATTTTTAAAGTTTCACTATATAAGCCTATGTAAAATCCATTGACCCCCGGGGCAGGGCCAAATTTGAACTTAGTGATATAATTTGAACAAACTTGGTAGAGGTCCACTAGACAATGCTACATACCAAATCTTAAGGCTAAGGCCCATGTGGTTTCAGACAAGAAGATTTTTAAATTTCACTATGTTAAATAAGTTGACCCCCGGGGTGGGACCAAATGTGACCGCAGCGGCATAATTTGAACAAACTTGGTAGAGCTCTACTAGACAATGCTACATACCACATCTTAAGGCTTAGGGCCTTGTGGTTTCAGACACGAAAATTTTTAAAGTGTCACTATATAAGCCTATGTAAAATCAATTGACCCCTAGGGTGGGGCAAAATTTGACCCAAGGGCATAATTTGAACAAACTTGATAGAGGTCCACTAGACAACGCTATATACCAAATCTTAAGGCTCAGGGCCTTGTGGTTTCAGACCAGAAGATTTTCAAACTTTTTCCTTTCAATTGCCATAGCAACCAAAGTTTTTGATGGAATTCAATTCTTTGAACAACTTTGGTAGAGCTTTATGCAAGAAACATTCCTGTAAAGTTTTAACAAATTTGGCCAAGCGGTTTAGGAGGAGAAGTTGTTTAAAGAAATTGTTGACGAACGGACGGACGCCCGGACGATGGACGACGGACAATGGGCCATCACAAAAGCTCACCTTGAGGACATTGTCCTCAGGTGAGCTAAAAAAGAAATATCGAAACGACTGGCCGGTATCGACACAACATGCCAACCTTGTGAAGTGTAAAATGTCAGAGACGTGTCAATAAGAATTAAAATACCAAATCCCTTTACACCGCCATTCTAGGGATAACAGCAGTGCAAAGAAATAATTTGTCTGGTATGTCCAATTAACAAACAATAAGAGCGACTGGCTTCAGTCATTCATTTTTCAGAAAATAAATCTAAAAGTTGCCACTGGTTATCTATAAAGATCTCATCATTTTTAACAAAACACTTCGCGAAATTTTGCTTCCTTTGTCACAGTACTCATAACTTTTTGCTTACTACTGCATAATCGAAACTCAAGCATACAAGACAAAGAACAACCTTGGGCATACAGGAAAGCAAGTTATACTAAATCATATCATTTCTTTACCTTTAAAGTTAAATTATTTCTGAACTCCTGTGAATCATTTCGATAAAAAACAATTCTTTAAACAATCTTTTGAGAATTGTTTAACAGATCAACAAGACAGCGATCACTCTTTTCATGCAAAATGTTTGTTCTTCCATGAATAATAGACAACGCTGGAATGAAAGGAGAAAACCCTTTTATTATTCCACAGCGACTCGGACAGTAGTTTTGTCTAGCAAAATTTGTCGAAAGATTGTTCTATTTTTAACCATTGACATATTATTGTGGGGTTATTCATTGGAATTAAGAATCCGTGTTAAGATAGTTTTGCAACATTTAACAACGGAGGTAGTTTCATTTTTCTATAGATTATTTCTGCATTTACAGTTACGTTCGTTGTAACAAACGTGTTTTATATATATATATAATCAAATATATCAAACTATGTACCGTAAGAGAACGGATATCCAAAGATTAATTAACAATAAACTCAATATAGAATTCGTGCAACAAAGTGGGTATAAAACGACCTGGCTGAAGTTCACACATGTTCAGAGGCAAGTGACCTTAATCTGACAATAGTACTTTGGCGAAGTTGCTTTCATTAAAATATACAAATAATATTCTTCAGTTATAAACTTAATATGGAAACAGAGTAAGTAACGTACCTTTTTAGCAAAATCGAATGCAGATTCCTATGGACAACGGAAATAGAACCGATCCGTTTAAATTCCAGAAACTCAAGCATTTGGTGTCCTTTAATGAAATTGTTTTTTTAGACTAGAAGCAAATATAATTATATCTGAGACACCGTCAAGATCTTTAAGAAAACCGTAACAGAAGAACATAAATCTTTGTATCGGTTTCTGAAATCAACACTGTAATAAATGGTTTTCCTGTTATTCTGTTGGCAGTGAGCATGGAACTTTGCCATATAGATATTGACTACGGTACAGAGACTGTAATATAACACCCTGATAGATCTTCACGTTATTAATATTACTGATGTTACTTGAAAATATGGCAAACTTTGTCACTGATTTTAATCACAGATTTCTAGGCATCTAGGCATTGATATCATGCTAAGGCTTCCGGATCTTTTTATATATGATGGCCCTAAATTGCTCATCTGAGTCTCATTGCTCATGTTACAAGTATCATTACTGGTTGTTATGTGTGTTCGTTGTTCGCAAGTTTGAATAAGTTTGAAGATTCTGGGTGTAATGGTTCTCAAATGTTTTAGCAGAAATAGTTTTATTCCACAGGTCCCAGTGAACTTGACCTTTGACCTACAGACCTCAAAAACAATAGGGTTCTTCTAATATAATTACCCTATAAAGTTTGAAGGTTCTGGGTGCAATGATACTCCAGTTACTGAGCAGAAATAGTTTTCACTCTACAGGCCCCTGTGACCTTTACTTTTGACCTACTGACCGCAAAATGATAGGGTTCTTTTAATGAGAAAAGACAATCATTCTATGAAGTTTGAAGGCTCTGGGTAAAATGGTACTCCAGTTACTGCGCAGAAACAGTTTTCACTCTAGAGGTCCCTGTGAACTTGACCTTTGACATACTAGCCCCAAAAACAATATGATTCTTCTATTTAGTAAAAGCAATCATCCTATGAAGTTTGAAAGTTCTGGGTGAAATGGTACTCCTGTTATTGAGTGGAAAAGGTTTTCACTCTAGAGGTCCATCTGATCTTGACCTTTGACCTTCTGACCCAAAAAACAAAAGGGCTTTTTTCTACTCAATAAGGGCAATAACCCTATGAAGTTTTGAAGGCCTTGGGTCAACCGGTACTCAAGTTTTTAAAAGGAAACGAAGTGTGACAGACAGACAAACAGACACCCATGGACAGGACAAAAACAATATGTCTCCATCAGAAGGGCGGGGTTGGGGGGAGACATAACAACGAACAACTGAAGGTCTAGCCCTTAAGTTTTCCCTATATAAGTCCTTGTGTAAAATCAAATGACCCCTGCCCATCAGATTTGACCCCAGGGTCATGATTTGTAACAAACTTGGTAAAGGTCCACTAGACAATGCTGCACATTAAATATCTAAACACTAGGCCATGTGCCTTCTGACAAGAAGATTTTTAAAGATTTTCCTATAGAACTCTATGTAAAACATGTGACCCCTGGGGCGAAGCCTTCTTTGACCAAGGGGCTATGATTTGAACAAACTTGGTAGAGGTTCAATAGACAATGTTGTACACCAAATATCTTAACTTTAGGCCTTGTGGTATTAAAAAGAAGATTTTTCAAGTTTGTTTTATATAACTCTTTGTAAAACATGTGACCACTGGGGAGGGGCCATGGTTTGAACAAACTTGGTAGAGGTCCTCTAGACAGTGCCACATACAAAATATCTAAGCTCTATGCCTTTCGGTTTCTGATGTGAACATTTTAAAAACTTTTTGCTATATAACTCTATGTAAACAAGTGACCCCCGGCGCAGGGCCTATTTTGACCCCGTGGCTATGATTTGAACAAACTTAGTAGAGGTCCACTAGACAATGCTGCACACCAAATATCTAAACTCTAGGCCTTGCGGTTTCTGAAAAGAAGATTTTAAAAAGTTTTCCCTATATAAGATTACGTAAAACATGTGACCGCTGGGGCGGGACCATTTTTGATACAGGGGCCATGATTTGAAGAAACTTGGTAGTGCGGGGTCATAATTTGAACAAACTTGGTAGAGCTCCACTAGATGACCTTTTACTAAAATCAAACAACATTGGTTTTTACTCTGTGAAAGTTTAAAGCAACTCCTCTAAAGGATAATAGAGAATTTCAACACGCAAGATTTTTTAATCCCTTATAGTAAAAAACCCAAAAACTCCTGAGAACATGGGCGCAGCAATCATCTCTTCCTTCACACTCAGCAACACAAAAAGTTTATTTATGTAAGATCCAAAAAGAAACCACTAGAACGCAGAACAAATGTTTATCAGTATGCAAAATTGAAACATTCTCCCATAAACTGGTTTAGTAGTAAAAGGGAGAATTACCATGCAAATATTTATTATAAGGCTTTTTGCAACGACTGTCAGATAGCACCGTGGTAGACTTACAGAAAATGCTATCTTTAGATTTTTTTCCATTGCAGATGTTATTTATGACAAAATACGTCATTTATTAAAAGGACTATAGATAACAGTTTAACACTTTTGAAATGTCTGTTATTTAGCTGATAGATATTCTCTTAAACACCGAGATTTATTTATACAAATATTTTATGTTTCCTTTTACAGTTTAATACGTTTGAGCCAAAAACATTTGAAATTTAAAACTAATATGCTGCTGTTCACATCTAACTTCGTAATTTTTTTGTTGGCTGCCAAGTGTCCTTATGCTGCATAATCCTGCAAAATATTTGTTCTTCTACAGCTTTGTAGAAATATTTACTTTCGGTCACAACAATCTCTAAAAGGAAGTACATAAAACACTAACGTTTAAATCTCAAACTTATTCTATGGAATAGTGTACTAAACTCTTTTTATTCTCAACTGTCTTTTAAGTATCACAAAATAGCAATATAAAGAAAATCATCTATGTATCGAAAATTAAAACGTCGTATGAAAATTATCCAGTAATTACCATTTGACACATTCAAGGATATTAGGCAACGGAAGCGTTTAACGTATTTCAAAGATAAAGCACCCTTGAAAATTTTGTATAAATATTATTAAAACGAACTGAAAATTCATCAAGTCGATACTGCTTTAAAAATAATAATAATAATAATAAGAATAAGACAAATAGTTTTACTAGGCCTAGCCTCAAACAAATAACAAATAACAGAACTGTGAATATTGTAAACAACTTTTAACAGTATAGTACGATAAAAATCACAAAAGGTTTGGCTTCGAACAATCAAAATCCTTTTAGTCTAGTTATGCTTCTTTTCTAAATATTTAAACAGACTGAAGGGGAAAACCAAACAAAATAACGGCCACAAAGTTTGACTATTGATCAGTCATTATATAAGTTAAGGTCAATAGTTTGTGTTATAATACTTTAAGCTTTAAAAGTTTGAAGATTTTCCCCACAAGTAATTTTTACAATAGCTGCAGTTTCTTTTTGAATTGTGCTCTTTGATATTACAAAGTTAACGTATTTTTCATGTACGTATTCAAACTCTATTCAACCCTCTTATACATAGTGAATCTTAATTTTTAAAAACTGTGGTTTTATGTGCCAATTTATTGGAACACCTAATCCTTTGCGGAAGTGGTTCTTTTTTATTTGCCTGTGTTAAACAGCTGAGACATACATTTCAGAGATATGATTGCTTCCTTTCATCAATATATTTAGTTGAAAGGATTATGCATGTATGTTCTTTTCGACGCCTCATAAATTCCCACGTCTTTCAACTTGTTTATCTAAAAGCAGCAAAGTGATGAAAGATATTTGTTTCATTATGATTCATCTGGGTTACGAGTTTAACTTTCAGTGCTAAATAGTTTGTTTGAAAAAAAGCATATTTTTATAGTCTTTAAAGATATTTCGGTTGTCCTGCTGACCCTGGGTATTTCAACAAATTTATTAGCACTGATGCGCATCCTTGGATAAAAACAATCATTACCATTCTTTTAACGCCAATGCTTTCAGTGAGAAAAAAGTTTTACGTACACTGAGCAAAGATTTTTTAAAAATCATTCATGACTAACCCAGTCCAAAAAATATATTTACAAGTATCGTCTGGAAGGTATTTTGTTATTATTTTCACGTTTTGGATGTCAATACGTCTTTGTTACATCTGAATTATATGATTTATAGGCAGTTATTGTGTTATTTTGACATTTATGCTTCTTTGTCATTTTGGAAATTAACGGTATTTGAAACTAAAATGCAAAGTTATTTTTCTTACAGTTACTAATGGTTAAAATTAATAATAAAAATAATAATTCATCACTGCAAGGTTTACACTTGTAATGAGAACTTATTTATATAGCTTAATATTTTCTTTGCTGTAGACATTAAAAAGAGAACAAATGCATTTTTTATGAACATGTCTTTAATGGAATACCATGTACGTTTGATAACATTTCATTTTCAGTGAAATCTCAAATAAACTAAACGCGTTATCATTTTACACGTTTTTTAAACGCTAGAAATGGTGCGAGTACAAGAGAAAAACAATGACATTGTATAAACATAATGTACTGAAATCAGAGCTTGAATAAATTACGTGAAAGAATATAAACAGAACGCCTTATATTTTGGTAACATACCAAGAAAGCAATTCACGTCAAGCCTAAAGAAACAAGTGAAAACTGAATGAAATTAGAAGATGATTGTTTCCGTTGACAGCGGTTTCTTTAATTTTATATAATCAAAGTAAAGAAAGGATACTTCAAATGCTTTTTTTTCTTAATGGCTTCTTAATCTGAATATTATCAGTCTTTTACAAATAGATTATCAGTCTTTTATAAAGATCCATAAACTATACGAACGCTCAATATTTTCACCTGATTTTCACTTGTCACCTGAAAGCCCTTTCAAACTTCTTTGACCTTTTTTGACCTTTGTTTAATTATTTGTTTTCTTTAAAGTTATATGTGCAGTTTTCTAAAAGCAATTTGTTCAACCAGAATTCACGTTTGCTGTGACTAGTTTGTAATGACCAGCCTATCTTTTTTTTCACGACAGAAATTCAATCGTTTAATATCTCAATACTAGTTGATGACAAAGCGGCTATTTCAGAAATTGATTTCTTTTTTTGTTGGTAATGAATCTAATGTTATGGCGCGTTTCGCATTGATATGGACAATATTGCAAATTTTATTTGCCAAGACAGCAATATAACCCATGAATTAGTTTATTTGAATCCTTGAAGGCTATTTATGTTACTCGTATATGCGCTATAACTGTCACTGAAACGTTGAATTTATTGCCAGTTTTTTCTTTCTCTTTTTTTATATAAAGGTTCATTTACACATCATGCCCAATCACTCTGTATACTTTGAGGATCCTTGGTTAAGCTTCTCTTTTGTAAGTTATCATAAATTGTTTTCGAACTGAATGTCCCTCTTAGCTTTACATTTTACCTAGCAGGCCAATAAATCACTAAGGTTCATCTATCCAATATACCAAATTACTTTAAACTGTAAATCGTCTAGATGCAGGTGAGTTTTTCCGTCATGAAATACGAGCAAAATAAATCGGAAATGAAACCACCTAATGAGGGACTTAATTTTCTTATAGAAAGAACATGCATTTTACTCATATATCTGAAATGGCAAACAAATTAAACTCTCCATTGCATGAGATGATGATTATTATTATCAACAATAAAATAACTCTATTGTTCGGTAAGCTGTTGGATACAACTGAGTAAATAAATGGAAAACTACTTGCAAATTTGAATGAAGTCAAACTATTGCATAATATTCTGTATAAAATTAAGGCACTTTACATGTTGAATGCTTTTCAACATAGCTTAAGTTGTTAACATTCTTTTACATCAATAGCATTATCACTAACTGTTCAATTTAAAATCTTTAGCATGCATGAAATTTTAGAATGTTCGAAATGGGCTTTTTATTTCTTATCAGTGAGCGAATCTGCTAAATTCCTTGCGTCTGCAGTATTTCGAGGAAAACGAAACAAATGTATTGACTCATTTTTGCAAAGAAAAACAATATTACATTAGTAATCTTTGGACAGAAAGATGATTATTAGAACTAGACAATTATTAACTATTTATTCTACAAATTTCTTATAGACTCAAGCCTGCGATAAGAATCGCTTCTGTCTGAAGTAATACTGATGAAGTCTTTTAACTTCGTCTTTTAACTAAATAGCAGTTTCGAACTTGTAATGAAAGTATTATTTGTGACATTCAAAATACTGAAAATGTCTGTATACCAAAACATGTACGATCCACTGCTCCAACTTAACACATTAACGACGACGTGTTACATATTACTGAAAAGAATGATTCTTTAAAATATTTTTACTCTGCACTGCCCTTAAAAGCGAATATTTCCAAAAATCATTAAAGTTGTACGTTGAGAAAAAATTACTCCTATGAAATAAATATGAATATGGTAGTCACAAATTAAATTTATATTAAATTTTATATTTGAGGGTATAATTCCAGCTTGACTTAAATAACTTGATTTTATTAGAGTTACATAGCATTGCTGTAATGTAATTAGATGTAGCATCACTGACCTCTAAAGTCGGCAATCGGTTTAAGAGCTTTTTCACAAATTTTTTCTTTGTATTATTCATTCTTTGGAATTCTTTTAACTGCAAACAGCTTTATAAACAAACAAATGTTAAGTAACTGTATCAATGTTCTCATGCCATTGAAAGGAGATAATATGTTTTTATTGATTACTGAACATAGACAACATAGGTATGATTATTTGCAGAATATTCCACGTTTATCTCAACAATCATGTTCCTAGCTGCCAGATAATCATTTAATTTTCTCTTTTTGTGACCTCCAGGTTGCAATGATTTTCTCCAAAAAATAGTTTGGTCTTTCAGTGTGAGATTTTAAAGTCAATTAAGATTTAATGAGTTTGAAATCGATTTATACTGGCTAGTGTCGCCGGAACTACATGTATTTATAAATTTTGCTTTAAATTTTAAGCTTTGTGCAAAGCAACATTACTGCTGATTGTTTTTTAACGTTTTATTCACTTTCGTTTTTTAAAAAAAATTAGCCTTAACTAAACAGTTGCTAACAAGAACAGTGTGCCATCACCATTTAAATATTTGATTGAAGAAATCATTTGTATATCTAACCTTTATTCTGTTTACAAAAACACAATATTTTATAAAACGAAAAGTTTATAAATCTATGTTAATACTCTACAAAATTAAGACACATTTAACAAATTAACATAATTCAAATAAACACATTCTAAATACAATTTTTATTTCGGATAAGATTAAACACGACTGAATATTTATTATCTAACTGATGCTTTTAAACGATTCGTTACTTTTTAAAGTTAAATAATGAAATAAAGCTAAAACTCGATCCACAGACACAATTTTATTCTAGAATATTAAGATTTTTAGTATTTCAGCAAAGCATGCACTTTAATATGCGACATAAGTAGTATAACATTTGATCGTTCTGCTTAATTCATTTCCTAAGATGAGTTTACCAGACAGAATTTGTTGGACATGATTTCTCTTGGGTAAGTAATAGTAAGTACACTGTGAATAAAGCAATTCGAGTTTGCTCTTGTATTCTAGATCATCTGACTGATACTATTTGTCATGTACAAAAAAATTATAAAACGAACTATACAAACGAATGGCAAATATCAACAAACTCACAATAATACAAACAGGCCTACATTGGGTAATGGAAAATGTCAGAGACGTGTCAATGACAATAAACAAAATACAGTACCTTTCGTACCGTCATTCTATGGATTTGGTATTGAAAATTACAGTAATGAAAAGAAATAATATGTCTGATATGTCCAATTAGTAAACAATAAAAGTTGCTATAGCCTTAAGTCATTCATTTTTCTGAAAACAAATCTATAAGTTACCTTTAATTATCAATAAAGGACTCCTCATTCCTTAACAGAACTCACGAGAAATTCTTTCTTTGTCACAGTACTCAGAAACTTCTCGCTTAGAACTGCTAATTTGCTAAAAGTTTAAAAAACACAATTGCATATTCAAAACTCAAGCATACTAGACAAAAAAACAAACATACAGCATCGTGAATACACGAAGCTATAAATTAAGTCTCCAGGATGTCAGGTGAGACTTGATCATATCATTTCTTTATCTCTAAATTTTAACTTTTTCTGAACTTTTGTAAGAGATTTCGATATGAACATTTCTTCAAAAAGTCGTTCGTGAATTGTTCAACAGATCAAGAAGAAAGCGATCACTCTTTTTAAGAGTAAATGGCTGGCAAAATGTTCGTTCTTCTATTATTTATAGACAACGCTGGAATGAAAGGAGCAAGCCCTTTTAATATTTCACAGCGACTCGGACATAAGTTTTGTCCAGCAAAATGCTTCTAACGATTGCTTTTTTTTTGTTCATTCGAATTATGAATCCTTGTTCAGATAGTTTCACAAGTTATTCATCTTTTTTAAGGAACAATATGAACAACTTAAATAGTTCCGTTTTCTCTTCAGATTATTTCTGCACTTACAGTTACGTTCGTTGTCACAACGAATGTGAGTTTGATCTATATATAAAATATGTCAAACTGATTACTGTAAGAGAAGGATATTCGAAGATGAATTAACAGTAAAGTCTAGGTAGACTCCGTGTCTCAAAGTGACATGACTGAAGTTCAAAAACGTTCAGAGGCAAGTGACCTTAAACTGACAACGGAGGAGGTACTTTTGCAAAACTTGTTTCATTAAATATATACAAATAATATATCTCAGTTATAAACTTAATATGAAAACAAAGTAAGTAACGTCGAATGTCAATTCCTATGGACGACAGAAATAGAACCGATCCGATTAAAATTCCAGAAACTCAACTATATTGGTACCCTTGAATAAAATTGTTTTACATCTTTAAGACTAAAAACAAATATAATAACATCTGAGACACCGGCAATAACTTTGAGAAGACCATAACAGAAGAAAGCAAATCTTTATATCGGTTTCTGAAATCAACACTGTAACATGTTTTCCTACTATTCTGTTCGCAGGGAGCACGGAACTTTGCCATAAAGATATTGACTATGGTATAAAATCTGTAATATAACACCTTGATCGATCGTCACTTTGTTTTAGTTACTGATGTCACATGAAAATATGTTTAACTTTGTCACTGATAGCAGGTACGAGTTCTAGGCATTGCTATCATGCCAAGACTTCCGCATCTGTTTATGTAAAAAACAAATATGGAGCTATACCTTGTAATTTTGTCAGTTGTAATTAACTGACTAATAGCTGTTATGGGTGATTAAGATCTCCTTTGAGTGCTCTCAAGGGTCATTTTTTTATAATTTTTATATTGTTTTCATAAAGAAAGATCTAGTAGAGACTTTTTCTCGCCAAAAGACAAAGGCATCTGGCATATGATGGAATATGTACACCCTTTTGAACTAACGTCTGGTACACCCAAAATGATAGATCACACTTCAGACAAATACACTACTGTATAAAACAAAGGGCACACGGTATATCTGATCCGCAGACATTAAGTACATCTGGAAGTGCTCTCTAAAAGCTCTTATGTCTTTGAATCAGGTACATACAAAAGACGCAACTGTAAAATTTTCCGCTAGGTAGGAAATAGTCTATCAGAGCTATCAGAGAATGACAAAGACTTCTCAGAGTCATCAGAGGCCCATGGGTGATTTAGAGGCTCAGGGGTATACCAAAGTTCTTTTCTTCGTCTTATTCAGAAAGGAAGTACTTAATATTATCACGATAATACATGTGAGACCTTTTCACTTATTATTCATGCATGTGTTTCCTCTACTTACTTTAATTACTTATTGTAACGTGGGTATTACCATTCTATTTGTAACTGCTTTATTGGGTTTTCAAACATATTCTGTCAAGGTCAAGTTGTTTAGATGTAGGGAAACCTCAATGAATTTCCATGTGTATTGTAAAATGGTAATTCTTTAGAATTATCTTAAATATTCTTTGAGAACATAAAAAAGAGACACTTTAAGACATAGGGAGAAGTGGTTGAAGTTTTGACTTTGCATAAACATGTATATATATATTAGTGCATGAGACTTACTTGTGCTGGATTAACATTCATGGACATTATCAACACCTTTAGAATATATTCACAGCTGGAATAATATTTCAGCTAATAGGATTCTGTGAATAGAGATAGTGACAATAGGTTATTTTGGATTAGTAAACGTCACATTGTAAGTCATAATTATTTCATTTTTAAAATTTTGTTGTTGAACTAAATTTTGTTTTTTTCAATCAAAGTACTGCAGGTTTGTAAACTGTGTTGTAATTACTTCTTTTCTTTACTCGTAACAACGTTACAGGTCGCCATGGGAAACCCTGGGAATTTTTAACTTATCTAAATATTTCTTTGCTTCATATAACGATTACAATCTTGCTATACTTGGGCTTATTGAGTTTATATCTATCCAGTGGTAGGTTAGTGAATATGTTTATTTTATGAAGTACAATGAGGGTGCAAAAAAAAGGTTTAGGGCAAGTAGGAGGTAACGGATTTCAGAATGATTTAAATAAAATGTACATCATTTTGGAAACACTTTTCTCTATATACAGTCTTAAGGTACATATTCTCTTTTTACTTTTTTCAACTTTTCAACACCTTTAGTTGACTTCAAAGACAATTCTAAAGAAATTTAAGATTAATTTCTTCAATAATGCATATGCGTATAAAGTATACGTTTATTTAAACAAACCTGATGTAAACTCAAGTTGTTACTGTATATACCATTGCTTTAAAAAGTACTGGATAAAATAATGTGATAATGTGTTTATATGTCATAAATATTTTGGTATTTTTGGTATATTTGAAAGTTTTTTTATGAGCAGACGATTAATCTTTTTGTGTGTACATAATATTCGTCTGTGCTGTGTTTTCAATCTACAGTTGCTGTAGTAGAGAGCTGGTATGTGTATCTCAGTCTCAAAAAAGATGACAACTATAACAGAATTTTTAAGTGGGGCTTTAACGTTCATGACATTTGGTTTAGTTGATTTTAGGTTATTGTTCTTTTTGTAGAGTGTATATAAATAAACGACATGACGAAAGCAGAAGAATGTAGTTTATCGTTAAAAAGATTTCCTCAATACCCCATAAAGGGAAAAAAATACAAAGGGCCACAAATTTCGTACGACTAGACGCAACACAAATTCCTTCCTTTACTCATATTAACAAACCTTGGCTTTTACTCTGTGAGAAGTTTAAGCAAATCCTTTAAAGGATTATAGAGAATTTCAAGACGCAAGGTCTTCTTTTTTCTTATGGTAAGAAAAAAACATATCTCCTGTAAAACTTTTCTTTCTTTACACTCATCTACACACAAAGGTTATCTAAGATAAAAAAAACAGGATCGCAAAACAAATGTTTATCATATAATATATTCTTTCATAAATTGGTTTGGTAGTAGGAAGAAGTACTATAAAGCTATTGATTAAAATGGCGTTTTTGCATCGACTGTCATATAATATTGAGGTAGACTATAGTAGAAATGCTTCCTGTAGATTTATACCTGTTGCAGATGTTATTTATGATTCAATACGTCATATTTAAAAGGACCTTAAAAATACAATTTAACACTTGAAACGTCTATTACTTAGCTGAAGATATGGCACTAAAAACTCCGAATTTATTTATACAAATATTTTAGCAGAAGAATATATTTCTTTTATCAGATTTTCTCAATACCCCATAAAGGGAAAAAATCCCTTCCTAACTAATATCAACAATCCTTGGCAGTTTGAAGCAACTCCTCTAAAGGCTAATAAAGAATTTCAAGACGCAAGATCTTATTTTTATCCTGTTTACGGTAAGAAAAAAACTCCTGTAAACCTTATCTTTCTTTTTTACTAATCTACTCAGGCTATCTATCTAAGATAAAACAAGAGCTACGTTCGATTGAACGCCATGTCCCCGGGGTGGGCGTTGACCTTTGACCCCGTAACCTCTCAGTGAGTCTGGCGAGTAGAGATCATCAAGGTGCATGCACCTATGAAGTTTGGAGGCTGTAGGTGGGAGGACTTCCGTGTTATGGTCAAGGTAAAAGTTTCGTGACAAACAGACAAACAAACAGACAGACAAACAAAAATCAATATGCTCCCTCCGGGAGTATAAAAAGATCGCAAAACAAATATTTATCAGTATGCAAATAGCACACTCTCCCAAAAACTGCATTGGTGGTAGGAAGAAATACCATAAAAATAATGATTTTTTGTTGTTGCAAAGACTGGCATATAACACCGTAGTAGATTACACTAGAAATGCTTTCTTTTGGTTTTTTCCATTGCAGATGTTATTTATGATGCAATACGTCATCTATCAAAAGGATTAAACACTATTATAGACAGATTATAGGATTATAGACAGTTTTACACTTTTGAAACTTTTATTACTTAGCTGATAAATATCCACTTTGAAACCGAGATAGATTGATATAATATTTCATGGTTTTTTTTACTATTTAAAACGTTTGAACCAAAAGTGATCAGGTGTTATATTAGTATTTGAAATTAAGAATTAATATGCTTTTGTTCACGACTAACTTCTGGAATTGTGTCGGCTACCAAGTTTCCTTATGATGTATAACCCTGCATAGTATCTTTTCTTCTACAGATTTGTAGAAATATTTACTTCTGGTCTCTAACCGGAAGTACTTAAAACTCTAACTTTAGGTTATGAACAACTTAATCAAATTCTACAGAATTCCAATTTCAATTTCATGCTATTAGCTTCTGAAGAAGCTACCTTTGCCGACTTATGAGAAGAATCAGTCATAAGAAACAATTTCATTGAGATTTTTTTCATAGCATGACCACTCAACCTTTCCGGTATATCGTCTCGAAGAACATCACCCCAGTTACTACCGTACTGTTATTTACAATCTGTCGAAATTGCTGTTTATTTTAAAACGACAAAAAATAGCCAAGAATTGTCTGACACACTTATACCTAATTTCAAATTGTTCTTCAACGTGTTCTTTTCAACTTAAATTACTTTCGGAACCTCCTAGCCATTTTTGACCAATCAGAGAGCTCTGTTATCTTATAGGTCCGCACAAACCCTGCACAAAATTGACTGGTTCACGACAACACTGATTTGCTGCTGTATAAGCTAAATGTCAAAATCGTTCTATGGAACAGTGAAATAAAATTATTTTATTCTTAACTGTCTTTGAAGTATCACAGAAATAACAATATAAAGAAACTCATCTATGTATCGAGCATTAAAACGTTGTTTGAATTTTATCCTCTAATTTCCATTTGATACTTTCAAGGATATTAGGCAATGGAAGCCTATAATTTATGTTATAGAGAAAGCGCTCTGGAAAGTAATATAAATTTTTGCATATCAAATATCGTCTTCCTAGATATCAAAATTTTGTATAAATGTTATTAAATCGAACGTAAAATTCATCCAGCCGATATTGCTTTAATAAAAAGAAATTTATGACAAATAATTTTTACTAGGCCTAGCTTCGAACATATAACAAATGGCAGAACTGTGAATATTGTAAACAACATTTAACAGTATACTACGATAAAAAACAAGAGGGCCATGATGGCCCTAGATCGCTCACCTGAGTACTTTGGCTGTAGGTTTGCTGTTAAGCAGTATTTCATTTTTTCATTGAAAATATGTAAGTGCCTACAAACCAAATAATTATGTAAAATATCAGTCAATAAATAAAGGCTCTATGACATAAAGTAGAAATATCTATTATAAGCTATGGTGACCTTGACCTTGACCCAGTGACCTCAAACCCTACCCATGCGTAGAGGTCCATGCAAGGAACCTCTATACTGAATATCAAAGATATTGGTCTATAAATGAAGGCTCTATGAGGTACAGTAATAAATCTACTTTTAGCCA